>VWZI01015459.1:61467-78178 GCA_013396835.1 Psilopogon haemacephalus
TTTTTTTTCTTTCAAGAGCATGTGAGGGTGAGGTACCCCCTAGCTGAGGTTTTAAATGGAACTGCTGGCATCAGGGAAGAATATCATATTGTTAATGTAGTAGATTGCCCTATCTCGGAATGGAATGGAATGGAATGGAATGGAATGGAATAGAATAGAATAGAATAGAATAGAATAGAATAGAATAGAATAGAATAGAATAGAATAGAATAGAATAGAATAGAATAGAATAGAATAGAATAAGCTGTGTTGGAAGAGACCTCCGAGATCATTCAGTCCAACCTGTTACCCAGCCCAAGCCAATGGCACTAAGTGCCCCATCCAGTCTTTTCTTGAACACCTCCAGGGATGGTGACTCCACCACCTCCCTGGGCAGCCCATTCCAATAGCAAATCACTCTCTCTGTGAAGAACTTCTTCCTAGCATCCAGCCTATATCTCCTTTGGCACAACATGAGACTGTGTCCCCTCATTCTGTTGCTGGTTGCCTGGGAGAAGAGACTGACTCCCACCTGGATGCAGCCTCCCTTTAGGTAGTTGTAGACAGCAATGAGGTCACCCATGAGCCTCCTCCTCTTCAGGCTAAACAACCCCAGCTCCCTCAGCCTCTCCTTCTTGCAAATGTTTGAAAATAATAACCCACTGTTCAGAAAAATCACAAGGAAGAAGTTATGATCATGATTTAAATGCTTTATTGATTTTTTTTTTGGTGTTAATTATGGGTTTCTGAAGTTTGTTTCCTCAGTATAGGTTTACTTATTTAGCCACACTGCCTATGGATGTTTTTTCAGGTGTGATTGAGTGTACTCCATTCATCTGGTGGTCTGTTCCATCAATGTATATTGCTTTTAATTGTCAATTTAAATATCCAGTGCTTGGAATAAGCAGCAGTCCCAGCCTTCCCTCTAACAGTGCTGTAAACTGCAACAAGACCTGTCGGTTGCATAGAAGATTATTTCCCCATCTCCAGCATAATTTGCTTCTAACCTCAATATTGGCAAAGTTTCCTGAAGCCTTGATGCTGATGGGCTGCTGGTGGCTGTGAGTGCTGCCTTTTTGATTGGCAGGCATGAGATTTGCAGTAAGGACTTTGAAGCTCTTGGAAGTGACCAATTGAGAAGTTGTTTTTTTTTTTTTTTTAGAGTAGTTCAAGACGAAAAATCAACCTTGGTGTTTGTGCCTTCATATGAAACATGCTATTTTCCTTAAAATACAGACTGACATTTTCAGTGCCACCAACGTTGTTATCAAGCAGAAGTTCTAAACAATCAGGCGTGAATTATATATAGCTCCAAGCAGCTATGGCATTCTCCCCTCTGAACTACGTTTTCTTAAATGTACATCAACGTCCATGAGCTGTTTGCAGAGAAACAGGCTCCTGTTCTAGGAACAGAATTTGTATAACCTTCACACCAAAGACATTTTATTCTAAACCAGCTACACAAAGCATATGTGGTAATGCATGAAAAAGGAATACTGAGGCTCCTCTCACTCCATTTGCAGGCAGATTATCTTTGCAGTCGTGCTGGTATCTGAGTATATATTTGATCTTGGATCTAACAGGAAACTGGGCTCCATGTTTGCAGTTCTAGTTTGTCGATGAGTAGAAAACTGGAGTACTGTGTGCAGTTATGGAGCCCCCAACACAAGAAGGACATGAAACTGTTGGGTGGAGTCCAGAGGAGGACCACGAGGATGGTCAGAGGGCTGCAGCAGCTCTGCTATGAGGACAGACTGAGAGAATTGGGGCTTTTCAGCCTGGAGAAGGCTTCCAGGAGACCTTATAGTAGCCTTCCAGTAACTGAAGGGGGCCTACAGGAGGGCTGTGGAGCGACTATTCACAAAGTCTTGTAATGACAGAATGAGGAGTAATGGGTTCGATCAGGTGGAGAAAGATTTAGGAGGAAGTTCTTTCCAGTGAGGGTGGCGAGACACTGGCACAAGTTGCCCAGGGAAGTTGTGGCTGCTCCCTCCCTGGAGGTGTTGAAGGCCAGGCTGGATGAGGCCTTGAGCAACCTGTTCTAGTGGGAGGTGTCCCTGCCTATGGTGGGGTGTAGAAACTGGATGATGTTTGAGGTTTCTTCCAACCTAAACCATTCTATGATCATTTTAGGCAAGTATGTTGTTATTCCCATGTTCTAGGGTGATATTTTGGATCCTGATCAGACTTCTGAGTGTAACAAGGGAGCAGCAAAAGCTTTCTTTCTCCTTAAAATCGTCTAAGTCTTTTTGCAGACAAATTGCATCTGTGTGCTTTAATTTCCTGTTTGTTTTCTTTCATGACTGTTACAAGAACCTTTAAAGTAAAGTTTTGGCATAAGCTAATGCCACTAGCAGACTGAAAAACACTTGAAACACATGAAGCGGTCTGAAGTCTTTGCTTTGCAGAAGACTCAGGCTCTGAAGTAACTTCTAGAGGGCAAAAGATGCCTCAGCAAATGTAAACCTCAAGCTGCAAAACAACCTGTGAGCCGAGGGCTCCTGCTTCTGATCCACACCAATCTAGTGCCCTCTTGATCTATTCCTGCTTCTAATTCCATTTACCTTATATCTGATCCTTGTTTTTCCTACCGAGTAGTAGTTTTAGAATGTGGGCATCTGACAGGCTTCTTCAGACAAGTCCTTGCTGCTCCTTGATAAAACAAGAGATATGTGTCAAGATGAAATACAGCAGGGGATGAGGAAGGCAGTGAGAACAAGGGTAACGATACAGAGTGAATATGAAGAGATCTATCACTTACAAACTAATTATTGATGTTATGTGTGTTACAGAGAGGAGGTCTTCTGGTAAGGCTACTGCGTTGCATTTTGTGACCATAGATCAGTTCTGCTTAATTAAAAACTTGTAACTTCTAATTTTCTTTTTCATCTGTTCATGTTTTCCTCCCCTTCTTCTTTTTCTTCTGGGAGAGAGAGAGAAAAATTAAAGAGAATATTTTAAAAGTAAATTTAAAAGCTTCTCTGTTCCTTATAACCAGATGATGGAAGACCTTTTTATAACCTTTAATCAAATAGGAGCTGTTTTCTGTGGATTTTCTATTTTTTTTTTCCTCAAATAAATAGATGCTGATTTGCAAGTTCCCTTTTGAAATGGTGGGATTCTTTAGAACTTCTCTGCTCATTAGGAAGTTGCTTTGGTAAAAAAACAGTGTTCTGTCTAGCTCCCTTTTGGGAAAAAAAAGAAAGGGGGGGAAAGATACTGATTAAACAAAGTGAGAAAAAAAAAAAATATCCAACATTCCTTTTGCAGTTCTCCCACTTGTGAAAGCAGTTCTCTCACTTGGAGGAAAGCTGCTATATCTTTATGCTCCATGAATAAAGCACATTATAGACACTGCCACTATTACAGAAATGAAGCTACCTCTGAGATGGAGATCCCAGATGATGGAAACCCCAGACGATGCATCTGTTTTTCTACCTCCCATCTCACTTGTGTTTCCTCATAGCAGAATGACCTAATGTTTAGGAATGTTAAAACTAGGACTTGCTTAACACAACACAGAGAAAAAGGACTTCTAATTTTTGTCCTGGTTAAAGGTCTATGTGCATATGCTGTTGTTGAAGGTTATGTATATGATAACTTCTCCTCAGGCTTTTCTAATGGAGGGATTCAGTATTTGTCTGCATAACAAAGGCACAGTGAAATTCAATGAAAATAGAAACTAACAATGCTCTTTGCAATTTTAAGGATGTATAAGTGCATGGTTTTTAGTCTTTTGCTGGGCATTTGTGAAGCTCTGTTTAGTGGTGGAATGGGCTTCTGTTTAAGCTGCATGATGCATGGGTATGTCTCCCAAAACATAGGACTGAATTCACCCCAGCAGGGCTCACATGATGCACTCCAGGGATGTGACAATTAGGTAGGCACAAGACACTCAGAATCATAGAATTAGGCAGGGTTGGAAGGGGCCACAAGGATCATCTAGTTCTAACCCCCCTTCCATGGACAGGGACACCCTACCCTGGATCAGGCTGGACATGGCCTCATCCAGCCTGACATTAAACACCTCCAGGGATGCTAAGCCATGTTTCAGTGTCCATTCAACTTCAATAATACAATCCAGTAAGCACTGTGCTGGTGAGACGTACTTCATTCCAATTCAAGGTCATGGAGTCAGAGTGTATTAGTTTTTGCTGGAGATCACTTCCCACCTCTTGAAGTTAGTACTGGACAAAAACTGCTTTTAAAGGTCTCTTATCTTCTTTTCAGGATCCAGTAAAACCCATAGATAAAAGGTTCTTCAGCTCTTTTAAACATCATCTTTGTGCCTTACAAGAAAAGGAACCTTATTCAGCTCCCAGGCTGAGTACATCCATGCAGCTGGTCCCAACATGCACACTCTTTGCTGAGTTGTCATCTTAAAAGAACACAAATATTCATCTGTTTGCTGGATTCAGCATGCCATTGACACAGAGTTCCCTGACTCTGAAGGTGCTTTTGGTTTGCTTAAGGCAGCGACTGCATATTTCTACTAGTTAGTTATAACTTTAGTTAAAGACAAATATAAAAATATATATGAATTACTTAACAAAGTCTGTCAAAAAGGTCTGATAAAAAAAAGTCCATACCAAACTTTCACAGATGTAACCATATCTTTGCTACCCTGCTCCTGTCAGTAGAAAAGCTGGAGAATTCCAAGTTTACTAAAACGGTTTGACAGCCAACTGAACATGAGCCAGCAGTGTGCCCAGGTGGCCAAGAAGGCCAACGGCGTCACAGAAACATCCAATTTGGAAAAGTCCCTCAGCATCGCTAAGTCCAACCTCTAACCCTACTCAACAAGATTCACCTTAAACCATATCCCCAAACACCACATCCAAATAACCCTTAAACACATCCAGGGTCAGTGACTCAACCACCTCCCTGGGCAGCTCATTATAGTGCCTGACCACTCTCCTCATGAAAAACCTTTTCCTAAGGCTTAGGCCATTCCCCCTTGTTCTGTTTCTAATTACCATTGAGAAGAGACCAGCAGCAGCCTCTCCACAATATTCCCTCAGGTAGCTTCAGACAGCAGCGAGGTCTCCTCTCAGCCTCCTCTTTTTCAGACTAACCATCCCCAGCTCCCTAAGTTGCTTCTCATAAGATTTATTTAGGTCCTCCCCCAGCCTTGTTGCCCTCCCCTGGACCCACTCCAGCACCTCCACATCTCTCTTGTATTGCAGTGCCCAAAACTGAATACAGTACTCAAGGTGTGGCCTCACCAGAGCCAAGTACAAGGGGACAATCACCTCCCTACTTCTGCTGGACGCAGCATTTTTAATCCAAGCCAAGATGCCATTGGTCTTCTTGGCTGCCTGGGCACACTGCTGGCTCATATTCAGCTGCCTGTATATTACAACCCCCCAGATGCCTTTCTGCCAGGCAGCTCTGCAGCCACACTGCCCCAAGCCTGTAGAATTCCTTGGGGTGGTTGTGACTCAAGTGCAGGAGCTGGCGTTTAGCCTTGTTGAAACCCATCCCATTAATGTTGGCCAATTGGTCTAGCCTATCCAAGTCTCTCTGAAGAGCCTCTCTACCCTCATTCAAATCACACCTAACTTGATGTCATCTGCAAACTTACTGATGACATCCTGGCCTGTATCAGGAATAGTGTGGCCAGTAGGGCCATGGAGGTAATCCTGCCGATGTACTCAGCACTGGATAGGACACACCTTGAGTGCTGTGTCCATTTCTGGGCCCCTCCATTTAAGAAAGATGAGGTGCTTGAACATGTCCGCAGAAGGGCATCAAGGCTGGTGAGGGGGCTGGAGCACAGCTCTATGAGGAGAGGTTTAGGGAGCTGTGGGTGTCCAGCCTGGAGAAGAGGAGGATCAGGGGAGATTTTATTGCTCTCTACAAATACCTGAAACAGGGTTGGAGCCAGGTGGGGGTTGGTTTCTTCTCCCAGACAATCAGTGACAGAACGAGAGGACACAGCCTCAAGCTGTGCAAGGGCAGGTTTAGACTGGATGTTAGGAAGAAGTTCTTCACAGCAAGAGTGATTTGCATTGGAATGGGTTGCCCAGGGAGGTGGTGGAGTCACTATCCCCAGAGGTGTTTAAAAGGAGACTGGATGAGACACTTAGTGCCATGGTTTAGTTACTTGGAAGGTGTTAGGTGAAAAGTTGGTCTTGATCTCAAAGGTCTTTTCTGTGATTCAATGGGTAATTCTGTGAATATGTAAGTTCTGGCTGACACCACTGTAACTGAGATGGGTAGATAATAGGAACCTAAAATTCACAGGGGCATAAAGTATGGACAAAGAGAAAAAAAACCCCAAAAACAACCAGCATCATAGGCTGGTTTTGAACCAGAAATAACATGGTATTGCAGGAGCTCCATTCCTTATTGATTAAAGCTCTTTCAGGACTGTAAGTAAACATTTGAAGAACAAATATTTGTTGCTTTCTATAGAACGAAAAAAATGTTCCTATAAATATTTGTTCTTAGAAAGAAAATCTGTATCATCACAGGTCATGGTGATATATCTTGGAGAAATTTGCTTGGCATTCTTAAAAGTAATACATGACAAACACAGGTACCTTTGTTCCTATATAGGCTGACTTTGAATTGGGCTTTTTCCAAAGGTCAAAGTCTCATCACTGACCTAAGCTTACTAACAGCCACAGGGATAGCAGCAGTTATGACTTAGCTTATGCAAGTGCAACCTGAAATTTGTATGTTTGGAGCAGAAATTATCTATTAAATGCTTACAAAAACCTATTGAAATTACTGAGAGGAAATTGTCCTGCACATCTCAGATTCCTTCCTTCTCTCTCCCCTCCCTCTACGGGTTTTCCATGGGAGGAGGAAAAGTTGCAAAATTCCTTTCCTACCCCTGCCCTATGGGCTTGCAAGGAGGGTGTGGTGGTTTAGCAGTTACCTGCCCCCCCAACCTTTGATATAACTCAGTCTAGGATTCAGACGGCTGAAAGTTGGTAAATGAATCTTTATATTTACAGCTTTGCACAATATACAAGCAGATATTTACCATGTATAACAGATATTTGCAGATATATATAGTTAAAAGGTAATACAGAAACACCACAGCCCTCCCAGAGATCAAAATCCCTAAGAGGGGTTTCTAACCACCCCTACCACCTTTTCCCCCTTCCCCAGTCTTATCTCAGCATCTGTTGATGCAGCAGATAGGGGAAGGTAGATGGGACAGGGGGATTAGCAGTAGGAAAGAAGTTAGTGGAATTATTCAGAATCAGCTACACAAGGCAGGGAAAAGGAGCCATGCAAGAGGTAACCACAGCCCAGAGAGGTCTGAAATGGTCTGACTTATTTTATTGAGGTTACAACTCTTAAAATATTTTTTTTCTTTTTCAGTAAAGCTATGAGTAAAGTGACATCATGTGTTTTCATTTCTCAGCCTATAGTCTAATTTCTCATTCAAATCCTCCAATTAGTTCAAACCAGCACAGAGAGATAGCAGAGCACCCTTTTGGCATGTTTTGAGGCTCATTTTGAGGCTTGTACAGGGATTTGAGGTGGTTATTGGCTGAGTTTTCATTCCCAGTGTGAAATCAGCGAATTAACATCTTGTCTGAAAAAGCATAAATAGGCAAGGGAAAAGGTGCGAGTTGTTTCTGCCTGAAAGTTCCTGTCTGGAAAGGTTCCCACCTGGAAAGGCTGCACGTGTTTACAGAGCCCTGCCTTCTGAAGAAATGCCTCCTATCTTGGACCATCACAGTTTTGAGCAGCTCCTATCTTTTGCATGGCTCTTGGGTTTTGTACTGTTCCTGCCTTTTAGACAGTCCTCCACTCTGCACTACGCTGCAGCTTTGCAGGTTCAGCAAGTCCTGGGTCCCTTTTAGAGAGAACTGCAGGAGGTACCTGGATCCAGCTCCTCTAGGACCTTACTACCAGCCAGCTTTCCTGTTGCTACCTGCCTGTATCCTGATTGAGGGATTGAAGCATCTTGGCTCTCCCTTGTTGCTGCTGGAGGCAGTGATTGCCACAGAGCTCTGTCTCGTGGTAATCACATTTTTGAAATACCAGACTTTGCCTTTTGAATCCAATTGGATATTGTTTTATAGCCAGAACCTACCAAGCTAGAGAGAATAACAGCAAGGACTCCACAACTAGCATCATTCTCCTCAACGTAGTGAGTAAGCCATTGTGCCCTTAGTTCCCTCCTTAGCAAATTGTTACGGGGGTAAAAGCTGTTTATAGCTAAGCCTTTTCCATTTTCTGACTACCTAAATCCTTGAATTTGTCTATAGCACCTTTAGAAGACCTTTCCCAATCGAATCAAAACCTGTTAATAAATAAAAGTTTAATTCTGTATATAGTTGAAGGTAGGGGGTTTCTGGGAATAAAATAGTTCTTTTTTTTTTTTTCAATAATTCCTGGCTCTTCACAACAGAAACATACTAAAAGGATAATGGTAACAAAGCCTGTGAATAGTCTAGAGGGTGGTACAGCTCTATTAGCATAAAAATAATTTGAGAAAGGTTAGGGAATTTAAATTAAAAAGAAGAATAAACAGTATCTAGAGGATGAAAACATAATGTGAAAGGATACGAATTACACTTTTCTACTTGAAGCATTTTTCAGTTCACAAAAGGAGAGAGGCCTGAAAAAAAAAAAAATCCTGAAAGCTCTATTCCCTCAATACTACTCTCATGTTTTTCCACAGACTTTCATCATTCTTATGTTTCAGTATCTTATATAAACTGTTTTCTACCATGACAAATACTGTCTTGTAAATGTCAGCTTTTGTGTACCTGAGTTATTCCCATAGGTATCACTTTGCGTTTGTGTGCACTTCTGGTGGTTTTCCCAGTAGTGAGTGGTGCCTTACACTGCCACTTCAGAAACTAAATTTGCATCTTCAGTTCTGACACTGAAATTTAGTAAAACTGCACTTTTTTCCCCCCCTCTGTGCTCTCTCACTCTTTAAACTTGTGCAGGTTTATATATCCAGTGTCGAGGCTTAATTAATATTTCTAAATGTTTATACAATGAGTCTCGATTTCAAGCAATTACTTTAAAGGTTCTTACAGTACCAATTAATGATAATGACCATAAAACCAAGAAATGTGACACCCACCAATATCCATTTTAACGCCCTTGGGCACAACAGACTTTGTGGTCTGGGCCAGCACATCACTCTTTCATTTCCTTTGTTCTTAGAGGAATCTCAAAGTTGCATCTGAAATGCGAGAACAGGAGGTAAAAACAGTTGAAAGAGAGGTGATGAGGAAAGGGCAAATTCATTAATGTTTTAGAAACTACAGCTGACTCTCTAGACCTCTGTGTGATAAATTTGTGCCTTATGATTTTCATACCAGTCTTTTCCTTACAAGCTTTGATGTGCTTCTTTGCTGTGAATAAGAAAAAAAAATGTGCAAATTATTTCATTACAGGTTTTTAATATCCCTGGTAGGTCTTTCTTAATTGTGCTGAGACATTCAGATGAGTCTGTCTTGTCTCTCCAGTGGATCTTTTTCAGGATACAGCCATAGGAACACACCTTGCAGCTGAAGTAGTTTCCTGCTTTTCCTGATGTTGATGATTTATCAGCTTCATACAGACTTTTTTTTTTTTTTTTTTTTTAAGACAATTTTCCAGACAATTTGGTTTCCTCATCACAGGATGTTGGGGTGTGGAAGTGACCTCTGGAGTTCATAGAGTCCAATCCCCATGCCAAAGCAGGACCATAGAATCTAGTGCAGGTTGCACAGGAACATATCCAGATGGGTATTGAAAATCTCCAGGGGTGGAGACTCCACTACCACTCTGATGAGCCTTTGTTCCAGTGCTCTGTGACCCTTACAGTAAAGAAGTTCTTCCTCATATTGAGGTGAAACTTCCTGTGCTGTAGTTTACATCCATTGTCCCATGCCTTATCGCAGAGCACAAATGAGAAGAGGCTCTCTCTTCCTTATTGACCCCCAGCCCTCATGTATTCATATACATTTATTAAATCCCCTCAGTCTTCTTCTCTCTAGACTAAACAGTCCCAAGTTTCTCAGACTTAGAATCATAGAATGGTTTAGGTTGGAAGGAACCTCCAAGATAATCCAGTTTCAATCCCCCTGTGCCATAGGCAGGGACACCTCCCACTAGATCAGGTCACTCAAGGCCTCATCCAACCTGGCCTTGAACACATCCAGGGAGGGAGCAGTCACAACCTCCCTGGGCAACCTGTGCCAGTGTCTTACCATCCTCTCTATAAAGAACTTCCTTCTAACATCTAGTTTAAATCTCCCCTCTTCCAATTTAAACCCATTACTCTTCATACTGTCATTACAAGACCTTGTCAATAGTCCCTTCCCAGCCCTCCTGTAGGCCCCCTTCAGATACTGGAAGGCTATTACAAGGTCTTCTTGAAGCCTTCTCTTCTCCAGGCCCCAACTCTCTCAGCCTGTCCTCATAGCAGAGCTGCTCCAGCCCTCTGATCATCTTTGTGGCCCTCCTCTGGACTCACTCCAATAGTTCCATGTCCTTCTTGTGCTGGGGGCTCCAGAATTGCTCACATAAAACAGTGCCCTAGTACCTTAATCGCTCCATTAGACTCTCTTGAGTAGATCCTTGTCCTTCTTGAACAGGGGAGCCCAGAATTGGATGCAATATTCCAGGTAGGGCCTTCCTAGGGCAGAATAGAGGGGGAGGAGAACCTCCCTTGATCTGCTGGATCTGATTTCAATCTCAAGAGTATCAGAGTATAACTAGGATAATGAAGGAGAAGATTGCCAATACCCTTGGCCTATCAGTAGCAACCTTACACTGTTGTCAGATGATAGCATCTCCTTCCTTCCTGCCTCCTCACAAAATCTGTACATTTTTCTTCTTTGCTCTGCAGCACAACATTGATCTGCCACATTACTGCAACTCTTACAGTTGCATAATCATACATACTGTAAGATCATCACATAATCAGAATAACCTTGTCATAATTAAACTTGCAGTGCAGTTATTGCTGGAATCACATAATCTGGTCATGTGCCAGGTTTGCCATCTGCTTATTTTTTTTGAAACACAAATCACTTAGGCACCCTCCTTTGTCAGATAAGGTAATGCTCCTTGTACAAGACCAGCAATGCAGACAGAGATGGCAAATTCTTTCCAGGATTCTCCTCTACTATCTGCTTTACATTTTGGTTCACAGGATCACAGGATGTCAGGGGTTGGAAGGGACCCAAAGAGATCACCCAGTCCAACCCGCCTGCCACAGCAGGACCAGACAATCTAGCTCAGGTCACACAGGAACGCATCCAGACAGGCCTTGAAAGGCTCCAGAGAAGGAGACTCCACAATCTCTCTTGGGAGCCTGTGCCAGTGTTCTGTGATCCTTACAGTAAAGAAGTTCCCATAGGAGGTGGAATCTCCTGTGCTGCAGCTTACATCCATCACTTCTTGTCCTATCACAGGGAGCAAGTGAGCAGAGCCTGTGCCCCCATTCCTGACCCTCAACCCTCAGATATTTATAAACATTGATTAAATTCCCACTCAGTCTTCTATTTTCCAGACTAAAAGCCCCAGATCACTCAGCCTCCTCACCAGGCATGCCCTCCAGGTCCCCTAATCATCCTTGTAGCCTTCCAATGGACCCTCTTCAGCAGATCTCTGTCCCTCTTAAACTGGGGAGCCCAAAACTGAACACAGTACTCAAGATGGGGGTCTCACCAGGGCAGAGTAGAGGGGGATGAGAACCTCCCTTGGTCTTGATCTGCTGGACACACTCTTCCTAACACACCCCAAGATCACATTGGTCTTCTTGGCCACAAGGGCACATTGCTGTCCCATGGATAACTTGTTATCCACCAGCACTCCCGTGTCCCTCTCCACAGGGCTGCTCACCTGCAGGGATTGTATTGTTATTGTCCTTGCTATATTCAATATTTCTTGAGTTTAAATTGAAATTTGTTGAAAAACTTCTCCAAAATAGCTAAGACCTGGCCTGTCTTCTTTCTTAGTCATTCTTGTTACAGCAGATATAAGGAGTCACCAAGAATGCATTCTGGAGTTGTTCATGCAACATTGATCTAAGAGCAGAAAGTCTGGACAGAAGATGCCAAGGCAGGCATGAAGTGTTAATGTCTTGTGAGTATGCTTGTGAGTATGCTCCAGGACAATGTTTGAGAGTATAGATGGATTAACTCTCAAAATGTTCTCAAAAGTAAAGACAGGTCAAGGACATATGGGCAACTCAAGAACTTAGGCTATTCCTGTGCATAATAACCAAATGATTTCTAGTCTGAGGAATAGTCATGTAGGGTTCTGGTGGCTTTTTTTTTTTTTTTTTTTGGCAGAAAAAAGTAAGTAAGACTTACTTGCCCCAGACTGTCCAGCAGTTATCCAACCCTTAAGCCCATGAGGCAATTAAAATTAATTTAAAATCATTATTAAAATAAGAAATGCTGTATGATGGAGAATAGGTTTGGGTAGAAATTCTACACCTTGCTTAAAATGCAACAGGATTAATGATCTTTGGTCCTAAGCTTGAGAATTGGTATAGGCAAATAAACCATTTCTGAGATAAATAATGCAGAACCAAGAGAAGATGGAGAATTTCTTAATTCATGAGTCAGCTGTGCAATAGAATTATCCTTCTCTGAGTCAGTGAATGTTTGTATGACTCTGATTTACCGTTTGGAGTGAAAGCTGCAAAAATATGTGGACTGGGGGATATAGGATGGCAATTTCTGCCATCTTGCATTTCCAGTCAAACCCTGAATATTTGATTGAACTGTCTGTTTTCAGCAACTGTCATGAGGAACAGCTAAATTTGGTGTTAATCACTCTTATTTTCTAGATATTAGTGAACCTTATACTGATATATATCCCTGATTCTCAACATGAACTTGTGAATAGAGTCTGAAGTGGCCATGACTTTTTATTTTTTGTTTCTGGGATCATATCACCACTGTCAACTTGCCTGGCAGAATATAGATGCCGTCTAAGTTTATTCAGCTTGTTAATTAAATTAGGTATTTACAAAAAGCTATACAAGATATTTGCAAACCATCTCTAAACACAATTATGCAGTGTCACTGCTTCTATGATTTCCTTGTCATTTTAAGCTGCATTTGCAATAAGGGACTGATGAAAAGCTCATTAAAGTCAGCAAAGGCCAATGAGTTCTGCTTCAACCTTCAACACACTCAATACAGCAAGAAATAAGCTACACTGGCTTCACTGCTCACTGCTTATGTTTCTATCTCCCCCTGTCTTGTTCTCCTTGTAACTTTATTCTCTAGATTTCTCAGGATCTGCTCAGAGCTCTGGCAGGAAACTGTCAAGCCAGCTAACTCTAAGTACTATGTAGCAGGAGACAAGTAGAACGCTTTCCCCTCCCTCTTTTTTACACCATTTCCATCCGAGGTGGCAGCCAGGACCAGTTTGCCCTTTTCCTTCTGCTAGGTAAAAGGCAGGTGAGGGAGAGAAGAGATTTCAAGATCCTCTGAATTCAGAAGATTTTAAGTCTTTGCTCTGTTTTAACTATTTTAGTACAAAATATTCCAAACAAGCCAAACAATTTCACCTCTGGTGATAATGGCTGATGATAATTGCTCCTGGGAGTTACACAGTTTCTATTCAGCAAGTGCTCACCTAGCCTGGCAAGCCAGTGAGCAGACTGTTGGTCACTTCTGCTTTCTCAGGAAGAAGCGATGTCCTCACTTCGCATAAGAAACAGGACAGTCCTTTTTGTGCCTTGGAAATATTTACTTGTTTCTGTGTTCTTTTATTTTCCAAGCATTTGAACCTTGTCACCTTCTCTGCCTCTTCTCCTTTATTTCCCATTCAGCTACCTCACTTTTCATATCTACATCTTGTCCCCTTTGCAGCATGCCAAGCCCACACATAAACTGGCAAATAAAAAACAGGATCCACGCAGTTGTGAAAGAGAATGCATCTGTAGCTTCAGGAAATAAAATGTTTTATTGGCAAAACTGGTTTGACAGGGTACACAATGAACTGACAAGGACTTTTCTGTTCACACAAATCAGTCAGTCAAAGCTATCTGCTTGAAAATATTTGGTTGTTGTCTTTATGACTTTTCAGTTTCTTGGGCATATAGTGTTTTCCTCAGCCTCAAGCAGACACCAATAAAAAATTGATGGATATTTAAAAAACTATTACATGGGTTTAAAAAGCATATCTATTTTTTATTTATCTGCATGACAGCTTATTAAAAGAGGGCACTTTTCCAGCATCCCAAACCCATATACAGCAGGAGCCCAAGAGCAGAGAAATTTCTTGCGGTCAAATGCAGTTATGACAATACTCATCCTCTATAGAATTTTGATGTTATGTGAAGCCCCTACTAGCAGTTCTATTCATTGCTGGATATAACCACTGCTCCTTAATACACATGGAGCCCTCACTGCCCAGCACAGATATGAACCATGTGTGGCCAGTTCACTGCAGACAAGCTGGTGAGCAGCAGAGAGGGACCAGTATAACTTGGAGTCGTAGTTCACTGATGACATTTACCAGGGTTTTGGTCTATTGCTACTTTTGGGTTTGTAAGTCTTTGTTGTTCTGCTGCTTGAATGAGAAATCTTCAGAGGTGCAAGTCAGGAATATTGTATTTTCTATTCTCTGTTGACTTTTCTCTTTCTAGGGTTGAGATGATGATAACTTCAGGGAGCAGGGAAAAAAAAGGAAGCACAGCTCAGTTTCATTTGGTGCAAACCTATTAAATGTGCTTGTGTTAAATGAAAATGTGGATGGTGTTGTTCAGCTAAACTAAAAAATATCAGACCCAGGATCACAGAGAGACTTCCTATTTATTCTGCATTGACCCTTGTTGATTTCCTTTGGGATGCTCTTGGTTTTCTGCGAAATATCTGGTCTGAGTCACATCCCTGATGCCTTCTATCTTCAAGGTGCCAAAAAATAACAAAAAATAGTGAGTGGTTCATTTTCTCTGAGTGTATGGGGTAAAAGAAGGCTCGTCCATGGAAAACAGGAGTCTGCCACATCCAAGTTTTATTGATTTGGTACATCTGCAGAGGATTAAATGATGTACGGAAGTGGCTCTGTTCTTCTCTTGACAAATGTTGCACAAACTTCAGAACAAGAAAGGAAATGTGCTTAAAGAGATCCCCGTGTTATTTATCAACAAAATGACCTTTTGTTTTGAATTACCTGTTGCACCTTGGTCCTAAAGTATCATAGTCAAACAAAAAAGTTGTAAAAAAAAGTGATTGTTTGGATCTCTGGTCAACGGAAAAAGAGTCTCAGTGATGGATTAAATAAAAAGACTTTTAGGACCTGGGTCTGGATTCAGACCTCTGCTGTCATCAGTTTCTTGGTAATATTTCTTCATAAAATCCTCTTAAACATTTCATTTCAGATTATACTTAAGGCACATGTCAATATTCATTTCTACAGTAAGCACTAGGTCTTTAATGGTGAGTGTTTCCCAGTTACTATATTTTCTTGAGGGACTCTTGAATCCTCTACTTGTCAAGTGTTAATGCTGTCTCCAAATGTGCATGATACATATGTCATAGAAGGAGGCCACTGATATGTGGATCCATGTGAATTCATCTTTCCTAAGTTCAAGTCACTGCCCTGTACGTTTAGATATTAGAACTATTTGCCATTTTTGGCTTGCTGTATTTCTTACGTTTCGTCCCTGCACCCCTTTGTGCTTCTCTGGCTGCTAGAAGAGCAATTCCTTGGAAGCCCAACGATTTCCCTGACAGCTGTACAGTAATGGATGTGTAGATTTTTCTGAAAGACACCAAATTTATAGGCTTAGGTTCTTGTGATTCTGTTTTGTAATTGTAGGGTCTTAGATACCTGGACACGATTTTCCATCCGGGCTACAAGTATTCTCTGCCCCCATACCAACATCTTAAATTTATTTTTGTCATCTAATCATTCTTCCCTAGGAGAGCTATTAGTGTGGGGTGGGACTGCTCCACTGCTAAGTTGTCCTCTGTTCTCTTACCATGGTAACTTTCCCCCCATTGCCAAGTGGCCCACATGTTCACATGTGGATTCACATGAATATTACAGCAACGTTCAGGTTGGAAAAGACCCTCAGGATCACCAAGTCCAACCAATACCCATACTCTTCATGGTGCACCCTAAACCACATCCACAAGCACCACACCCAAACGACTTTTAAACACATCCAGGGTTGGTGACACCACCACCTCCCTGAGCAGCCCATTCTGATGCCTGACCGCTCTTGCTGGGATTAATTTTTTTGTAATGTTCAGTCTAAACCTACCCAGTCACAGCTTGAGGCCATTCCCTTTTGTTCTATCACTAATTACCTGTGAGAAGAGACAAGCACCAACCTCTCCACAATGTCATTTCAAGTAGTTGTAGACAGCAATGAGGTCTCTCCTCAGCCTCTTCTTCCTCAAACTAACCATCCCCAGCTCCCTCAGTCATTCTTCATAAGATTTATACTCCAGGCCCTTCACCAGCTTTCTTGTCGTCCTCTGCACTCACTTCAGCACCTCCACAGCCCTCTTGTAATGAGGTGCCCAAAACTGAATAGTTTTCAGATATTTTCTGACCTTCATAACAGCTTCCTAGTTTTGTGTAATCCCTTACTGTTTCTGCCACTTCTCTTTTTTATTAAGCATCCTTGAAACCTCCAGCAGCTCATCAGAGCTTTACCGAAGGTTATTGAGAAAAAGAGGTTTAATTTGAAACAAATTGATGCTCTTTTCTCTGTATCTGGTGTAATAGTTGGGGTTTTGTTGGGTTTTTTTTTGTGGTTTTTTTTTGTTTGTTTTGGTGGGTG
>VWZI01015459.1:108574-124634 GCA_013396835.1 Psilopogon haemacephalus
CTGTGTGCAGTTCTGGAGCCCCCAGCACAAGAAGGACATGGAACTGCTGGAGAGAGTCCAGAGGAGGGCCATGAAGATGATCAGAGGGCTGCAGCACCTCTGCTATGAGGACAGGCTGAGAGAGTTGGGGCTTTCCAGCCTGGAGAAGAGAAGGCTTCAGGGAGACCTTATAGTAGCCTTCCACTATCTGAAGGGGGCCTACAGGAGGGCTGGGGAGGGACTATTCACAAGGTCTTGTAATGACAGGATGAGGGGGAATGGGTTCAAATTGGCGGAGGAGAGATTTGAATGGGATGTTAGGAAGAAATTCTTCACAATGAGGGTGGTGAGGCACTGGAACAGGTTGCCCAGGGAGGTTGTGTCTGCTCCCTCCCTGGATGTGTTCAAGGCCAGGCTGGTTGAGGCCTTGAGTGACCTGATCTAGTGGGAGATGTCCCTGCCTATGTTGGGGGGTTGGAACTGGATGATCTTTGAGGTCTCTTCCAACCTAAACCATTCTATGAATCTAAAAACTGTCATAAATGCAGTGTGACTTTAACAAAGCAATGATAAATACCATACATGGAGCATTTTCCTCCCTTTTTATGTTCAGAACAGCTCTCATATTTCCCAGGGCTCTGATTTTTCAGTCTTGTCCCTCCATGAATTGATCTGCAAAATTCCTTTGTCTGAACTGCAGATTGGTTATTATTTGTTGGATGCTTTCAGGAGCCAGTGCTGAGAGAGCAAATGCACAGTAAAGAGGGAAGAAAAAGTATGAGTTTTTAGAGGCGTGAAGCAACTTCCTCCAAAATCTCACAAAAGCTCTGTGTAACTGGTGGTTGTTAGACGCAAACCCTTGTGCTCCAGGTGCATCAGCATCTGAGGAGATATGCAAGGAAATAAAGACTGACTTTCCTCAGAAAACAAAAGGCCTGAAGTAGTAGAGAAACTGCTGTAGCTCACAGGGGAATGCTGGAAATTTCACTCTAAAAAACACATTTCTGAGTTGAAGCTCCATGCATATCTTGGAGACACAGCATCTGTCTTTACTCGAATCCTAGCATTTTGTTAGTGGAACATTCTTTTAATTATTAATTACTTGTGGAAAAGGAGTCTTACAGTGAAGGCCATCAAGCATCCCAGACTAATTCACTCTAAGAAGTCTGCACATCAGGAAAAAAATAAATCCTTCATCTACAGACTTTAGCACACATCTTAAATTCATCAATTCATCATTCATCTTTTTTTCTGATATATAACCCTTGGTTTATTCCTCCCATCCTTTTTTTTTTTTAAATCTCTGTACTTCTCTTCTGCCATTGCCTATCCCACCCTGACTTTGCATCTGAAACATCTGAAAATGCATTTTCAGTGATCCTAACTGCCTAAAGGTGATGAGAAACTTCTAAGGGTGGGTAATAAGACAGGTATGGTACTCAGTGGCTTTGCTACGGATTGCACTAGAAATCCTCAAACCTATGGCCACTTGAGGGAGCTGCTATGAAGTACGTTGAAGAGCTGTAATGAATTTGACTTGGTAGAGTTATAGGAGATGTATTCTCTGGAAGATTTCATTAGTTTTAACCTGCATTTAGGCTGTTCTACTTACATCCAGATTTTTTCCAAAGTTCCTTTCAAAAATCCCTGTCTTGTAGTCTAAAAAATCCTGCTTGCTTTTTTACTTATACTTGATTTGTTGGTTTTTTTTTTTCTTTCATCTGGAGTTTAATAAATAGCTGTTTCAAACACGTGAGCCAATGTGATCGAAGGGCTAACCTACATGGTAGCATATGGGAAGGGAAGATTTTTTGGCTTTCTAACCATCTTATCCTACTGTTTAAAAAAAAAAAAAAAAAAAAAGTAATTTCAAAATATAATTTGAACATAGCCCAAATTTAGTTCAGCATCTTCTTGCAAATCAGGATGATGGCTGCGTACTCCAGTAGTGGTGTTGGATGTAATGACAAATACTATAGGTTATTTGAATCATCAAACCTTGAAAATAGTTACAGAGTGTTGTGGAGGAGTCCTGTCCTGATGGAAATTTGTTATATTCTGAGGACAAGGACATAAGAGCATGTCAGTGGATATGTGGAGTAAGACCAAAGTGCAGCTAACCCAGAAGTAATGAGACCCTATGACACCCTTCTTACAGGAGTTCATTCCCAGCACTCAAGTGGTTGCTGAATTAGGTGTGGAAAACGTATAAGGAAGAGATTGTGATTGGCAATATACGGTAGAAATTTAGATGGGAAAACATATTTCTCATTTTGTCCAGTTTCAATAGATGGCTGAAGGTAGGAGTATGTCAGTTTTGGGCAGCTTGAATGAGAACTAAAAGTGCTTAGAGAAGCACTTGGTGAAACTGCTTTTATCTGTCCATGCCAATAGTGATCTTTGTGGCTGGTCCCACACGTCGTTTGCTTCTGCCAGATCAAATTGATCTGTTTAAGACACCTGCTGAGCAACTAACCTCAAGAGATATCAGAGAGGTCTTACTGGAATATTAGGCTATGTTTTCCTTTTACTTCACAAGAGCAATTTTCAAGAATTTCAAGCTGCCAGGAGAAATGTTTGCTACATCACACAGAATCACACAGAATTAACTAGGTTGGAAAAGACCTTTGAGAAGTTCTTTACAGCAAGGGTGGTGAGACACTGGAACAGGTTGCCCAGGGAGGTTGTGGCTCCTCCCTCCCTGGGGATGTTCAAGGCCAGGTTGGATGAGGCCTTGGGTGTCCCTGCCTATGGTGGGGGGTTGGAACTGGATGATTTTTGAGGTCCTTTCCAAACTAAACCATTCTATGATCATTGAGTCCAACCTATCACCTTCTAATTACCTAAACCACGGCACTAAGTGCCTCATCCAGTCTCCTTTTAAACACCTTCACCATGGTGTCTCCACCACCTCCCCAGGTAGCCCACTCTGATGCCAATCACACTTCTGTGAAGAACTTCTTCCTAACATCCAGCCTAAACCTGCCCTGCCACAGCTTGAGGCTGTGTCCTATTGTTCTGTCACTGGGTGCCTGGGAAAAGAGACCAACCCTCACCTGGCTACAGCCTCCTTTCAGGTAGTTGTAGACAGCAATAAGGTCTGCCTTGAGACTCCTCTTCTCCAGAGTGAACACCCACAGCTTCCTCAGCCTCTCCTCACAGGGCTGTGCTCCAGCCCCCTCACCAGCCTTGGTGCCCTTCTTTGGACACGTTCAAGCATCTCAAAAACTTTCTTAAACTGAGGGTCCCAAAACTGGACACAATACTCAAGGTGTGCCCTAACCTGTGCTGAGTAGAGGGGCAGAATGAACTCTGTGGTCCTGCTGGCCACACTATTCCTGACACAGGCCAAGATGCTATGGGCTTTCTTCAAGAAATATTTCTGCAGACAAAAAAAAAAAAAAATTAGATTCGGGTTTAGACTTCCTAGTTTGCTTTTCCTTTTTCCCCTCAAACATTTGAAGTATTAAGTCAACAACAAAAAAAAAAAAATTAAACAAACTAATGAAAAAACCCACAAAACCCAAAACCAACCAACCAAAAATAATAGAGTCTTGCAATTGACAGTCTGATTCCCAAAGTTCTGCAATAGAGTCAAATCTTGCACCAGAGGACGAATAAGGAAATAATCTGGTGTTTGAAAGTATAGAAAATCAAAATATCTAAATTGTAAGCTTTATAAAATATCAGAAATTGCATGTTTTCCAGAACTCTAAAGGAAAGGAAGATTGCAGAGAAAACACAAATTCTGTTGTCTGGGTTTTTGTTTGTTTGTGGTTTTTGTGGGTTTTTTTTTTTTGTTTGTTTGGTTGTTTTTTTAAATAGTTTACCAATTTTAATTTTGGAACAGTAGGGTTTGGGGATTTTTTTAAATGCACAAAATATATTAGATCTGTCTATTTGCTGTTGTACCTCGATTTTTATCATGATTAGCTTGTGAGACACTGTCAATAGGAAACCTGGAAGAAACCTTTTTTGTTACTGGAAGTTATTTTCTTTCTTTCATACACTTCACCTTGTACCCTCCTGCTCTTCAGGAGGGTACAAGGAAAGGTCCGTAAGAGCCCATGAACATGGATTGAAGCCACAGAGCAGCTGAGTTTTGTGGGGGGTTGGATTTTGCTTGTTTTTTTTCAGTTTTGTGGGGGGACTTTTTTTTGAGAGGAGTTGTTTGGGAAGATTATGCAAAGAATATGATATTTCTTTGTGTGGTTAGGCAAAATAATAGCAACAATTCAAAACATCATAGAATCATAGAATGGCTTAGGTTGGAAGGAACCTCAAAGATCATCCAGTTCCAACCTCTGCCATAGGCAGGGACACCTCCCACTAAAACAGGTCACTCAGGGCCTCATCCAACCTGGCTTTGAACATCTCCAGGGTGGAAGAAGCCACAAGATCCCTATGCAACCTGTGCCAGTATCTCACCACCCTCACTGTAATGTTAATTCCTTGTTCCATTTAACAGCTCATTTGGAATATTTAGCAATGCTGAATTGCTAAATACCTGACTCCTGCTTGTAGCCCTATGAAAATTAATGGAAAAGAATGTTGTGATTTGAAGTAGGGAGGTCAGCTGTTAGCTCTCCTTATGGGAAAGAGGCCAGTGCTGACTTACCATCATAACCATGCCCACTCTTGCTGTCTACAACTACCTAAAGGGAGGTTGTAGCGAGGTGGTTTTGGTCCCTTCTCCCAGGCAACCAGCAACAGAACAAGGAGACAGTCTCAAGTTGTGCCTGGAGAGGTATAGGCTGGATATTAGGAAGAAGTTCTTCACAGAGAGAGTGATTGGCATTGGAATGGGCTGCTCAGGGAGGTGGTGGAGTCACAGTCCCTGGAGGTGTTCAAGAAAAGACTGGATGGGGCACTTAGTGCCGTGGTCTAGTTGATTGGCTAGGGCTGGGTGATAGGTTGGACTGGATGATCTTGGAGGTCTCTTCCAACCTGGCTCATTCTATTCTATTCTATTCTATTCTATTCTATTCTATTCTATTCTATTCTATTCTATGCTATTCTATGCTATTCTATTCTATTCTAACCTTGAAGACAGGGTTATGCTGGGGAAACACACAACTCTTATGCATGCTTTCCATATTCTGTGGGTTAATGAGAGACTTTGTGCTCAGCAGTTGTCAGGCCACGTGTTTTACAGGGATTAAACTCACTATCTAAAACTTAGGGTTTTGTATTGCTTCTCTGCAGGACATGCTTGGGCTTAATTAATACACCAGAGGATAGTTTGTTCTTTGCAAAATAGGAGCCCCTTAGTGTCACTAAGAGCTTTGACATCACAGAGATGTGAGTCACATCAGTGAAAGCTGCCTGGAGCTACATTTACCCTTGTGCACTCAAGCTGAAAAAAAAAAATTAATAAAATAGTCCCCAGTGTTATGTTTTTTCCTCCTCCCAGCTGAACATCTTAATTAAAAGGGAGTAAGTAGGCACAGAGAGAGAGAGCTGCTCTGTTTGTGGTCATCTTGCCTTTCTTTGCAACCTTTCTAACTGAATAATTCTTGTAGTCTCAGACTAAAATACCAGTAGTGACATAACCAAATTAATCCCAGACCTCATTTACATAGGAACTGTTGTTCTGTAAATTGCAAGCTTTGGAGCATTACTTCTTGCTCTTTGTCCAATGCCTAGCATAAAGAGGACTCTGGCCAAAGGTGGAGTCTTAGGTATTAAGATAGCAAAAGTAATAATCATAAGAGTAATCTCTTTACCTTCATACAGAGTATGTTCAGGCAGTTTAAATTCTCCATGAGTTCCTATGTCTAGCCAAAGGAGAGATTTGAAGGGTCCAAGTAATATGGTAAGAGGGAAACTTTAGACATAAGAATAGTCATGGAGTTATGATTGTAGGCTTTAATTTGCTGGTTTTCTCTTTCACTGCTGTTGGAAGGCAAAAAAAAAGTACTCAAAGCTTGAATAAAGACTGACAAATTCTAATCATGAGGCAAAAAGTAAATTTATTTCTACCCTTCCCACCTAAAAAAAACCCAAAAACAACAACAAAAAACACCCTCTAGAAATATTCTGTTACTTATAGAATTGTCACACTTGGTGAGTAATCACAATTTCCAGAAAGGGTCATCAAAGAACAGCATTTTTACTTTTTAAAAATCATCACATTCCTGCAGTCTCTCAAGTATAAAAATGAAAGAGAGATAGCAAAAGGAGTATAACCTGCATATAAGAATTCTAATTTTAGTAAAGCTGACTACAAGCTTCCTATCCAAAACACCTCTTTTTTTTTTGAAACCCCCTTTTTTCCCCCATAGTTGTCACTACAAGTATTCATACAAGGTCTGTTGTCACAATATTTTTTTTTAGTATACAAGAAATCTCTTTTGGAATTTAAAAACCGATCAATAAAATCTATTGAAATACTCTATTTTACTACTGAAGTCATACTCCAGGGGCAGAAAGTAGCTGAAATATTATTTTCTATTTTGAATTATCAAGCATAGCTGCTGCTGGCTGAAATCTTGCATCCAGCCTCTTGTGCTTTATCATTGTAGAGTTTGACACTTGGGACACTTGTATTTTCTTTCTAGGGTCTCTATCTTAAACCCCCAAGTATGAAATCTCACTCTTCACTTAAAAGAGCCAACAGGTTGGTCAAAATGATAAGTGAAATGTAGCCCTTCATAGGTTAGGTGGAGGCTTACTTAAGTCAGATTGCTGAATGGAGATGCTGTGAATACTCCCTAGAGTTCAACCACAAAGGAGGTATTTTCATCTACATGTGGAGCAATTTCATCACAGAAACAGGCAATGCTTTGATTTGTAAGAAGATGTTGTGGTAATAAAGAGCAGCTATTATTCATGGCCATAAAAATAAGGTAGACTCTTTCAATATCTCTGCTGTCATGCTGTGTGTTATCAGGAGGAGTGTTTATGCTGAATGAGTTATTAATGTAAAAACAGAGCTGGGGAGGGGGCGGAAACAGTAAACCAGAATTTGGAATGAAAGCCTGAAATTGAGAGTTAAGACCTTAGGAGACCCATATCTGCTGTGGGTTTTTTGTTTTGATTTTTTTTTTTAAAGCTGTATTTTTTCCTACATCCTTGAATTATCTGTGTGGAGAAATCTTATAGAATTTCATCTTGATTGGGAAGAATTGAATAGGTCAAAGAATTGCAACTTTCCAAGGAAAATATATGTGTTATAAGCTTTAGATGTGGCATGGCATAAAGTTGGGGAAATTTCTCTGGTGGAGGAAAGCCTGGACTCAAAGTGCTGGGAGCATATTCAATAGAAATAATTGTGCCCTGGCTTCCTTTGTGTATTATTCCATCGGCATTTGCTCTCACCCAATTTTATTATTTAGGACCATGAAGATTTGACCTGGCTCTGTAGGGCTGTTCCTACCCTCTTAATGCAGAGAGAGAAGGAAATTCAGCCCAGCAGTCCTGAATTTCCAGTTCTTATGTACCTGTTCCTAGGTTGCTCAATATCTTAGCACTCTGCTGTTTGTACCTCTTGATTTATTTTAGACAGATTTAAGCAGCAAAGGAGATCTGAGAGTGTTGCAATTAGACTTAGGTACTGCATGTGCCTGTTTGGAGAGGTCAAAGCTTGTAAATGCAAGCAGTAAGGAGATGCACAATTGGAAGGGAAGGGGAGGGGAGAGGATGGGGAGGAGGAAGTGAGGAGAGGTCCAGATCTGCTAGCAGAGTAAAAAATAATAAAAAAAAAAAAAGGATAGAAAGTGGTAAAAGCAGAGTTAGAGAAAAGAGTGGTGTACTAGTGCTAGCACTGAGTTACCCTATACATGTAATTTCATTCTCGGGTCATGACCCAAGCACCAGAATGTTTCCAGCTCCTACTAACTCCCCGAGACAGCTCCTGGACACTGGTAAATGTTGTATGTCTCTACGGTTAAATAAATAAACAAGCCTGACAAATGTTGAATAAGTCATCTGCTATTTGCAGTGGAACAAATAAAAGCAGAGTGGTGCCTAAGGGGAATTTGGGGTTGAAAACTGATAGAAGGGATAGTTGTTGAATACCAAATGAAGCATCACTTAGGAAGGTATACACGGAACTGAGAACTGCTGAACAAATATTTAACAGGTGAAAAGAGAATGATAGTTTAACTGTCTCTTTCCTTCAATTACCAAAGAAAGTATATGTAGAAACAGGATACTCTTTTTTTCTTTCTTTTTTTTTTTTTCCTCCTTTTTTTTTTTTCTATTTTTTTTTCCCCCCTCATGATCTGTGGTAAGACTCTGTATAGTGTTCTTTATCAATATGGGAAAGCAGTTCTGTTTTCATCTCTATCCCTGATGCTCTCACCAGCAAATGCAAGGCCACTCATCTCCCTCTGCTTCAGTGTCCTCATCTGTAGATGTCTAATGGTTAATCCCTCTGCAGCAACTCCAGTGAAGGACACCTTTTAAACAGGGCAGCAAAATGCACCAGTTCTAAGAGCCTTTGCAATACACAACAGAGACAAAGCATTGCTGGACAGAGTGAGGATATAGAAAAACCATGAGCTATGGCACTGTGGGGACACCAGTCAAAACAGTTCACTGGGGATATGGCATGGGGTCCCTAAGGATGCTCCATGCTCCTGCTAAAGGTCCCCGCACTGAGGAGCCTACCAATAGTAAGGCTTCTGATTCAGAATTGTCTTCAGTGATAACTGTGAGAAAGAGCCTGTTGGAAGAGAAAAAACTCCTGGAACTGAGGAAGTCCAATCCAGAGCAGAAATTTAACTTGCAGATACATGGTCCTCAGTTTCACAAACGAGTCTAGACAAAAAAATCTTTGTTTTGTCAAAATGTGGATGAAGGAGAGGAAGCCCGGAGGAGTGAAAAATCTTTGTGCTGTCAAAGTGAAATTTTTCTTGACTATACACGGAGTGAAAAGAATCAGCTCAGATGTGTATGCTTATTGTGTCGACATGCAAATTTCTTCTAATGAATCTCTGCCTCTACATTTTGAAATAGCAGCAATGATGTGTGAAGTCTCCAGGTTCCCAAGCTTGGACTTTTTATATGCTTGTCATGGTTTCAATGTACTTAGGGTGACCCTGCTAACCTTTCCTCTTCTCCAGGCTGGGCTAGAACTCTCACACAAAATAAAATCAGAGTTCTTTTTGTCATGGCCTGGGGCCAGGAGTTAGGTAAAGGAGGAAAAAAAAACTTCATTTAGCCAAACAATAAGAGATTTCTCACTAATAGCCACAGGATCTGACAGTGCTGAAACGTTGCTTTCACGTCAGTTCCCCTCCACTGCCTCTTCATCACTCAGTTGCCTCCCAAGATTAATTCAGAAGTAATCTTGGAAAGAGCCACATTTTACACTCGAGAATAAAGATGACATGTTGCCTCATTCTTCCTCTTTCTGATTCCACCTTCCATTGATTTATTAAACCCCTGGGTTTTGATGACAAACTATTTTTCATCATATTTCTCTGAAGGGGCATTTATCACACACAGATGACTGTTGATGTTGATCCATGCCCTCTCTGGAGAGCAGCACTTGTGGATTTTCTTGCTGCTGTATTAACTTGTTCTCAAGCTATTCCAAAGTATGCAGTATTCATGTCTAAGATTATTGTCATGAAGGGCAACTGATGGGCAACTGAAGGGCAATTGATGTCATCTACCTGGACCTGAGTAAGGCCTTTGATTCTGTCCCACATGACATCCTGGTAACCAAAGTGGAATAACACAGACTTGATGGGTGGACAACTCTCTGGATAAGGAATTGACTGGATGGTCGCACACAGAGAGTGGTGATCAATGTCCACCTGGAGACCAGTGAAAGGTGGCATCGCTCAGGGGTCAGCACTGGGCCCAAAGTTGTTCAATATCTTTGTCAGTGACATGGACAGAGGAATTGAGTGCACCCTCAGCAAGTTTGCAGATGACACCAAGCTGTGTGGCACAGTCAACTTGCTTAGAGGGCAGGGATCCATCCAGAGGGACTGAACAGGCTGGAGGGGTGGGCCCAGGCCAACCTCATGACATTCAACAAAGCCAAGTGTAAGGTCTTGCACCTGGGTCTGCGCAAGCCCAAGCACAAATCCAGGCTGGGTGAAGAACGGCTGAGAGCAGCTCTGAGGAAAAGGACCCGGGGGTCTGGGGTGATAAAAAGCTCAACGTGAAACAACAGTGTGCACATGCAGCCCAGACAGCCAACCATGCATTAAGAGAAGCATTGCCAGCAGGGCAAGGGAGAGGATTCTGCCCCTTTACTCTGCTCTTGTCAGACCCCACCTGGAGTACTGTGTGCAGTTCTGGAGCCCCCAGCACAAGAAGGACATGGAACTGCTGGAGAGAGTCCAGAGGAGGGCCACGAAGATGATCAGAGGGCTGCAGCAGCTCTGCTAGGAGGACAGGCTGAGAGAATTGGGGCTTTTCAGCCTGGAGAAGAGAAGGCTTCGAGGAGACCTTATAGTAGCCTTCCAGAATCTGAGGGGGGCCTACAGGAGGGCTGGGGAGGGACTATTCAGGAAGTCTTGTAATGACAAGACGAGGGGGAATGGGTTTAAACTGGCAGAGGGGAGATTTAAATGGGGATGTTAGGAGGAAGTTCTTTGCAGCGAGGGTGGTGAGACACTGGCAGACGTTGCCCAGGGAAGTTGTGGCTGCTCCCTCCCTGGAGGTGTTGGAGGCCAGGCTGGATGAGAGCTTGAGCAACCTGATCTAGTGGGAGGTGTCCCTGCCTATGTTGGGGGGTTGGAACTGGATGATCTTTGAGGTCTCTTCCAACCTAAACCACTCTATGATTCTATGATTTTCATGTAATTTGGGGGGACTTGTTTCCTGTCTCCCTGTTCCGCCTCAAATTGTTATATCATTGTCTGGATAGGTGTTGGTTGGGCTTTGAGTCACAGAACCCAGACGGCATTAGCGCATTCTTTAGTGCTTTCAAACAGATTAGATTTAATAGAACAATAATGCACTGCGTCCTGTATTGTTCCATAGGCTAATTACTTAATCAGATAATGTCAGGGAAGCAAACTTGTAGCCGGCATTAATTATCAGTGCATGGATTGGTAGCAGATGGCAGTATTTGCAGTGGAGAATAAGCTGATGGCTCAGTGGATTAATTAAAGATTACACAACTTCATGTTCCTCCACTCAAAAGCCAGTGTAAAAAAACATGTGTGCTTTTTTAAAAAAAGGCAAAACAGTGTTTAGCTGTAGCTCCCTAACTGATTGGATTTTTCAGCAAGTAGTAAGAAAGAGTGAAAGGAATAGTCAGTTTTCCAAAAATAACCCCAGCAGCTTCTATTTGCCTTGGAAATTCGCAGTATGGACTTAAGATATTGAGTATTCATTGTTGTAATAGTTCAGCAGTTCCCTGCCCTCCCCCCCAACCTTTGAAATAACCCAGGCTAGGACTCAGTCAGCTGGAAGTTGATAAATGAAGCTTTATATTTACAGCTTTGCACAATATACAAGAAGATATTTACAATGGATAACAGTTATTTACAGATATAGATACAGTGAAAAGGTAATACAGAAACACCACAGCCTTCCCAGAGATCAAAATCCCTAAGAGTGGTAACCAACCACCCCTACCACTTCCCCCCTTCCCCAATCTTATCTGACTACCTGTTTTATGCAGCAGAAGGGGGATTAGCAGCAGGAAAGAATTTAGTGAAATTATTCAGATTCAGCTAAGAAAGGCAGGAAGAAAGAGCCATGCAGGAGCAGCCACAGCCCAAAGTGGTCTGAAGCAGTCTGACTGATCTATGTTTGGGTTACAGCTCTTAAACATTTTTTTTTTCTTTCTCAGTAAAGCTATGAGTGAAGTAGCACCATCAGTGTTTTCCTTTCTCAGTCTATAGCCTAATTTCTCATTAAAATGCTCAAATTAGTTCAAACCAGCACAATTGTAAAGCATATCAAGAGTTCTGGTAATGGAGACTAGGCATAGCTATGTGGTTTTCTTTATTAGAAAGTAGAATTCTGCTCCTTTTTGCTTTTTCTGTTGGACAAATTAATCTACGTTGGTTTTCCTTGCATCTCCCCACCCTGGGGAGAACACTGAATCATCTCCCCTGCAGATTGGAGATGATGTGAACTATCTCAGCAGAAAAGAAAAATCATAGAATCATAGAATCAGTCAGGGATGGAACAAACCACAAGGATCATCTAGTTCCAACCCCTCTGCCATGGGCAGGGACACTCTACCCTAGATCAGGCTGGACACAGCCTCATCCAGCCTGGCCTTAAACACCTCCAGGGATGTGGCCCAAATCACCCTCCTGGGCAACCCATTCCAGGCTCTCACCACTCTCATCGAGTCACAGAATGGTAGGGGTTGGAAGGGACCTCTGTAGCTCATCTTGTACAATCCCACAGATGACACAGGTAAAAACTATTCTGGCTTGTATCTGAGGGAAGAACATGTGGCCAGATTCCACCAGGAGAGTCTTGTCTGCTGGAGAGACATTGACGTACTGTCCTGAATAACCTCCTTTATGTTAAAAGCAGATACTTCTCGGAAGTGCTTTGGCTGCTCTCAGAACCATAACTTTCTGCAGGGATGATATACAGAGCTGCAGTGCTTCCCAGGAACTTTGAGAGCATGCTAGGAAAGGTCAGCTAGAGCCCTGCCACGCCGTGCTGCTGAGGGAGGATATCTGTCAATGCTACATAGGCAGCTGTGAGTGAAACATCTCTGCACCAGCAAAGAGGTCCAAGGGGAAGGAAACAGCAGAGAGACTGAATTCATTTGAATTCCAGTGAGCAAGCTGTGTGTGAAACAGAATGATAGGCAGCTCGACTTGCTTGGGTAGCACAGCTCACCAGCAGCAAGTGGTGACAGTCAGTGAAAAGTTTATGGCAAGAAAAAGCTTTATTTCTGGTACAGCAAAGTTTGCTGTGACAAAGTGGTTTGGAATGTGAGAAAGGGGCATTCTATCACGTGATCTATTAATAAGGAAAGAAAAAGCAATAACTGCTCCAACACTAATGAGATATAAAAAACCTCACCTGACAGCCACTAACATATACAGACCTTCTTTTGGAATTATGAGCTCAGTCTAGATTTTATTATCTCCTGCTGGCTATAAACTTTATGGGAAAAGCAAAACTGAGATACTGGACTCCCCCTGTAAGCTATAAATAAGTTTAAAGATGCAGCAGTCAAGTTTATTGTTAGTTTTTGAACTTTCGACAGTGAGTATCTGATTTGGTAAGCAATAAACTCACAGCATTTGGTGATTTTATGCACATATCTCAGCTCTTGTCAATGCTGGTTTTGCAAGATCACACACTGCCTTTCAGCAAGCCACAATACTCCTCCCAGAAGTAAATCAGGGATAACTTTGCTCAGGATTATAATACGCTGCTGTAAAATAGAATTAGTGCCATAGAATCACAGAACGGTCTGGGTTGGAAGGGACCCTCAAATGTCATCTAATCCACCCCCCTCTGCAGTCAACAGGGGCATCCTCAACTGTCAAGCCTGACTTTGAGTATCTCCAGGAACGGGGCCTCAACCACCTCCCTGGGCAATCTCTTTCACCTCATAGTAAAGAAACAATTCCTAATATCCAATCTAAATCTGCTCTTCTCTAGTTTGAAGCCATTGCCCCTCATCCTGTCATCACAGGCCTTTGTAATCAGTCTTTCTCCATCCTTCTTGTAGGTCCCCTTCTGGTACTGGAAGGTCACTCCTTGGTCTCCCTGGAGCCTCCTCTTCTCCAGGCTTATCAACCCCAGCTCTCTTAGCTTGTCTTTGCAGCAGAGGTACTCCAATCTCCTAATCTTCTTTGTGGGCCTCCTTTGGACCAGCTCTATCAGGTCCATGTCCTTCCTGTATTGAGGGCTCCATACCTGGACACAGGACTCCAGGTGTTGAAAAGAATGGTTAATCTCCTGAAAAAAAAAAAAATATTATTTACACATTCTAAGTCCATAAGGGATTGATGCTTGGTCAGTCAGAAAGAAATCACTCTTCCCTTAGAGTCCAGGAGGATCCCACACAGACATTTGTCCCTTCTAATTAAACAAATACAATTTCTTTTCTTTGTCTGTTTGTGGTTTTTTTCCATTTTAATTTTTTATTTGCTGTGAAATCACTTTGGAAATGAAGGAAGGATTTTCCTGCATAACTGATCCTGTTTCTTTTTCTTGCCTGTCACGCCACCTCCAACGATTTAAATGTATTTGGATTTCTTGACTAATTAGTGAGATTTCCATTTCTGAACTACCTTCACCATTAAAAAGGGGATGCCTTCATTTGGAGGAGGCATTAACTGGATTTCTCCTTTCAGTTTAATCTGTGAAAGGTAGGAAGCTATCTGCTGTCGGTGTGTGCCAAAGTGCACATTTTTTGACTTGATTCACATGAGGGGACCCCATCTTGAGTATACAGACACTTCCCTGTATCTTCCAGCAAACATCTGGAAAGTTCAGTAGTTCCGTGTGGAAAGCACAAATTTTAAACCTGATCTCTTAACCAAAATCTTGACACTTTGATGTCACAGGGCTGGGCTGCCTGGAAAATATTCACAGGGATCAGGAGCTATTCTCACTCTTCATTGCACCCATTTGTGGGCAGTGTTCACCTTCTATGACAGCAGTGCTTTGATTAGTTGACTTTACTTTTATTTCCCCATCCTATGACACAGTGCTAGTCCTACAAAATCAATCCCAGCATGGCTTGGTGGCACTTTCCTTCCAACTCTCCAGTGTTTCATGACTGCCTTGAGGCTAAAGCTCCCTGGTAAGGCTAAAATCCAGTGTTTGGCTTCAATTTTAAAATATTGTTTCTCAGAATTTCATTCAATTTCTTTCTCACAGCTTTCACCAGTCACAAAAATGTGTTTCCACAGTAACTAAGGGAGCAATGTAATTGCCCATGCATCCTGCTATAAATCCTTCCAGTGGTGATTTTTTATAAGTGGGTAGCTGAAAGTCTTGTACAACTTTGCTGTTTCAAAGTAAACTTGCAGATTTTGGAATGCCAGCCAAGAGATTTCCCACTGAGTTTAACTCAGTTGGAGATGTGAATATGTCTCTGAGATAACTCAACACTGGTGCTGGGTTTTTTTGCTGCTGTTGTATTTATGTATCTATCCTTCCTTTTCCCTGTGCTCGTACCAGTGAGTCAAGTGCAATCAGATCCTTGGCTCTTGTTTGGTGTCAGGAGTCCCAGGCAAAACCAGAGGGCAGACAAAGGAGCAGCAATTTGCCAGCTGGGGAGGCAAGGTGGGGTTCATAGCTCAGGGAGAGGAAGTGGCTGCATCCTCACCATGGTCCCCCAGATGCTGTAATCTCCTCCAGTGGTGCATGGTAACATTCAAAGAGGAGTGTGAGTGACTCTTCCACACTTGTAACAAGCAATCAGCAAAAAAATGACTTGTAACAAGCAATGAGCAAAAAATGGTTAGAGTTTTCAAACAGATTTCATTACTGGTTAGAAAATAATGCTGGGCAGACCACTCCTAGGCTTGACCTTGCTTGGCTCAGCACAACTTGCTTGTGAACTTACCTCGCCTTCAGACAGATATTTCTCTGTGCTGCTTCAATGGAGCTCAAACTGTGGAGTGTCCCCAGCCTTTCTAGGTGATGTATTACAGAACTTAGCCACAAGTAAAAGCAAGGGAGGGTTTTTTTCTTTCCCTGCTAGCATCTAACATAAATCTTCCTCCACCTGAAATAAAACCATTGGACTGACAGACTGTGGTGCATATTTGCGCCAAAGACAGTGTGTGATGATCCCAGCAAGCTGGATAAATATTGGGCAGTTCAGAATCAGCTTCTACCAGGCCCATCTCATCCTCTGCTGTTGACGTCCTGCAACAACCCATTTAGAATCATAGAATCAGTCAGGAGCACAAGGATCATCTTGTTCCAACCCCCCTGCCATGCCCAGGGACACCCTACCCTACATCAGGCTGCCCACAGCCTCATCGAGCCTGGCTGCAAACACCTCCAGGGATGTGGCCCTAACCACCCCCTGGGCAACCCATTCCAGGCTCTCATCACTCTCATACTCAAGAACTTCCTCCTCACATCCAGTCTGAATCTTCCCACCTCCAGCTTTGCTCCATTCCCCCTAGTCCTGTCACTACCTGAGAGCCTAAGAAGTCCCTCCCTA
>VWZI01015459.1:124814-156316 GCA_013396835.1 Psilopogon haemacephalus
CTTTCTGGGCTGCAAGTGCACACTGCTGGCTCATGTTGAGCTTCTCATCCACCAGCACCCCTAAGTCACTCTCCTCAGGGCTGCTTTCCAGCCAGTCACTGCCCAGCCTGGATTTGTGCTTGGGATTGCCTCGACCCAGATGCAGGACCTTGCACGTAAAACCCATTTAAGACATGTAGCTCTCAGCTGGGAATCCACTGCATCTCTGCCAAGCAGTTGTATGTCATTCTGGCAGCACAAGCTGCAGGGAGGCACAAGGTGGTGATTTGTCCAGTCTCAAAGGCAGGAGTACTGCTGGCTTAGAGTTTGCTGCAGATGAGCACAATACTCCAGTCTCCATCTTGATTAGGTCTTTTTCGTACCTACCTGCTACTTCATCCTGTCCTGCAAGCCTCCTTTCTGTGCAATAGGAGAGAGATGGGCTTGGAATAGATGTGCATATAAGGATTTCATATCAGTGTGATAATGTACATGGGAACAGCATTATGTCTAATTTTAAGTATATTAACCTGTCTCCTGCCCTGATTACTAGAAACCTGTCTGGATCAGTAGAAGTGTTGCTATCAAACAGCTACATGAAAAGCACATAGAGTAAGAATCATATGGTGTTAATCCATTTAAATGCAAATATTTGACCTGAGATGGAGAAGTTGAAATATGTTGAATATTAAATTCATAAATCAAACTATCAACAACAGCAGTTCATAGAAAAAAGAACTATGTGTATGTGCTTCCTGGAGCTAAGTGTTTAGGGCCTAATAAATTTTAGCTGCTGCAAAAAAAGCAAGCAGAATGTTTATGAAATTTAACTAGGGCACAGTTTAGGTACCTGCCAGTGTTTCCTTCATTTTGAACCCCAAGATTTGTGTTAAAATAAAAATCAAACCTCAGAACACAGACCTAGAAAGGATGATTTGATTGTTTAATTGATTAACGAATTTTTTAAAGTAATGTTATCAAATGTAACCGATCAAAAATCATGAGTTGAACTTAAAGATCACAAATTAGTTGCTTGTTGATTTTTTTAAAAAAAATATATAGTTTGTAATTCTCTTTTGACATGTTTCTTGCATCTTTATGGTTTTAAAAAAAAATATTTGTCCCTATAAAGTGGAATTTAGTTTCAGGAAAGGATGAAATTGTTTTGTAGTTTTCTGACTGTTTTCAGATGGTCTCAGAAACTATATGTTCAAGACTCATTTCAGAGATATTTACAACTTCTTGGGTAAAATATATATAACAACACTTTTATTTTTAAAACTTAGCTCATATTCATAGAATTATAGACTCATAGAATCAGTCAGGGTTGGAAGGGACCACAAGGATCATCTAGTTCCAAGCCCCCTTCCATGAGCATGAACACCCTACCCTAGATCAGGATGGACATTCAATCACTGAATAATTAATAACTTTGAAAATTGAGTTAATTTCTGTTTAGGATTCTGTTAAGGAAAAATAAAATTAACTTAATCTTGACACTTTGTAAACTAATTCTAGATTTGAAATTTTTTGCTCCTCCGAGCTCATGCAGTGATTCTCTTTTACTGTTCTCCAGCTCACTTGACACAAGTTCAGTGCAGCTGGGTTTGGGAGAGGTATTATCTACGTACCAGTTTAGCAGTGTTCTTGCATGTCTCTGAAAGAAATGTCTTCAATCTCTCTTTGATGCTCTGTCTATGGCTGCACTGCCTGTTCCCTGCAAATGATCAATCCTCTAGGCTCAGCTTCTGGTGCTGCCCTTTTTCACTGGAATTTTGAGTAATCTTCTGCCTTACAAAGAGAGGTTTTCCAAATTTAGGCTGTCTGAACTCTCTCCTTGAGTGCAGTCTGGACAAGATTATTATTGCATGCCCAGCCAAAATTAGGGGCATCTTTCTCCACTGCAGACCCAACTACACACCTCTCACTGTAATTTAAAAGTCTGTTACTTTTGCTACCCTCCAGCAAGATGTGGTTGCTGCTGAGAGGAAATAACGAGCCTTACTGAGGTGCTCTCCAAAATCCATTTCAGTGAGTCTTCCTTTTCCACAAAGAATAAATTCGCACAGGAATTTCACTGGAGTATGTGAGCACACATGGCCGAGATAATTAGAATGTAATTCTTCTGCCTGTTTGGATGTTAGAAAGCGGAGAGCTGCATACCAGAGAAAACAATTCAAAACAAGTAGTTTCTATTATTGCGAGTACAGCTTGTTAGGAAGAAATGTTCCTGAGGCTCTCTGGGCAGCTGACTGTTCATACACTTGTCTTTGCTTACAGTGTAGACACACAGACACATTCCAGTTTAGAAAAACAAAAAAAACAAACCCCTAAATAATTTAAAAGAAAAATTAACAATAATGCATTCTTAGCACTTAGGTAATTTTTGTACCCTTGGGGCTACCTGAATATCAAGCTGTGTTTTTATTGGCTCATTATCTGAAGTCTTCATGACAGACCAAAAGGTTTTTTTCCTGAAAAGAGGTCTTTTGTTGGAATATTTTCTCTCATCATCTCTTAGTTGCATTTAAATAGATTAGTTAGGTTTGGTAATAGGATCAATGAATTAAGTAAGCATATGGTATTAATGACAGTGATTGAAAAGTCACTTCAGGCTTGTTATTTGTAGAATTCCCTCAGTTTTTTAATGCAATGTACTTGTCCCTGGATGATGGGATGTGAGACAGAAAGTGATCAACAAGGAGTTCATGTGAGATGCTTGATCACAGGGAGCCAGAAATTATCTCACTGAAGCATCTTTGACTCTTCTGCTTTCTTAGCATGATTAAGGAATATTTTACTTGCATTTATTGAAGGAGCCATGGTCCCACTTGCTGGGATTACAGCCCCATTTCCAAGAGCAGGTGGTAAGTCAGTTAGGAAGGCAGCATTATTCATCCTTCTGAGTTGCTCACAGCGAGATCTCTGCAACCTTGCTTAGGCTGCTTCTGGAACACAAGTCATGATAATTGCTTGGCTGTATCTACCTTTTATTGCTGTCTGCAGTGAAGTGCATCACTTACAGAGCTGGATGCTGCCTGGGTAAAACTGACTGTGAGCAGTGTATCATGTTAAATAGCAATATTGTCTTAGCTGTGTGCTAGCTGGTATGAACTGTGGGTGTACGGTTCACTCTATCACTGATTCCTCTGCTTGCTATCAAGTCTTCTTTTGGTTAACTTGCTATGTGCCTTATCTTCTGGAGTATCTTCTAAGTGACATCTTATAACCATTATCTGTGCATCTAAAGAGAATTATCTCTCCAGACTTTTAACAACCAAGGATGTAAATCACAGACACCAACATATACCAACCTAGCAATTTCTTCAAGCTAAATATTTGAGACAAGACTTGCTCTCCTGAAACCCTGAGCACAGAAAGGGTAGAACATTTGCACTGTAAAGAATGAAGCTGTTCAGGAATAGAGACAGGCCTAATCAGTCTGCTTGTGTTGCCAACCCTGGAGCCATGCACACTCCAGGTGAGCATCTAGCCCACAGGCTGTGGTACAGCTGGCTACATAAAGGTGGCAATTATCAAACCCAACAGTACAAGGAACATGGACATATTTGTAACTCAGAGAAGACTACTGGGTTCATCCTATTTGTGCAGGGCCAGAAGGACACAGGACACCAATATGATGTATAAAGTTGAACACTTTATTGCCAAAAGGACAGTTCTTTTATGTTATTTCTTATCAGACTAAAACAACGTGTTGAATTCTGATTGGTAACATGAGCTCTGCATGTACTGTCCGTCTGAATCACGGAATCATAGAAGGGCTTAGGTTGGAAGGGACCTCAAAGATCATCTAGTCCCAACCCCACGCCCAGGGCAGGGACATCTGTGCCACAGGCTGCACAACTCCAATTCCTTCTCTCAGAAGAAGCCTTCCTGCCCTTTCCTTTCTGTCCACAGAGGAAGTCTCCTCAGAAGGAGCTGAGCTGAGCTGAAAGCAGAGGCAGCCACTGCACGATCTGCATCCCTGCGCTGGTGGTAGAGCAAGAGTTGTCTTCTGAGAGTACTAATTGGTTGGCATAATTAAGCACAGCCCCACTCATTAATATGCATGATAACCTGTTATTCTCTAAACAGATGTTTCACTATCTTTTACTCCCCTGTGGGAGGCAGTTGCCATGTTATAAGAATCAGAGACCTGTATTCTTGTATACCATAGATTGTTTTCCTCAACTGTGTGAACCAAGGCCAGACTCCTCATTATTTCACATTCCCACAGAAGACCACTGAGAAAAATATCGGCTTTACAACTAAGCTTACAGCAGAGTAGGCTGAGACTTAAATGTTTCCTCTTCTAGTGAAAGTGCTCTTGCAAAAAGAAAATTGTACGTCAGCAAGTCTTCCTTCTGTAGCTAAGACTTTTCATATGATCAGCTGCCAAACAGCTAATCACCATTCCAGACTTCTTGCCTACAGCTCTCACTCCTCAGGAGAGAAGCTTCCCTCTTTCTCTTCTCTAGAGAAAGCATGTCTGATAGGCTTTTCCTACCAGCTTCCTAGCAAAATAACTTTAGGGTCCATTAACATCCAGAGCTTAAATGGGTACAATGCTGGTTTGAGCTCATTAGAGAATTTTAGTGAGAAATTAGACTATTGGCTGAGAGAGGCAAACACAGGATGTCACTTCACCAGAGTTTTACTGAGAAAGAAAAAAAAAATTGTTTTTAAGTACCCAAAACATTAGATATCAGACAGTTTCTGACTGCTCTGGCTGCGGCTGCTCTTTGCATGGTCTCCTTTGTCTCTCTGTCTTGGTAGCTAATTCTCAGTAATTCTACTAACTACTTTCTTGCTACTAATTCCCCTGACCGATCTACCTCTGCTTATCTTCAGCATCAACAGGCAGTGAGATAAGATTGGGGAAGGGGGGAAAGGTGGTAGGGGGTGGTTGGGTACCCCTCTCTTGGGGATTTTGGTCTCTGAGAGGGCTGTGGTGTTTCTGTATTACCTTTTCATTGTATATATCTGTAAATATCTGTTATATCTTGTGAATATTTGCTTGTATATTATGCATTGCTGTAAATATAAAGCTTCATTTCTCAACTTCCAGTGTTTCTGAGTCCTAGCCAGGGTTTCTCAAAAGGTGTGGTGGGGGGGGGCAGGTAACTGCTTAAACCACTACAGGTATGCAGGAGGTTTCAGTAGTGGGTTTTTGAGGTGAAAGAGCAGAACTGTGGTATTGTATCTTTAGGGAATCTACTGCTTGTTTAGTCACTGTAAATGCCACATTAAAACAATACTGCATATTTCAGCATGGATTTTTTTCACATCGTTATGGTTCAGAGTAGCATGTTACTGTCCAAGCACGGAAAAGAAGCCAACAGAACATGAAGAGCTTTCATAACTGATGGCTTAATGGTTGGATTTTTACTGGCTTTCTTATTAATGCAGCCATTAGGACTCTGGGCAGATGGCTAGGTGCTTCTTTGGCCTTTGATTTGGTGAGTAATCCCTGCTAGTTCTGACACCTTTTGACCTTTCAATTCAAATCTTAATTTTGGGAAGGGGAGAGTGGTGAGCAGAATGCATAAGAGAGAAAGGAAGAGACAAGCATTTTTCCTCACGCACGCAGCACTACCAATTTGCTATCCCAGCCCTTCAGTCTGGGTACACAAATGCCCTATGGGCATACAAATACACCCTCTGCACACACACTATGCTCCATACTGGAATAAACTCGAACAGCTCGGTGTGCCTAGTGCTTTTGGGTGGCTTTATCGTTTTCTCTTTCCACTCTTCCTGTTCTTGCAGGTAGAACTGCCCAGTGGTTTAATTGAACAAGAGGGCTTAGTGCAGACATTCCTCATCTTCCTGCAGAATGACAACATTTAGTTTTGAGCCTTTTGGAAGTCTTCTGTGAAAGTTCTGGAGGCCTTATTAATTCTGGAGCACCTATTACAAGTTGGATGTGGACATGCTGGAATGTGTCCTGAGAAGGGCCACCAGGATGATCAGAGGGCTGCAGCACCTCTGCTATGAGGACAGACTGAGAGAGTTGGGACTTTTCAGCCTGGAGAAGAGAAGGCTTTGAGGAGACCTTATAGTAACCTTCCAGTATCTGAAGGGGGCCTGCAGAAAAGCTGGGGAGGGACTTTTGAGGCTATCAGGTAGTGACAGGACTAGGGGAATGGAGCAAAGCTGGAGGTGAAGAGATTCCGATTGGATGTGAGGAGGAAGTTGTTCAGCATGAGAGAGGTGAGGCCCTGAAACTGGTTGCCCAGGGGGGTGGTTGGGGCCACTTCCCTGGAGGTGTTTAAGGCCAGACTGGATGAGGCTGTGTCCAGTCTGATCTAAGGTAGGGTGTCCCTGCCCATGTCAGGGGGGTTGGAACTAGATGATCCTTGCGGTCGCTTCCAACCCAGATTTTATGCTTCTATGAAAGTTAGTTAGCAAACCTTTCTCTCCCACAACTGTTTGACATCTAATTTCTTTCACACAATGAACAGTGATGTGGAAGTCCTGGACATTTTTTAAGGGGGTAGATTGGCCTCTGATATTTTGTGTTTACCATCTTTGCTCTTTGCCTATAACAGTGTGTGAACGCAGCTGGTTAACACTCATAGCCGTCAAAGGAATTCACTTGAATTCAATTTGATCAGGGTGATCTGTTTCCAAAGCAAATGACACTGTACAAGTACCATGTCTACAAGTTTCATAGCCATTCTTGAACACATCAATTACCCCAGGTTAATAAATGTGTGCACAAGCAGCAACTATGCTGTTTTAGCAGTCCCAAAGGAGAGACCAAATGAAGGTGGGATTTTTAACGTGTCAGCTATGATCTATTAAGCCTTTTGGTTCCCCTAATTTTTAGTGCTCATCTCAATATTTCCCAATAATATACCTGAATTTTGTCTCACAGAGATAGAGTCCAACAACTTTGGTCACAGAACCTGTTACCATACCTCATGAACACACTCTGTAATACATACCCATCACCCAAAGGATCGCTTCAACCCACCCTTACTTGTTTTTTGCTTAACAGTATTTTGAAATTAATTTCCAAAACTGAAAAAAACACCTCAGTTCCATCAGGAACATCTGCATTTGGTACACAACTTTCTTTCATAAATTGATTTTTGCCAATTTGTAGTTCATGCAAAATCTATGTTATTAGAATTAGTGTGCACTGTCCTTTTATGACCTGTTTTTAAAAGCAAACTTCACAGAATCAGATTGGTGGTACAATGGATTTCAGTATGCTCTGATCATAGAATGATTTAGGTTGGAAGGAACATCAAAGATCATCCAGTTCCAACCCCGTGCCATAGGCAGGGACACCTCCCACTAGAACAGGTCACTCAAGGCCTCATCCAACCTGGTCTTGAACATGTCCGGGGAGAGAGCAGCCACAACCCTGATGTGGTGAGCAGGACTCTAAACCTGGATCAGAGCATTGTGCTCTGGATGAAATCTTTGTAGCTTAGAGAATAGAATAGAATAGAATAGAATAGAATAGAATAGAATAGAATAGAATAGAATAGAATAGAATAGAATAGAATAGAATAGAATCGAATCGAATCGAATCGAATCGAATCAGATAGGTTGGAAGAGACTTCCAAGATCATCCAGCCCAACCTATCACCCAGCCCTATCCAATGGCACTAAGTGCCCATCCAGTCTTTTCTTGAACAACTCCAGTAATGGAATATGGAATTTCTGGAGAACATACGGTGTGTAAATTGCATTTTCAACTCTTATATCTTGATCAGATTTGAACTTGGGTTTGTTTCGTTGTTGTTGTTTGGGGGTTTTTGTTTGTTTGTTTGTTTTTCCCCCACAGGAATGGCAGAAGATATTTACAAGAGTTCGTTCTATTCTGAAATGTAAATATTATCTCCAGAGGGTGAGGGAAAATGCAGTGTTCAGGCAAATGAAGACTAGGGCTCTTCAAAAGCAAACCACTTTAAAGTATTTTCCCGTCATCGTGATTGCTGCAATGACAAAAGAATAATTTCTATTGAAATTGCCCATGGTCTGTCAGTATTGGATGGGCACTCAGAAAAACAGGATGTGTAAAAAAACTTTATCTCCAAACAGTGGCAAAATTCTGAATAATTGATAATGGGGAACAGGTTTCTACAGCAAATTCACTCTTGGTGCTATCAGCTGCTCTTGCAGGAGGTGTAATTTTGTACCAAGCCATTCAAGGACACTTATCTCTCATGTCCCCAGTCAGTGTTATTACACAAATCAGGGTAGTACAGGACTGCCAAGAGCCCTGACTAGAAGGTTGAATCACAAACTGGGTGTTAGACAACAAAAGCAGAGGTAAAATGTCATGGTAACACACGTTTGTCATTTGTATTTCGCTACTGCAGGACCTGCAATAAAATTCTTTTATCTTCTGATCTGTTGATGTCCCTTTTTAATTAACCAGGTACTATCTGCTCTTGCATCTCTTTCTTGCTCTTTGAGGCTCCCTTTTCTGTGTAATAAGAAAGATGAATCAACTGAGACTCAGCTGATGAAGATATGGCACAATGCCTAGCTAAAGCAAATGAATGCAGCTTCAGAGAAGAGTAGTATCTGAGAGGTTTGTATGACAGTTGAGAAGGGATATGAGAACTTCTTTATATATTGGATAACACTGGCTATGTTGAAATTTAACATGCTGCAGGAAAGAGATGAGGTAAAAACATATTTAATTTGAAAATTAATTTGATATATTTTACTATGAAACTCTGGAATTGGATCTGCTTACGTCACTGGGAGCTTTTCCAGCACAGACGTACAGGAGACTGGAGAGCATCTCTGCACACCGTGATACATCTTGGGCCAAAGAACAGCGTGGTAGGTTGGCATTGGCCTTTCTCACAGTGGCATCACACCAGCACTCAGCATCATTCTCTGACTGACCTGCCAGTCAAGGCATTGTCACTTCACTGCAGGTTTCAGCTGAAAAGTCCTATTTTGTGACAAAATTGTACCAGATCTTGAGGCACCTTGCCTCCGGTTTCGCATGCCAGTTCTTTCAGTAAGCTGTTGTGGAAATGATCCAAAGCTTGATTTTTAACATGCTAAACCACCATAAGATTTTCTTACACTCTGGAAGGATTTATGACTTTAAAAATTCTTTTCATTTGCAGACATAGCTTCATTTCTGGTGAAAGTGAAAATAAAATAAGATAAGGGAAAACAAAATTTTTTATTAGGCAAAATCTCATCTAGTTTTTGGGAGAATTAGAGTTTAAGTTGTCATGCCTTTGCTCTTGTATCCTTACAGTGAAGGAAGCAAAGTTTCATAAGCTGGAAAGTGTGCTTTGGGTGAGAAAATTCTTCCCCACTAAATTTTTGTTCTGGTCATGCATTGCATGGTGACCAAGGCAAATAGAGTAAGTGGTCAGGAAGGAAAGGTGGTATTTTCTAGACTGATTTGACTCATATTGTGGAAAGTACATCCTTTTTCTCCTGATTTCAGCAGTTATTGTATTGCAACTGTCAAGCACAATAGAAATGTGGACAGACTGAGAGAGTTGGGGCTGTTCAGTTTAGAGAAGAGGAGGCTCCAAGGTGACCTTATTGTGGTCTTCCAGTATCTGAAGGGGGCCTACAAAAAGGCTGGGGAGGCACTTTTTAGGTTATCAGGTAGTGACAGGACTAGGGGGAATGGAGCAAAGCTGGAGGTGGGGAGATTCAGACTGGATGTGAGGAGGAAGTTCTTGAGCATGAGAGTGGTGAAGTCCTGGAACAGGTTTCCCAGGGGAGTGGTTGGGGCCATATCCCTGGAGGTGTTTAAGGCTGGGCTGGATGAGGCTGTGTCCAGCCTGATCTAGGGTAGGGTGTCCCTGGGCATGGCAGGGGGGTTTGTGGTCCCTTCCAACCCTAACTGATTCTATGATTCTAAATGTCAGCTTGGTCATGGATTTTTGTATGTTCAAGGGCAGTATAAACTGTTGGCAATTTGCATGTGTAAAAAAAAAAAGTTCTCTTTTCTTCCTCACTGTTTTGCATTTATGCATATGGAAAGACTTCTTTTGATCTTGGTAAGAATCATTCTTTTCCAATAATGTATCACATGGTCTTTACCAGGTCAGTTTGATCTCTCATGTGTTCTCCAGCTCCACTGCAGCAATCAACTCACTTGCTCTTGCCTGGTCAGAACGTGGTGCTTCAATTGGTCCAATTTGTTGTCCTTCTAAAGACCTGACCCTACCTCTTAAAAACACTAAAGGGAATAAGTCCACTGCTTTCAGCTGAAGAAAGCAAAGTTTCTATCCAGTCTTTTTAGCAGAATTGGTGTTTATTTTGAATTCTAGCCAAGCCTCCAGCAGCTTCAAAGTATGTCAGGTACATGCAGTGCAAAGCTGCTGCTGTATAACCCAATGTACAATGTAACATGGCTGAGAGGAATATTGATTTTTTGACAGAACATTAAAAAAAAAAGAAAAACCAGAAAAATAAGAAAATGTTTTAACATGACCTTGGCCTTCTGCATGAATAACCTAATGTTTGTCTCATCTTTCCTTAGGCTTGCCTGAATGCCTTTGTGGAGCTTTTCTAAAGACAGTAAAATCAACTGCAATATGGAAGTGATTTAGCAGGTCTCCGTGGATTTAGGTTGCTATTTCATTTTCATGTAAGATTTTTCCCTAGGTGAATGGAGATGCATTCTAGGGCATTTCAGGATAGTTTAGCCTCGTCTGAAACTCACTTTAATGTCATGCAAGCAAACGTTTTTCTCCCACTTGAGTACTGTTTGTTTTGACACCCTACTTAAGGGCTTTTGGGAAGGAAGTGGAGAAAGCAAGAGACCCAATACTTTCCAAAGTATTTGAGTACTGCCTTCACTAGGCTCCTCAGGCTGCAGTTTCACGATGAATTTAAACTAATCTAACTGTGGACAGCTGCAATCCCACTCTGTTCACACTTTTGAGCCTACCAGAAGTCATGGCATCAAAAATCTGGGTGTTGCATTGCCTTGCTTCTTCAGGCAGCTGAAATGAAAATCTCTAGAAAGGTGAGATGTCTGATTGTACAGAACTGTTTGATTAACTAAGATAAGGAAAAACTGTTTTTCTTGGTTAGAGTTTGCAATACCTCTTTTAAGTGTCCTTTATATCCAACATAACTTCAACAGAACCAAAAAAAGGCCTCGGCTGCATTATTTTCAAACACAGTTTCCATAAGTTAGTCTGTTAAACTCATAGTTGGAAATGTAATCAAGAGTCTATCATGCCTTTTGGTGGAGCAAAGGAGTCATAAATGCCACAATAGTTATTGGTGCTTGTCAGTAATGGAGACACTTCCGTTTTATTGGAGGTCATTTACAGAATCATTCTGTTTTGAAAAGACCTTCAAGAACACTGAGTCAACCACTCTTTAACTACCAAGACTGATGCTAAACCATGTTCATTAGCATCATTTCTCTGTGTCATTTAAACATCTCCAAGGATGATGATTCAGCCACCTCTCTGGGAAGCCCGTTCCAGTGTTTGATAGCACTTTCAGTGAAAAAGTTTCTTCTAATATCCAATCTAAACAGGATGCAACTTGAGGCCGTTTCCTCTTGTCATATCACTTATTACTAGGGAGACATTGTGGAATGCAAATAGGACTAAAACATGTCCTGGCTCGCCCCACCCTTCTGCTGATGGGGGAAGCAATGGCAGGAGGAAAACAAAGGCTTGGTGCCATTATGTCCCCTCCCAAAGTGATAAACAGGTACCCACAGGTGTTTATGCACTTGTGAGTGTCTTGCCCAAATAAGGGCAAACAAGCCCTGGTTTCACCTAATATGGTCAATTTTGGCAAAATGCCTTTCTGATTGGTGAATCTATGGGCAAAGGAGCCATTGCGCTCAGGCAAGTAATATAAGTGGAGCTAAGTTGCAAGCAGTGTGCTCTGCTCTGCCTCAGTGCTCTGCCATGCTCTGCCTGCTACGTAATAACAAGCCCTGATGTTTTGGGTCTGAACTATCTGCAAAGTTGCTGTGCTTCCAGTTTACCAGGAGAAGGCATTAAGTGCTTCACAACATGGTGGGAAGTGCCGTTGACATTGTGCTCTCTGCACATCTGCAAGAGATCCTGCCTGCACCTCTGCAAACCTCTGTGCCAAGTCTGGAGTCCAAGAGGAACCAGGATCAGGTGAGAGATCATCTGCCTCTTTCCCAGCACCCTGTTAGAGCCTGGGAAGATCTAGAAGCCTCAATGGCTATTAAGATACTGACAGAACTCCCTGCAAGTGTTTGGGTACTGTCTGGAAACTATAATTCAGTCCTGGGAATACAGAGATAATATTTTGTGAGTAAATATTCAAAAGCCTCTTGAGCTCCTTTAGTGGACAGGTGGTATATTGATCACAACATTCCTTTCCAATTTCTAATAATTGAATTAATGTTTGTTATATTATTGTTAGTTATTTCTTAAGTGTTTTAGATTCCCTGTTTTTCTCTTTGTGTAATACTTTTCATGACCATGTGAAGAACCTATTATTAAAAATCATGGCCTATGGAGAGATTCCTGAATATCAGAATTGATAAATTATATTAATTGGAATAAATTCTGCTCATGCTGTTACAGGAGAAGAAATCAACACACATATCACTGCAGCCTCCTTTCAGGTATTTTTCTCCTCAGCCTGCTTTTCTCCAGACTGAACAACTCCACTTCTCTCAGCCATTCCTAACACCTGTTCTCCAGCTCTTCTCATTTATGTTGGTCTCCCTGTTTCAGTGAGTCCTTTGAAGGCCAGGGAACACACTCACACATGGGTATCCCCATCTGGGTACAGTTTCTACACTTTATTATAGCTTAAAGACTAAAACCATAAGGGGAAAGGTATACTGGAAACTACAATACTTAAAGTTCAGACATTACAGTCGTAGAAAGAAAGGTATATGACAAGAAACACCGAGCAACTCTGTTGATCAAAGAGCAGGTTATACTCACCCTATCCAACTGACCAGGAAAACTCCAGAGCTGCTTAGATTGCAGGGCTGGCTGGAACCCATCCTCTCTAGGCAGGCGTTCCCACCGAGAACTGCACCATCATGGTGGTCCTAACTGGTGCCAGTCCAACCCAGCCACCTAGGCACTCGGCATATCTGGCTTCAGAGTTCTGTGACATATATCCAGGATATCCCAGAAGCCTGAAAACAGGTGAACTGAGCCCCTGCTTTATTCTATAATCTGTTATAAATCATCTCCCCCTGCTTCTCATGCATATACCTGCAAGCCCTGCTTCCCCCCAAAATTTTCTCTCTCAGTAACCTAATGATTATCAGCCTGTTGTAACTTCTGCTCAAAAGCATACCAACTCTTCCCTTTTACACTCCCTTGACAGGTCCACTTGTTGGTATGATGGATGAAATGTGCATTTCTGGTCTTTGTCCTTCCTATGCATGGGATGTGGTACACTACCTGTAGACTGTCATCCCACAAGCATCCCCTAGTAAATCAGACAGAATGGCAGAGGACTGCAAGAACAGTACTACTGTGGGTGCTGAGAATATTTAATCTCTGCCTGGTTCAGGTACCATTCTGCTTCTGTTCTCTTCATGCCACTGCAAACAGAAACATAAAATACTACTCTGGCACAGAAAGAGATGGAATTTTGTGTAGATTTGAGTAAGACGAACTTTAAAAATTAAGTCTGGGACACTACATTGATTTTTTTTCTATATGGAATTAATAGAGAATATATTTCTTCATGTAGGCTCGCCTCTAGAGACCGTGGCTGTGGAAGAACAGTTTAATGGAGGAGAGGATATAAATCTGACAAATTCTTTCTGGATGCTAAATCAATATCTGTAGCTGTGCAGATTAAATCACTTAGGCTGTATTTTCTAGCATAACAAGAGTATAAAGAAAATGAAAAATTAAAAAGCCAAAGGTGCCTGTAAAAGTTTCCAAAGGAAAGGTATCTGTTTTCAAGGTTGCATGTGGATTGCAGGATTAATACTTTATGTTGACCAAGCAAAAAGTGTGATGGGAAGTTATTTGTAAAATTAGTTTAAAATTCAAAGTGGAAAGATGGACGTAAGCACTAATTCTGCTGGTATCATCTTCCCGCTCAGGTTATGTTCTGCTGACAAATTCCTGTAGTAAGCAGAAACACCGGAAAGAAACATGAGTTGAGGACAGAAAAAAAAACAACTCTTCTGTGATTTTTTTTTTTAATTATTTCATGCTGAAACCAACAGTCCAGTGAGTAGAAATCAATAACCTTCTCCACCTTTTCCACCTTTCTTGTAATCTTATGAGACCACAGCATCCATCAGAGTATCACTCAGCTTTTTTCTTTTTTTTTTTTTTCCCCCTGACTTTTGGAGGAATGTTGGCTGAAGTGTGCCACAAAAAAAAAATCCCCATAAATTAATATTTCTCATCTGCAGGATTGCTTCTCTTCCACCTGCTACACAACTCTGAGTGTGTTTGTTTCCTTGCTTCCTTCCTTGCCTTTCACTGAAAAAAATTTCTAGTTTCTGTGGGGGAAATGTCTCTGGTTGTGCTGCTTTCAGCCTGTGATCAGGAAGGCAGCTGTCTTAAGCAGCCTGTCAGTAATGAATGTTTACCCATCTACAAGCAGTTGATGGGAGTGTGTACTGAATACCTTTCTCACCTACAGAGACACTCCATGCCATGGTCTGCACGAAACAGAAGCAGCACAATTATGTGCTGTACTTTCTCCTTCACCTTCTGGGTATTTGTCTTATTTTGTTTCCAAGAAAACATATTCATACTTATAAGAGAGATCCACAGCAGCAGCTTCAGCAGCTCATCTTAGCTAATACTGTTTTGAAAGAAGACTTTTATTGCCACCTGCATTACCAACAGAAAAGGCAATCAAAAAAGCAATATCACACACACACACACAAAAAAACAAACTATATTTGAAGAGCAAAGGAAGAACAGCCAGGGTTAAAATGAAATCATTCCTTATTACAGAACCAGAACTTTAGAGGTTGGAACAGACCTCCAGAGATTATTGAGTCTAATCCCCCTGCCAAGAGCAGGATCCCCTAGGTTAGTTGAAACAGGAATGCATCCAGGAGGGTTTTGAAAATCTCCAGAGGAGACTCCACAATCTCTTTGGGCAACCTGTTCCAGTGCTCTGTCACCCTCACTGAAAAAAAAAGCTTCTCCTCATGTTGAGGTGAAACCTTCTATGTTCAAGTTTGTACTTTAAGCTTAAAATGTTTTAGCTATCCAGAGTTTTGTGTTATTAAAAGAGGAATTTTTTAAATGGAAATAAGCTGACCGAGGTTTCAACTCACTCAAAGTATTCAACATTAGTTAAAGAATGAGATGTTTGATCCAACCCTTTTGATCCCCTGCATTTTGTTGTTGTTTTTTGTTTGTTTTTTCCATCAAAATTAATGCAATAATTATCTTCACTGGATAGCAATGGAAATTTGAGGATTTAACCTTTTTTTTTAAAGCTCATTTTGTAATCTCAGCTGGATACCTGCAGTTCGGAACGTTCCCTAAACACAAAGCAGAATGTTACCTTCGCAGGAGGAAATTTTTCTCTTGCAACTACTGGAACCATTTTTAAGTAGTACTGATACAGCATCTCAAACAGCTCTAAAGCAGCCATCTGGATTTCCTCAACAGCCTGAGTAACTGTCATTTAACTAAAATTACCCTCAAGTCAAGGAAATTTTGAGAGCAAAGCAGTCTTACAGTAAAGCAATATGACGCTGTTAGCTAAAATCTATTTCCAGTCTTATAAAACACCAGCAGTAAAAGATTATTCAAGAGAGACAGGGACCTGCTAGAGAGAGTCCAATGGAGGGTGATTGGGGAACTTGAGCATCTTCCCTATGAAGAGACACTGAAAGGCTTTATTTAGGCTGTTGAGTCTCAAGAAGAGAAGACTGAGGGGAGATCTGATCCATGTGTACAAATATCTGAGGGGTGGGTGTCAAATGGGTGGGGCCAATCTGGTTTTGGTGGTCTGCAGCAATAAGACAAGGAGCAATGGCTACAAACTGTAACATAGAATATTTCACCTCAACAGGAGAAGATTCATTACAGTGAGAGTGACTGAGCACTGGAACAGGCTGCCCAGAGAGGCTGTGGAGTGTCTTTCTCTGGAGACTTTCAAAACCCACCTGGATGTGTTCCTTTCTGAACTACCCTAGGGGATCCTGCTTTGGCAGGGAGGTTGGATTGATGATCTCTGGAGATCCTTCCCAACATCTAATGCCCTGCATTTCTGTGATTATTTGCACTAGGGCATCATTTGGTCCATAAGATTTGAAACCAGTAGCAACAAGCCCAGAATTGTTAAGTCTTTCTAATAAGTCCCATCATTACAGATCTATTTCAGCCATCGTTGCCATCCACAGGAATCTGTCAGTGAGCTTTTTCTTGAGTTTTTACCAGTAAACATTGATAACTTTTAGCTAACATAGAAATTACATATTTAGGAATGATTATTACAGTTCCTGGCACTTGAAGGATATTAATTTTAAAAACTTTTTGCTGATTTTTTTGTCACTGGCATTGCAGCTTTGACATTCTCTTGACAGTCTTTTCATGCTTTCACTTCCTCTCTCTTTTTTTTTTTTTTTTTTTTTTTTTTTTGCTCTTACCTATTCTCTAGTTAAAAATAACCACCATGCAAAGATTTCAACCCTGTATTTCTTCTTCCACTGAATGTGGCAGGTTGTGACAGATGCGTGTGATTCTAGCCTGAGTCTTGAGGATGCTGAGGTTTGATGCAAATGGCCTTAATTAAATGCACCATGTTTCACTAGTCAACTCTGGCACAGGAGCATTCTTCCAGCTTGTTTTTATCACAAGGGTATATAGGCTTGGAGAAATACAACCTTCTGTCTGTCCCCAGGGGTGTTGCTGACAACAAATGACCGCTAAATTCAGATTTAGCCATCTCTGGGTGCTCAGCTGGATGCTGCCAATTATTCTGAACACAGTGTGTTATACTGCTACACTGCCTGCGTGTATCCTCCCTGTTTCTACTGTATGAAATGCACATCTTTTACATATGTGTCACCTTACAGAATCACAGAACCTTAGAGGCTGGAAAGGACCTCCAGAGATCAAGCCCACCCCCCTGCCAAGGCAGGATTCCCTAGGGTAGTTTGCACAGGAATTGTAAAGGGTTAACCCCTCCTGGGGGTGGTCTCAACTTGATTCCCAGATCATGTCTCACTTCTCCCTGGAGGTTGCCTGACCTGCCCTCCAGGTGTAGTGTTTAGCCCACTTGAGTCTCTATAAAAGCCAAGAAACTTCCTGTTTCTCTCTTTTGCTTCTTTGCTCCCACTCTTGCCTCATCAGGCAGCAACATCCTGCTGCCCCTGCTTTGCCACGTCTCCAGCAAAACATATGGAAGGAGCAACCACCTCTGGGATCTTTCACCATCCAGCTTCATCTACCTGGATCCATCTCCATCCATTTCCATCCACTGGTTGTATACCTATATTTTGTATTTTGTTTTCCCTTCCCCATATATTTTGTAACTCCACTTAACTGAAACCTCTTTTATTTATTGTTAAAGTTTTCTTTTAGCTTCCAACTCTATTCAAGGCTATTTCTTGGGGTTTAGGTTCCAGGAAGCTAGCTAGAACCAATACAGGAATGAATCCAGATGGGTTTTGAAAGTCTCCAGAGAAGGAGACTCCACAACATTTCTGGGCAGACTGTTCCAGTGCTCCATCACCCTCATTGTAAAGTTTCTCCTTACTGTGAGATGAATCTTTCTATGTTCCAGTTCATATCCATTGGTCCTTGTCTTCATATCCGTTGCTGCTGATCACCAAATAGAGATTGGATTAACAATACATCTGATGCTAATTGGTGCCTCTTTCAGATTAACAGGAACTAGAATGAGCTGCTCAGGGAGGTGGTTGTGTCATCAACCCTGGATGTGTTTAATTTGGGTGGGGTGCTTAGGGCTATGGTTTAAGGTGAATCTTGTAGAGTAGGGTTCTAGATTGGACTTGGTGATCATGAGGGTCTTTTCCAACTTTCTATTAATTTTTTGTTGTTGTTGTTGTCTTGTGTATGTTTTTTTTCTGTGAATTGCTTTTTCATCAATCCCTTTCTTGCACGAGGAAAGGCTCTGCAGCATACAGGGAGTTAGAGGGTTCACAGCTACCAAGTACGTATACCTGACTTATTTTTCATCTCCTGTTAAATGCAGTTCCAGTCTATATTTGAACTGATAATGAGAGAACTGTGAGGCTGTTTGTTTATTTCTTGTACAGCATAATAGTGCTTTGTCCTTATTAGGCTTCTGATCAATTGAGGGCATAGGTGTGGTGTAACATCTAGATATTAGGTCTGTGGCCCTACGTTGTCTATAAAAAATGTCTACAAGAAAGCTCTAGAGAATCTTAGTGCTACCTGTCAAGTGGGCACTTAACTTCCACAAAAAGGGAAACCTTTTTTCTTATCATGAGTGAAGTTCTGAGTTCTTCCCAAAATAAGGAATGAAAATGAGACAATTATCCTGTGAGTTAATCCTTTTTCTGGTGATGTCTGCACTTAGCAGATGGGTTTTGTTTTTCCAAGGCACTTTGCACAAAGCTGAGATTTGGGAACCTGGCTGTGTGAATCAGCTGAACATGATGGAAAAACCAAGAAATGTAGAAAGAAAATAGTTTGGTGTATTTCTGTTGGGGGGGAAAAAAATGTGTATTCAATTTTTGCCGATAAGTTTTCATTCAGAGCTCAGATGAATATCTTGAATTTTAGAAGAGCTTGGTTTAACTTTTTCCTGGCAAAAATTAATTTTCTAATTCATAGAATGGTTTAGGTTGGAAGGGATTTCAAAGATCATGCAGTTCCAACCCCCTGCCATAGACAGGGACACCTCCCACTAGAACAGGCTACTCAAGGCCTCATCCAACCTGGCCTTGAACACCTCCAGGGAAGGAGCAGCCACAACCTCCCTGGGCAACCCATTCCAGTGTCTCACTGCCCTCACTCTAAAGAACTTCCTCCTAACATCCAGTTTAAATTTCTCCTCTGCCAATTTAAACCCTTTTCCCCTCATCCTGTCGTTACAAGACCTTGTGAACAGTCCCTCCCCAGCCTTCCTGTAGGCCCCCTTCAGATACTGGAAGGCTACTATAAGGTCTTCTTGAAGCTTTCTCTTCTCCAGGCTGCAGAGCCACAACTCCTACAGCCTGTCCTCATAGCAGAAGTTCCACAGCCCTCTGATCATCTTTGTGGCCCTCCTCTAGACTTGCTCCAACAGCTCCATGTCCTTCTTGAGTTCAGGGCTCCATAACTGTACACCCTTGTCTCTAATGAGTATCTATGAAACACTCTCAACATATGAGGCACTATTCTGATATAAGATTTTATAGGTGAGTACTTCAGGCACATGTGCATTGCCATCTAATCTTGGCTCAGAGGTGTACTTCTAGTGCAAATTACACTTGCCTCATTTTAGTTCACTTTGCAGAGCAGTTTCAGTAGACGTAAACTGATTGGAAGCTCAGTTGAAGTAAATCCCCCCCAAAAGTTCAGTGAGGGTATCAGGTCCTCATTACCAACTATCTAGAGGTCCATTCCCATTGGGATTTTATTTAGACAAACTAGAATGATTTTGTAGTTTGAGTCCAATTTGTACAAATAGAATCATAAAATCAGTCAGGATTGGAAGGGACCACAAGGATCATCAAGTTCCAACTCCCCTGCCTTGGTCAGGGACACCCTACCCTAGATCAGGCTGCCCACAGCCTCATCCAGCCTAGCCTTAAACACCTCCAGGGATGGGGACCCAACCACCCCCCCGGGCAACCCATTCCAGGGCCTCACCTCTCTCATGCTGAACAACTTCCTCCTCACATCTAATCTGAATCTCCTCATCTCCAGCTTTGCTCTATTTCCCCCTAGTCCTGTCACTACCTGAGAGCCTAAAGAGTCCCTCCCCAGCTTTTTTGTAGGTCCCCTTCAGATACTGGAAGGTCACAAGAAGGTCACCTGGGAGCCTCCTCTTCTCCAGACTGAACATCCCCAACTCTTTCAGTCTGTCCTCATAGCAGAGGTGCTGCAGCCCTCTGATCATCCTCATGATCATCCAGGTAGCTGCCTGGGTATCACCAATGTAAAGCTTTGTCCATCTACCATGACCTTTCCTGTTCCCAAAACCCATCCAGCAATTTCACAACATGATTTCTCATGAGATTTCCGCTGTCTGTGCTCCCAGACAGACATACTTTCAGAATTGCCACATCTTACTTTTGGTTTTGATTCTGGCTGAGGCTCAGAAATACATAAGGAATATAAAGCAAAGAGGAAAACCCTATCAGGGTAAAACCATACAGAGATTAAAGTAATTCATGCACAGGCTGGAACAGTATCCTTTTATATTGCTTTACAGAAGTGCAATGACTTGAAGAAAAATTAGGTATAGATCTTTAACGTCCATTTCTGGCACATTGTCAATTAAAATAACCTGTTGTAACTTGCACTGGCTTTGATTGCTGCTAACATGTACTGCGTGGGCCATCTGCAATGGGCTCTGTATCACAGCTTAGAATAATCATGGGATATTTCTTCTGGGCTTGTTTAAGATACTTGTAAACTTTGTGTGGCTCTAATGAACAGAGCATGCAGTTGAACCAGTGCTGAACTAATGTTCTCAAAGAATATCATAGAAGGCCTGAGAAGTGTTTATGTTTGTAGCATATTGACTTGTTTTCTCTCACCTTGCAGTTTCTGCTTCTCCTTTAAATCAGTTTTATTGTGTTCTCATTCTGTTTAGCACCAAATGTAGCTGCCTGAGTATTTTAATATGTTCGGCATCTCATAGCACAGATACATTCTTCCAGTCCCTGATTGCACTGAACAGATAGATTTTATAGCCAGATGTAATATATTCAAGTTCTGTGAGCTCCCTTTAACATGATGAGAAATGCTCACTACCATCTCTGCAGCACCTGACTTGACTTGCTGTCAGAAACTTGACCTGGGACACTACAAGAGGGCTGGAGCACCTCTGCTATGAGGACAGGATACAAGAGTTGCGGCTTCTCAGCCTGGAGTAGAGAAGGATTCAAGGAGACCTTAATAGTAGCCTTCCAATACCTGAAGGGGGCCTACAGGAAGGCTGGGGAGGGACTGTTCACAAGGTCTTGTAATGACAGGATGAGGGGGAATGGGTTTAAACTGACAGAGGGGAGATTTAAACTGGATGTTAGGAGGAAGTTCTTTACAGTGAGGGCAGCGAGACACTGGCATGGTTTGCTCAGGGAGGTTGTGGCTGCTCCCTCCCTGGAGGTGTTCAAGACCAGGCTGGATGAGGCCTGGAGCAACTTGTTCTAGTGGAAGGTGTCCCTGGGCAGGGGGTTGGAACTAGATGATCTTTGAGGTCTCTTCCAACCTAAACTATTCTATGATTCTATGGTATTAGTTTAAGCTATCTCCCCTAAATTAAAAAGCTCCATAAATAGACTTAATTCAATTTTGGAAGTAAAAAAACCCCAACTTTTAACAGTAATAGAAGGTATTTTAGGTAACAAGAATTTCAGAGGGTAGAATCATGGAATCATAGAATGGTTTAGGCCTCAAAAGGAAGTGGGAGGGTGAGGGGGGGGTGGCTAAACACAACACTTGGGGGCAAGTCAGACCATCCCCAGAGAAGAGTCAGGATCCACTTCAGCTCCAGAAGAGCTTAACCCTTTACAGACACTCATCATGTAAACTGAGTGCTTAGAATGTGACTGAGTATCTTTTACATACTTTATTAGTTATCTTGGCCACAAAGAAAACATGATACATCTAGAGATGTACCATTAATTCATTGCCTGTTAATGGTCTTGCAACTGTTAGGTGTAAGTGCAAGATGGTATTTTGAAAGTTAATCTAGTTTGTTAATTTTTTTATTCAGAAACTCACTAACAACCAGGAGTGAGTTCTTCGCACAGTCATGAAAACTTCATACAGAAGGAGATAAAAAGGGAGTCTGGAACACTTGAGAAACATAACTAGCAACAATACAACAAATATTAACCTTGAAACTGGAAAGAATCTTAGTTTCTTTATACCTCTTGCCTATCAGGGGACTTGAGAGGCTCCTTTCTGCTGCTAAGACAGAAGGTACTCAGATTCACCTAAGAATTTATTTTAAGAATTTGCTAGATATTTGCTAAGAGGCTTTTGAGTGTTTACTCACAAAGTAGTCTCTCCAGATTTCTGGGGCTGCTTTATAGTACCAGGCAGTGCCCAAAGCACATGGAGGGCTTGCTGTCGGTGGTTTCAAAGCCATTAGAGGCTTCTGAGTTTTTCCAGACTCTTTTCTCAGGAAGCTGGCACAATCTCTGACCTGCTTCCTCTTGACTCACAGCAGCTGGAAATTTGGAGAGGGGCAGGCAGGATGCAAGGAGGCAGCCACACAGAGAGCATGCTGAGGCAGAAGCAATAATGGCAGTAGCAGCAGACACAGGTACCAAGGCAGAGCCACTTACGTTACCTTCTTATCTCCTTTTAACAATGTCAGCCCAAGACTAATGGGCCTTTGGACACAGAATAGCCAAAGAAAATGGCAGTTAGCCAAGCTTGTTCATATTAGGTGAAACCAGGGCTTTTGTTTTCCTTTCCCATGGTTACTTCCCCCAGCACAAAAGAGGGGGGAGCAGGGGAACGTGTCTGGGCTGTCCCATGTGTTTAATTTGCATCCTTCAGAGAGATTCACAGAATCACAGAAAAATTCAGGTTGGAAAAGAACCTCAGGATCACCAAGTCCAACCAATAACCCTATTCTACAAAGTTCACCCTAAGCCATATCCCCAAGCACCACATCCAAATGACTTTTAAACAAATCCAAGGTTGGTAACTCAAACACCTCCCTGGACAGTCTATTCCAATGCCTGACCTCTCATTCTGTGAAAAAAAAATCTTCCTAATATCTAGTCTAAAATGACTCAGTCGCATCTTGAGGCCATTCCCTCTTGTTCTATCACTATTTACCTGTGAGAAGAGACCAGCACCAACCTCTCCACAATGTCCTTTCAGGCAGCTGTAGACAGCAATGAGGTCTCCCCTCAGCCTCCTCTTTTTCACATTAACCATCCCCAGCTCCTTCAGTTGCTCTTCATAAGATTTATTCTCCAGCTTACACTTTGCTGTGATTGTGCTCAGGCATAAGAGTTTTTGCATGACCTTTGCTTTGGAATTATGGCACTGGAAAGACCTCAGCATTTCTAAAACATTGTTGCCAAATCAAGCCAGAAGAGAGACCGCAACTATAAATTAATGGTTGCAGAATAATATCCCATGTTGGCTCATCAAACAAAATAAAGTATTACCAAAAATCAGTTTAGATGTGGACTGTACATGTAGGGGACTCATTGTAGGATCTCTTTAATTTAACTGCAAGTGCATAAGTGTCCTTAAAAAAAATTAATTAAAGCACTAATGTACTGATATTTAAAGTTTGATCAAAAGCCAAGACATTTGTTGTAAAGGTACCTTTGCCTACAGCAGACTTTTGATCTCCCCTTTGTAGAGATGCACAGAAGGGTTTGTTTTTTGGTCATAGCTACAGTTGTGAGAACAAACTATCACAGATGTCATGACTTCTGTGTAGCATCCAGGAAGCCATTGGTCTTCCGTGGCTTTAGCTACTTTTATGATGATTTTATTCAGGAGCGTTGACCTGACAGTACTGCCTTAGGTCTGACCTCTTTTCTGCTGTAAGTATTTTAGCATGTATTTATTTTTTTCTTTAAAGACATTGACTTAGAGAGGGAAGCTCAAAAAAGGTCATCTCAGTACTCTACTGCTGAATTGGACACACTCATGTAGTTAAAGAAACAGAACTATTTCTCTTACTGACACCATCTGCTTTTCACAGTTGTTTTTTTTTTTTTTTTCTGAAGTAAAGGACTTCTCTAAGGGACAAGATATCTGTGCAGAGAAATTGGAACACCTTCCCTATTGCCAAAAAGTGAGGGTGATTCATACTGTTCTGTTATCTAGATAAGCAAACAAAATCATAATTAAAAACTAACATTGAAGCCAAGAAGATTAATGCTCCCTTTTATTCTGGCTTGGCAGAGTAGATGAAGGAGCACATACAAGCAGCTTCTGTGTTTCAGAAGTGTGTTTAGAATTTCCAGATGCCACTTTCCACTTCGCTCAGATGTGCCAACTTCATCATTTGAAGCCTCTGCCCATACTCTTTGAAACCTAAGTGCCCAGAAGATTTAGTGCCTTTTCTGTGTTTTCCTGAGTATCATCCACTGTAACAAATAAACTGTGGTGTTTCATGACCATTAGGGCTCTCTCTCAGAAATCTGCCTTGTCAGGTGGCAGGGTTAAGTTTGCTTACTTTTTTACTTTGGTAGTTCTTCCTTTTTTGAGAGCATTGGGAAGTCACTCAAATTGGAATGTCCCTGGATGTTTGTGGAAGTCACAAAAAAGTGATGCCTTGTTTCGTGTCACCAGCTCTGTTTTCTATCTCCTCGTAGCTGCAGTGATGCTGAGTGCTGCAGCGGAGCCATGCCACAGGTGTGATACATCTCTAATGGTCTTTCTGGCTTGGTCTGCAAGACCTGGTTTCAGTTTTACTCACAGAATCACAGAACTTCTTAGATTGGTAAAGACCTTCAAGATCATAGAATGGTTTAGGTTGGAAGAGACCTCAAAGATCATCCAGATCCAACCCCCCAACATAGGCAGGGACACCTCCCACTAGATCAGGTTGCACAAGGTCTCATCCAGCCTGGCCTCGAACACCTCCAGGGAGAGAGCAGCCACAACCTCCATGGGAAACCTGTTCCAGTGTCTTGCCACCCTCACTGTGAAGAACTTCCTCCTAATATCCCGTTCAAATCTCCACTCCGCCAATTTGAACCCATTCCCCCTCATCCTGTCATTACAAGACCTTGTGAATAGTCCCTCCCCAGCCTTCCTATAGGCCCCCTTCAGATACTGGTAGGCTGCTATAAGGTCTCCTGGAAACCTTCTCTTCTCCAGGCTGAAAAGCCCCAACTCTCTCAGCCTGTCCTCATATCAGAGCTGCTCCAGCCCTCTGAGAATCTTCGTGGCCCTCCTCTGGACTCTCTCCAGCAGTTCCATGTCCTTCCTGTGCTGGGGGCTCCAGAACTGCACACAGTACTCCAGATGGGGTCTGACGAGAGTAGAGTAAAGGGGGAGAATCACCTCCTTTGCCCTGCTGGCAATGCTTCTCTTAATGCAGCCCAGCACACAGTTGGCTCATGTTGAGCTTCTCATCCACCCACACCCCCAGGTCCTTTTCCTCAGGGCTGCTCTCCAGCCACTCACCACCCAGCCTGGATTTGTGCTTGGGATTGCAGCGACCCAGGTGCAGGACCTTACACTTGGCCTTGTTAAATTTCATGAGGTTAGCCTGGGCCCACCTCATCAAGTCCAATCATTAGTTTTATACTGACAAGTCCTTGACTAAACCAAATCCCTCAGAACAGATCCAATCACTATGAAACACTATGGATGGAAAAGACCACCGGGATGATCCAGTCCAACTATCATCCCAGCATGCTTAATCACTAGACCATAGCCTCAAGCACCACATCCACTCTTTTTTTTAAACACCTACATGGATGTTAACTCCACCACCTTCCTGGGCAGCCCGTTGCTGTTCAAATGTCATCTCAAATGCTTGTTTACACAGATACATTCTTTATCTCATTAGTTTAATATTCATTTAGCCACTTGAGGACTGACCCTATAAGCCTGACTGTATCAGACCACAGTAGATGTTGGCACAAGGACAGGCACACAGCTTGCCATTTCCCAGGAGAAGACCTAAAGGCTCTCTAAGGGCAGTGTCATGTTTGTTTTCAAGACTACTCTAATGCAAGCAGCAGTCTGCTGAGGAGAGAGGAAAGTGCACATCAGAAGAATTAAAACATAACTTCATATGAAGGCAAGCAGTTGAGGAAAACAAATGCTCCTTCCTGACCCCAGTGGGCAGCAATAATAATTTTGAAGTACCCTGTAGAAGCACATCTTTTCTTTAAGGCTTAAAGGAAATCAGTGGAAAATTTTGGCAAAGTGAAACAATGACTGAAACAGTACTCTCAGCAGAACTCTGAAGTTTTCAAGGGTAAAGTTGCATTAAGCTTGTCTAGAAAACCACAGCAGTCTCTTTTCCTGCCTGTCTCTCCATTTTTTTGAAGGCACATTAAGATGTCGCTCTAGATTAAAAATGTTTCCACCCTGCTTGTTTCTTTTCAGGCAAAAATTGTTCTCTGATAGTTTCATGTTTCTTCAGAGAACAGCATTAACTGGCTTCCACCAGAAGAAAATGTCTCTCTAGAAAAAAGTAAATGTTGGCTGCTGTTCATTTACATCAATTTTGTGGGTTTGGGGTTTTGGTTTTTTGAGAAAGGGTATAGTTCCTGACTAATTCATTTGTTTTCTTCATTATTACTTGAGGTAGATAAGAGACAAATAGAGGTAGTTGAAATTATTTGATTTGGGGGTTATATTACATTTTATTTCTGAAACAAATTGATTCTTTAACGTTTCCTTTGGCTCCTTCAGGCTTAGTTTTCTTCAGCAGCCGCGAGGAAATGTTTCTTAACACAAAAATTGAAGCTGAAACAGAGTGAACATCTTCCATACATAGCCCATAAGAACATGGAAATTCATGTGTAGCAATTTTTTTTTATTTTCAAAATTATCTCTTTTTTTTTTTTTTTAATAACATTTACCTTGGACACTTTGACGCTGCTTTGCAGAATCAGTTATTTGCTGAAATCCGCAGTTCCGAAGAAGCGACTGAGCCCTCCACTTTTTGTTAAGAACACTCAATTTGTAGATAACATCCCACCTTTTTTTTGTGGTGAAATCCAAAATCATTGCTTTTAGAGGAGTTTGTCTTTCAATTTGTGACAGAGGCTTCATCTACCCTATAAAGTGATGTGCTGAAATACTACTACAGGTCCAAGAGAGATCCACAGCTGTGTGGGCTCAGCCTAGTTTCTACCTAGACTGATGAGCTTCATGGTAAGCGCAGTCTTGGCATTCCCAAGAGCTAGAACCTTTCTCTATTCAATTTCTTAATTGAATAATTGGACAACAATAACATTGTTTTAATATACCTTTTGCTATGCCTTTTCTATTTACACCCTATGTGGTTAGCTGTGGTTTCTTTTTAGGATTACATCATGTAACTCCTTCAGCGTGGTGGTTGGGAAAACTGACCTCTAACCATGGAAGACAGTGAGCCAGCAAGGGCTGAGAATGCCCAACAATGAAGTGATGGTACCCTGGAGGAATGTTCTTCTCTTTTTCCTGGTATTCAGTTTTCACAGGGATGTGGTTCATATTGTTTGTCATGACATTTGCAGTTTGTAAACTTTTGGTTTTTTGCACTTTTTTTTTTTTCCCCAGACTAGTTAGGATGTTTGAAGTTGTAAGATCAGTACAGGGAACTGACTGTCTGTTGGGGCAACACAGGCAATACAGTCATGATGGTGTGGAGAGAACAAGCATCCACCACTCAGCCACATGGTCTGAACTTTTAGCCTTGAATTCCTTTGATTGCTAAAGAAACATCAAAGCAAATCATTTGTGGTTCCACCTAATTACCACAACTGCCTGTTTTAATGTTGATTGGTCTCCTCAGACCTTGATACCATTCTTCAAACACTTCAGGAGGATATCTCTTTACCAACTCAGGCATTCAAATTACATAGCTCATTCAGAAAAGCTTTAGCAAGGTACTGTGGATGCCTTTTATCCCTCTGTGAAGCATCCTGCACTAGTCAGCAGACGTGCAAGAGAAGGACCTTCTTCATTCTCTGCAAGGTTATAATTTCAGGTGGCATAGGATAAAATAGCTCTGATGATGTCATCTAGGGTGTTTTTTTTTCCACATTAGGCTTAGTTAATCTCTGATAGCTTGTATTTGCCAAATATGAGACCCTGCTTTGCTAAAACTGCTTACTCCCGAGCACTTTAAAGATTCCTAAATCTTTCACATTTCTAAGGGCACACTTGAAAGAAGGTGGAGAGATCAAGCTACTTCTAAAATGCCTTCAGATTTAAATCCCTCAGAATTTTATTAGATGTTTGACCCTGTACTGATGAATTATGAAATTTGAGTATCACTCCGTTTGGCTTCCTTGCTGCTGAGAATTGTCACCAGGCTTTTCTCTAGAAAGGCTGAGGCCTTTCTGTCTTCACACTGGAAAGTGTAGTCTATCAGAACAGTGTTATTTCTAAACAGCAAGATAATGCTCATTTGTTTGATCTCTGAAAACAGTCAATTACACTTACAGCAAGGGAAGATGAAAAATTGCTGTCCTGTCATCAATTATTCCCATCAGAATAAAATTAAAACACCTGCTACTATTTATGCTTTACAGTGCAAGTTGTTGGAGTTACTCCTGAATGTACCTGGTGTTCACTTCAGATCCTGAAGAACAAAAATCTGACAGCTCTTAACTTTTATCTCAGCTATTTTAACTGAACCTAGCTGATAATTCTCTCTCTCCCACAATGTTTTCATATCTCTTTACTCTATCAGTCCTTCAGAGTAACTCAGATAATTTTCCTGCTCCAGGTGACCAGCTGAGTGGTTGCATATCACACCAGTAAATTTTTCATCATCTCGCTGGACTATACGAAAATGATCAGAGGGCTGGAGCACCTCTGCTATGAGGACAGGCTATGAGACTTGAGGCTTTTCAGGCTGGAGAACAGAACGCTTCAAGAAGACCTTCCAGTAGCCTTCCAGTATCTGAAAGGGGCCTACAGGAAGGTTGGGGAGGGACTATTCACAAGGTCTCGTAATGACAGGATGAGGAGTAATGGGTTTAAAATGGCAGAGGGGAGATGTAAATGGGATGTCATGAGGAAGTTCTTTCCAGTGAGGATGGTGAGACACTGGAATGGGTTGCCCAGGGAGGTTGTGGCTGCTCCCTTCCTGGAGGTGTTCAAGGCCAGGTTGGATGAGGTCCTGAGCGACCTGATCTAGTGGGAGGTGTCCCTGGCGGAGGGAGTAGCCTTCCAGTAACTGAAAGGGGCCTACAGGAAGGCTGGGGAGGGACTATTTAGGAGGAAGTTCTTCACAATAAGGGTGGCGAGGCACTAGCACAGGTTGCCCAGGGAGGTTGTGGCTGCTCCCTCCCTGGATGTATTCAAGGCCAGGCTCGATGAGGTCCTGAGCGACCTGATCTAGTGGGAGGTGTCCCTGCCTATGGTGGGGGGTTTGAACTGGATGATCTTTGAGGTCTCTTCCAACCTAGACCATTCTATGATTCTATGATTCTATTCACAAGGTCTTGTAATGACAGGACGAGGGCAAATGGGTTCAAATTGGCGGAGGGGAGATTTGAATGGGATGTTAGGAGGAAGTTCTTCACAGTAAGGGTGGCAAGGCACTGGAACAGGTTGCCCAGGGAGGTTGTGGCTGCTCCCTCCCTGNATCAGTCAGGATTGAAAGAGACCACAAGGATAATCTAATTCTAATCCTCCTGCTGTGGGCAGGGACATCCTACTCTAGATAAGGCTGTCCAGAGCCTCATCCAACCTAAACCATTCTATGATTCCATGATTCTAAAAAATAAAAAGATGCTAACAGAACACATCACAGAGCAGAGAAATAGTATCACTGTTGCAGTAGTAGTAAGTTTAGGCAAATTCTCTTCAGGTCAGATAAGCAACTGACTATATGAGACAGATACATAGGAGGGAGTGAAAATCAGCTACCTGGAATTATGAGGAGATCCATTTACATCGAAAGACAAGGGAAAAAAAATATTTAAAGAGATCTAGACCTTTGAAAACTGTGAGCTCAAAGAAAAGTGAAGTGTTTTGTGAAAGGTACCAGGAGACCATTTGCAACAAATGAATATAAAACCCCCACAATTAAAAAACCATCCAGGCCAACCCTTTAAATGCTCCTGACGCTACACCATTTGATGTTAAATTAGCCTCCTCAGGCTACTGAGAATAGCACCATCATCTGGATATTTTCTAATAAATAGAATAATTGATAGAGGCTAAAAGGCTAAATAAGCTGCGTAACAACAACCACAATACGTAATGTTCTGATATTTTAAGACAAATTCTCATCTGGTGACAGTTATTGTCTTGTTTTGGTTTTGGTTTGCTCACATTATTTCCCTCAGTTGGCAGAAAGGTTTCTTTTAAGACTTTTAAAGCCCTCATCAAGACAGTGGAAGAGCTTGGGGGAAAAAAACCCACATGGTCTTCTGTGTGCTAACTCTCATCTAGATTCCCCTGTGCTTCAGTTTCCTTGGAGCTCTGCCAAAGTGCATAAACTGAGTTTGTCTCTCTGCATAAAGCACTGAGACATCCTTGAGCAATTCCTCTCTATGTATAAAGAACATCTAAATGATTCAGAAGGCTCAGTCTCATGAGTCTCCTGAAGCACTTTGTCACCTTTGCACAGTGTTCGGTTCCAATGTTCAGTTGCTTGATGGTCAGCAAAGTTTGCAAAGCCTAATCTTTGCCTGATTGTTAGTATCTGACAGAATATATTGCCTTTGTGAACAGGTTTTATCAAAGTGGCTGAAGGGCACTCAGGCTACCTAAACTTTGCTCAGGATCCATCAAATTGTGTGTGATTGAAGGTTTCCTCTGGCCTGTTATGGGGAGCAGACTGCAAACTGGAGAGTTAGATGTATGGGAAAAACATGAGTGCAGAACTGAGATGGGAAGAAAACACTGCTAGAGGCAGTATTTGTTAGAAAAGCTCGGCAGGAGTAAATGAAAAAAGGTACTATAGGAGCAGTGATTAACAAATTGTGTGATATTTGGCATGGAACAGAATCATAGAATGGTTTAGGTTGGAAGGGATCTCAAAAATCATCCAGTTCCAACCCCCTGCCATAGGCAGGGACACCTCCCACTAGAACAGGTCGCTCAAGATCTCATCCAGCCTGGCCTTGAACACCTCCAGGAAGGGAGCAGCCACAGCCTCCCTGGGCAACCCATCCCAGTGTCTCACCACCCTCAGTGGAAAGAACTTCCTCCTAACATCCCATTTACATCTCCCCTCCACCAGTTTAAACCCATTACTCCTCATCCTGTCATAAGAAGACCTTGTGAATACTCTCTTCCCATCCTTTTTGTAGGTCCCTTTCAGATGCTGGAGGGCTACTATAAGGTCTCCTCAAAGCCTTCTCTTCTCCAGGCTGAAGCACCCCAACTCTCATAGCCTGTTCTGATAGCAGAGCTGCTCCAGTCCTCTGAGCATCTTTGTGGCCCTCCTCTGGGATGGCTCCAAGAGTTCTTGTGTTGGGGGCTCCAGAACGGCACACAGTACTGGGGGGGAGAATCCCCTCCCTTGTCCTGCTGACCACACTATTCTTGACGCATCCCAGGACACGGTTGGCTGTCTGGGTTGCACGCACACACTGTTGGCTCATGTTGAGCTTTTCATCAACCCATTCCCCCAGGCTGAAGTTTTCAGCATTTACATTTTTGTGCATGAGATTTCTACACTGTACCTGGGCAACATATGCTGTATCTCACAAGGTCACATAAGATAGAGCCTTCAAGTGAACACTGATCTATTTTTAAACTTCTTTTTTTTTTTTTTTTTTTTTAACTAAGAATCATAGA
>VWZI01015459.1:156500-180911 GCA_013396835.1 Psilopogon haemacephalus
CCCCCTGGGCAACCCATTCCAGGCTCTCACCACTCTCATGCTGAAGAACTTCCTCCTCATGAAATATGAATCTCCGCACCTCCAGCTTTGCTCCATTCCCCCTAGTCCTGTCACTACCTGAGAGCCTCAAAAGTCCCTCCCCAGATTTTCTGTAGGCCTCCTTCAGATACTGGAAGGCTGCAATAAGGTCACCTGGGAGCCTCCTCTTCTCTAGACTGAACAGCCCCAACTCTTTCAGTCTGTCCTCATAGCAGAGGTGCTGCAGCCCTCTGAGCATCCTTGTGGCCCTTCTCTGGACACGCTCCAGCATGTCCACATCCCTCTTGTAATAGGGGCTCCAGAACTGGATGTGGTACTCCAGGTGGAGTTTCTCCTGTGGATAAGCTTCTGTTGTCTGTATTACAGGGACAGTAAGGATGTCGGCCAAGGTTACTGCTTTAAAACACAAGCTTCTGTACAGAAGAGGAATACTGCTAGAAATCATGTCCTAACTACAAAGGTGAGCAAAAGACAGAAATCGTGGCCCTGCTTATATTCTGGCAGGGTCAGCACCAAAATCAGTCTTTGCTAAACTCACTAATATTTACAGAGAAACTTGACATAGTCAAAGGTCAGCATCCAATACCTCTAGGAACCCATACCCCTCTGTCAGCATGTTTTATGTACAGCCACACCAGCTGCCTGAGCACAGTTGAAGGGCAAAGGGTGTGTTTGAGGTTCCTCATTGCTGGTGTGACTTTCTATCCCTTGTAACACATGCTGGCAATATAGATCTTCCCTTTATGAGCAATATTTAGTCAGGCTCACCATCTATTCTATTTTATCACCAAGTACATTACCCTCAGAGCAAGAGAAAATATAAATTGGAGTGAAAGCATGCTAAAGAAACCTGTTGGTGAAGAGGAGGTGAGGGGAGGAAGGAGACAAATTGAGCTGGGTGGTAGGTAGGATTTAGAAAAGCAGAAGGTACATCATCTCTGGTATATTTTTTCCATTTGTAGTGCTGAATATTCTGTTGTATTAATCAGTGTCACCTTTGCAGTGCCCACCTGGACATCAGCAAAACATGAATGGCCGGAGCAGCACTGGGGGATTTTAATCAAAGTCTCTGAAGCATAGTAATGAACTAATTTGTTACACACACAAAATGCAAAACCATAGAAATGTGCTCCTCCTTTCTTTACCCCAGAAGGGTTTTAATGTGTGAGCTCTTGCTAATATTCTCTTCGCTGCCAAATAGAAAGGTTATGCACCTTTGCTGGATATTGCTGAAATGTCACAAACGTTTGCATTGCTGTCCTGAATCCCTGCAGTCATCTAGCCCATTCTTATGTAAAGCACAGCTGTACTTCGAATCTGAGGAAATAACAAACCTGAGAAGCACCCAAATTCTGGGCCAACTCTGTCCCTCTGCCTGTGGATCACGCTGTCATTTCTCACCTAAGAAATTAGATGTGAAGGTTAATGAATACCTCTCCTCCCCCTTCAGATCTTGGTATGGCAGAGACATTAAGGAGAAAATAGGAAGACTGCACTTATGGCAGTGTGTTTAATCACCACCATCTGCAGACACAAGCTCAAGTTGTGCCGGGGGAGGTATAGGCTGGATATTAGGAAGAAGTTCTTCACAGAGAGAGTGATTGGCATTGGAATGGGCTGCCCAGGGCGGTGGTGGAGTCGCCATACCTGGAGGTGTTCAAGAAAAGACTGGATGGAGCACTTAGTGCTATTGGCTAGGGCTGGGTGCTACGTTGGACTGGACGATCTTGGAGGTCTCTTCTAACCTGTCCTGTCCTATCCTATCTTATCCTATCTAGCCATATAATCCTGACCACTGAAAATGCAACCCCGTGTAGCTTTGTGGTAGGTGCTTTTTGGAGGTAATCCGGTGCCTAGCTAAGTTTCTGAAGAAAACAAATGTCCTGCCCCAAAATATTGAGGCTAATGGGGTGTTACTTTCCAGCTTGTGTTGAGAGGATATCAAACAAAATCAGAGGAGTCCTTCTGCCCTTGAAAAATGCCTGTGTCTATCTCAGCAATTTAATCAATGGTCCCATGTGTTCCTTGACTCAAATTATAGTTATATTGTATAATTTATATTGTAGCACTCAAATGCTGTAGCTGGGTTTGCTTGGTTTTCAACACTAATAAAGAAGACAGCACAATCTGTGCCTTAGTGTACCTTCTATTCTCGGTTAGTGGGAGAAGGAGAGAAAGTGATACCTGTATGACAGAAAGGGATGGGTCCTCAAGTAGGAGGAAAATGATCAGATGGAGAGCCAAAAATACTACAGGAAGGGCTTCAGGAAAGGGTTAAAATGATAGAGCTTTCCAGTGGTAAATAATAAGACTAATTTTTCACTTTGCTTAGTCTGAGTCAACTTAATGAAAGTGGAGTGGGTAACTTCTGAGCCATCAAACTTTCTCTGAAAGAAATTCAGGCATCCACCCCAGTGGGGCATGTGACAGCCATAAAAATGCTACTATAGTTTATAGCTTTTCCAAAGGTGTTGTTATTATGGAAGACACAGTTCAAACAGAAGCTTCTGCCATACAGTAAAGTATCCTATGTGGTGCTTGCGGTACCAAGTGATGTTTCATTATTCTGAGGAGAGCTTGCTTTGCTGAATTTGTCACCGTTTTGTGAATTTTCTTTCCTCAAGAAGGAGACCTTGTTGGAAACATTCCAGGAATTGTGAGAATGACCAAAAGGAAAGCAGATTTCATCACTAGAAATCAGCTGTAGCTCAGGTTGAGTTTGCTGCTGTTATAAATGGCTTGAGGTTTATTTATGCAGCCCAGCAGTGCAAGGAGATGGCTCTTGATATTTCGAGTGACTGCTAATAGTTTTATTGTTCCCAGGCAGGTAAGCACAGTACTTTGAATAATACTAGTATTTCAAACGTGGGATGCCAAAATAACATACATTACTGCTTCACAGTTGTCTTCTTGTCTGTCTTTGCAACCAGCTGGGTAACAGCCCTTCCTGCCACTCGTAAAAAGCAGGGGGTATGTGTGTAGTGGAGAAATTCACAACCTTTGCTGCCTTCTTGTCTTTGATGCTGTGGTTGCTATCATTGTAATTCCTGACAGCCTGGATGAGACACCTCCATTTTGGTAAACCCATCCATACCATGAGCATGAACACAAGTTGACCTCATTGAGATCAAACCCTTTGGGTCAGTGTGGAACTGCTGAGCATTACTTTGCCTGACTCTTGGGTTTTTCTGCACAGCATCTCACGGCAGAGCATGTAACAAATGAACATCTTGAGAATAGAAATCACCAAATTTTGTCAAAGAGTGAGTATAACTAGCAAGATTGCCCAGTGACGATATACTTCATTTGGCATCTTCTTGTCATGGTCTCTGTGGCAAGAAAGATTCTGACCTAGGTGAACTTTTTGTCTCTTCAAACATTACTCATTGTACTTTATTCATAGAGGCATGGAAGAGCACTAATCAGCTTGTGCTACTCTGCCACTTGGGACTGAGTCACCTTCATCCAGTCAAAGGTGCTGGAATCAGGCAGTCACTGCCTGACATAGCCTCAGGAGAGCTAACATGCATGTCAGGAGGTGCTGGAAGTCACAGCAGCACTGCCTGGCTCTCAGGGGGGCACACACTGGTGTGCCCATCACTGTCCCCAGCTGGGGTATTCGAGTCACAAGGACAATGTCCCAAACTGCTCAGGAGATCAGCACCATACAAAGACAAGCACACGGCAGCACCGTTTCTCCCTGTGCCTCATTCTGTTAAGGTTTCAACACACAGTCTACTTGGTAAATTATGAGTGTGAGGGTTGAAGGACTTGCAGCGGAGCAGTAGAAGGAGGTTCTGTACCCGGTTCAACCACAACCTGCTCTCGGCTTTCCCATTTTCTTGCTCTCTGTTCTAAATTTTCCTTTATGAGAGAAGGATAAAAATTGCTTGGTCCTTAACAAGTGAAGTGTGTGCTGACTACAGCTGAGCAGCACCTGTTTTGCCCTTTTCAGGACTGTGTAAAGGATAGGCATCTAAGGGCACACAGTGGCACTATTTTATCCACATTTTTATCATGTTAGGGTTTGGATTTCTTCTCTTCATGCACAGTTTTTTGTGGCAGACAGCATATGGTGCTGTAGTACCTCATGACACGTCTGCTGTACTAGCTGCCTGGCAAAACTGCTGCTGCTACTGCTGACAGACACAGTATTTTTTTGCCCTTTAGTGTTAGATTGTTTTTAAAAAGTCTGACAGGTTGCCACCCAACAGCTGGTCTTTTCACAGGTGCCAGAAAATTAACCTGCAGAAGCATCCTCATCTCCTGCAAGGATTTAGTGATAAACAGCTGTTTAGAGCAATGAGACCTGAAAGAGGAAGAGCTCCAGCAACAGGGCAAAGCATGGCCATGGACACAAGTTTGGTGCTCACCTCTGCTACGCAGTGAGTCTCTGCTTTTCATCACTTTGCACATCAGTCCAATTTAAAGCAAACTCATTATTCCTGCTGCTGCAGAATTAAAATCCCTCTGTTAAAAATGCACATTTGCACACATCTTAACTGGAAATAAGCACCGTGCACAGCAGAACTACTGCTGACCTGCAGAGCTACTTTGTCTGATTACATCCAGAACTGAAGTTAGGCAGATTAACACTGAGACTCCAGGACAAGGAAACATTGAACAGGATAAGGCACAAGACCAAGGAATTTTAGCACTATGCAGAAACTCAAGTCAGCCACATTGTAGACAACTTGCAATAAAATCATAGAATCATAGAATGGTTTAGGTTGGAAGAGACCTCAAAGATCATCCAGTTCAAGCCCCCTGCAGGACAGAGCAGCAAGGAGGTAATTGTGTTACACCCTGCTCTGATCTTTGCTGAGTGAGAAATCCTAGGTAGTATTATTTCAAGCTCTGATAAATATTTCCATCAGTCAACCAAAATTGGACATAGGGACATTAGTCTAATCTGTAAATGCTGAATGAATTTGAAGGTCCAGTTTCAGGTTGCTAGGAGGATGTGATTTATAGAATGCTCTGTGGATCTCCTGGCTGAAAAATCCAGACCTGTAAAAGTGAAAAGTTTCTGCTTTTTAAGTTCCAGGCCATTTTCTTTTCATGCTTACTGCAAGTTTTTAGGCAGAGTGGCTTTGCAGTTCTCTCAGCTTAGCCTGTGAATAGAGGTAACAATTCAGATGAAGTCACCAGGTTCTCCTGCTCTTTTATATGAGGACCCTCTTCAATTTTGCATCTGTATGGTGAAATAAGCATATCTCAGCCTTGGACCAATTTTGTTACTGTCACAGAAGGTGTCACCATTACCCGTAGCAATGACAGCCTCCCTCAGCAACGTATGTGACAAAGCATCTCGGTGATTTGCTTTGAGAATGACGTTCAGATTCTGAAGAACATAATCAATTTATCTTCTCATGCATACTCCCACATCAGGAGAGCATTGTTATGAGATCACCCATAAGGGTTAGGAAACAGATCATTAGAGTAATTCACTCAATATGGTTCTGCCTAAGTTAATTCACTTTTCGACCATGTAATAAGATCCCATAGGGTCATTACTTCTTTGCTACATCATCAAAAATAATGAGATTCATTTTTCTCAGTTTATGTGGAAATAGGCACTGTCTCTTATCATCCTCTGCTGAGTGAAATTGACGACTGTAGCAGTTCCTGTCTTGAGGTTTTCCAAGGTGAAAAATCATTATCTAAAATGTGAGATCCCATGCATTAATACAAGAGGTTTAGATTCTCTCTCCCTGACAGCTGAAGCTTTTATCACTACCAGGATGGGCAGACAGATGAACAACTGTGATAATAAGATTTCTTATATGTTATTACTGGGGGAAAAAAAAAAAAAAAAAAAAAAAAAAAACTTGTCAGGTTCACTAGTAAGGGAAAATTCAGGACATAGAGAATAGAATAGACTAGAATAGACTAGAATAGACTTGAATAGACTAGACTAGACTAGAATAGAATAAGCCAGGTTGGAAGAGACCTCCAAGATCATCCTGTCCAACCTAGCACCCAGCTTTGGCCAATGGCACTAAGTGCTCCATCCAGTCTTTTCTTGAATACCTCCAGGGATGGTAAATCCACTACCTCCCTGGGCAGCCCATTCCAATGCCAATCACTCTCTCTCTGAGGAACTTCCTCAGTACAACTTGAGACTGTCTCCTCGTTCTGTTGCTGGTTGCCTGGGAGAAGAGACCAGCCCCCAAGTGGCTACAACCTCCCTTCAGGTAGTTGTAGAAAGCAATGAGTTCACCCCTGAGCCTCCTCCTCTCCCGGCTAAACACCCCCATCTCCCTCAGCCTCTCCTCACAGGGCTGTGCTCCAGACCCCTCACCAGATTTTTGGCCCTTCTCTGGACACTTTCCAGTACCTCAATGAAGTTATTATTAAAATTGTTTGCATTCATATGTAGCTTAAATGAGTATATTTGGCTTACTTGCTTGACAAACACTGTGTTAAAACATAAAGCAAGACAGAGAGACTAAAAGCTGCTTGAAAGGTCTTTCAATTTAGGAAGCAAATATGCCAGGTTCTTGGTAATGATAGATGTGTGGAAAGTACATGCAGCTTCACCCACGGCAGGGCTCAGTATCTCAGCAGACATCCCATAAGACAGTAGATTCCACACAATATTTGGCATTGTCTACATTTTGTTTATAGAGCAGTCAGATTTGATTATTTTACTCTTGAAGGCAGTAAAACAATAATGCTCTTACTGAATTGGAGAGGAACAGAGAAAAGCATATTTAAGGATGTAAAAATATGGAGTACATGAATCCTTAATGCCTAATACTGACACAGGATATGTGAGAATTGCCCCAAAACCTTCCCCCCACCAACAAAGATAAACCACAGAGCCCCAGGGCTCATTTTCTCCCCCTCCGTTGTCTCCTGTTAGGCCCAAGTAGGGTTTATTGCACAGCAAGAAATTTACTGCAGACTTGAAGGCTGCAGGCAGGTTACGACCCCATAGTTACCATGGATAAGACTCCCTCCAGAGTGTCAAAGGAAGGAAGAGAAAAGAGAAAGATTTGACTTTGCTGCCCGCTTATAAGGGTCATAGCAGGATTATGGGATTGAATTACAAAATTATGATTTTTAAGGTCCACCTCTTGGACCTCTCTGGTCCTCCTGGAGAACTCTATGGCTCTCTTAGGGGCACCTGGGCCAAACTAACACAGGCATATAGTTGAACAAAGACTTTGCCAGGGGCTTTTCAGCGCTTGTGCAGATGTGAACAAGAATATCTGGAGTTTAAACTGATGGAATAGAAGACATAAATAATTCTATAGATCTGGCAGCTGATGTTGCCTTATTGTCCGCAGAGCAAATTTGCTGGCCCTTCCCATTACTTGCCTTCCCAATTGGTATGTTCATTGGATGTGTTCAAGGCCAGGCTGGATGAGGTCTTGAGCATCCTGATCCAGTGGGAGGTGTCCCTGCCTGTGGCAGGGGGTTGGAATTGGATGATCTTTGAGGTCTCTTCTAACCTAGACCATTCTATGATTCTATGATTCTGTGTGAAAGGATGGACTTAAAGTTCTTTCCTTGAGTTTTTTCACATCCAAGCCTGTAATGACACATTGGGAATTGTAGTTGGAGAGGGACGAGGCTTCCATGATACTCTTACTCATGACATTTATGCTGTGTGCTGAAGCACAAATACAGGCTGGGCAGTGACTGGCTGGAGAGCAGCACTGGGGAGAAGGACTTGGAGGTGCTGGTGGGCGAGAAGCTCAACATGAGCCAGCAGTGTGCACTTGCAGCTCAGAAAGCCAACCAGAGCCTGGGCTGCATCAGGAGAAGTGTGGCCAGCAGATCAAAGGAGGTGATTCTGCCCCTCTACTCCACCCTGGTAAGACCCCACCTGGCATACTGGGTCCAATTTTGGAGCCCCTATTACAAGAGGGATGTGGACATGCTGGAGCATGTCCAGAGAATGGAAAGGAGAAAAGCTGGAAGTGGGGAGATTCAGATTGGACTAGAGGAGGAAGTTCTTCAACATGAGAGCGGTGAGACCTTGGAATGGGTTGTCCGGGGGGGGTGGTTGGGGCCACATCCCTGAAGGTGTTTAGGGCCAGGCTGGATGAGGCTATGGGCAGACTGATCTAGGGTAGGGTGTCCCTGCCCCAGGGGGTTTGAAACTTGATGATTCTTGTGGTCCCTTTCAACCCTGACTGATTCTATGATTCTAAGTCTTACCTGGAACGTGATCCATACGAAATGTGAGATAATCTCCGTGTATGTGCCCTTATGCAGTACACAGGCACACTTGTCATTTGAAAGTATGGTTTTCCATGCCATGTTCCTTGAAGCAGGTTCAGAATAGCACTTGTTAAGCTTTGGATAGCATCATTTCATTGCTGGCAAGGCTCAAACTTGCAGCAACCTCACAGTCTTTTAACACCTACCTGGGAATTTTTCAGGCTCCAGCCAGTGCTCTAGTGTGTCTGCTTTTTGCTGCTTTGGACAAGGTTTTGAGTGTCTGCTATAATGCTCTTGCATTTCAGGCCATTTTGCATTTTCTTTCATAAACAATGTCTATGGTTGAACACTGGTGTGGTAGTTTGGGAAGTTATCCGCCCCACACACACTTTTGAAATAACCCAGGCTGGACTCAGCCAGCTGGAAGTTAATAAATGAAGCTTTATATTACAGCTTTGCACAATACAAAAAGCAGATATTTACAATATATTACAAATATTTACAGATATATACAGTAAAAAGGTAACACAGAAACACAACATCTCTCCCAGAGATCAGAGTCCCCAAGAGGGCTTCCCTACCACCTTCCCCACACTACGCAATCTTATCCCAGTATCTGTCTTACGAGCCAGGTAAGCAAGGAAGATAGGCTGGGGTGGGGAATTAGAAGCAGGAATTAATCAGTTGGGTTACACAGACTCAGCTAGAAGCCAGAGAGATCAGCAGCTAGAGCAACCTGAGCAGCTCTGCCTTATCTTTGTTGGGTTCTTACTTTTGTACATCTCAGTAAGCAAATGAGTGAAGGAGACATCACCAATGTTTTCCTTTCTCAGCCTATAATCTAATTTCTCATTAAAACCCATCACCTAGCCTCAAATCAGCACAACTGGCCAGTGTCTTTTTGTCTTTGTGACTAATGCATGCTGAAATGAGTAACTTACTAGCTCCTTTCCAGTAGTATGCACTGCTCATTTCTTTGTGTGGTTATTTCACTTACCCGTACTGATCAGCTGGTTTATTGGAAATGGAGGAATTGGAAAGTACTGACATTTTTCAGTTGAATGAAATGTCTGTTAAGAACTACTTTTGTTATTAGAGCATCTCTTTTTTATACCATTCCATGCTGTGAAGGCCTGTGCTCAGGAACCTACAATTCCACCCAAAGGTGTATAGAGTCTGACACCAATATTTAGTTGTATTAAAGAACCACCCTGAAATTCCAATCACTGTCCAGACAGAGAGAGATGATTCTAATATAGAAAACACAGTCTCAGTCTTATATATTATCAGATAGGAATGGGGAAAGGGATGAAGACAACTGGAAAGACACATAAAGTGTGCCCTGTCCAGCAAGGTCATAGCAAGCATGAAGACAAAATCAATTTCCTGTCTTTTATTTGTCCTAAGTTCTGCAAGGTCTAGAGTTGGGAGCACTACTGACAGGAAGGCCTTTCTTGAAGGTGAATAACATTTATGGCAGCAACAAAACTCAAAACTGCCTGAACAAAATAGAACTCCCTTATGAGGAGAGACTGAGGAAGCTGGGGCTGCACAGCTTGGAGGAGACTGAGAGGTGACCTCATCAATGCTTATAAATATGTAAAGTGTAAGTGCCAAGAGCCAGGCTCTTGCTCAGTGATGCCTAATGACAGGACAAGGGGCAATGGGTGGAAGCTGAGGCATAGGAATTTTCATGTAAACATGAGGCGGACTTTTTTCCCCTGTGAGGGTGACAGAACAAGGGAAAGGCTGCCCAGGGGGCTGCGGATTCTCCCCCTTTGAAGATATTCAAGACCCATCTGAATGTGTTCCTGCGTGATCTGGTATAGGTGATCCTGCTCTGGCAGGGGGGTTGGACTGGATGGTTTTTTGAGGTCCCTTCCAGCCCCTGACATTGTGTGATTCTGTAAAATATAGGTGACTTTACAACAAAATACTTGGGAGACTCCTTATTTCATGTGCAGAGTAGTATTTGCAGTGACTACATGCAGGCTATGTAGTGAATAACATTTATGGCAGCAACAAACCTCAGAACCGCCTGAACAAATATAGGTGGTTTTACAGCAAAGTACTTGGGAGAGTCCTTATTTCTCTGCAGAGTATTATTTGCAAGGACTACATGCAGAGTCCCACTGCCTCTCTGCCCATACAGGAAAGTACATGAAAGTGCCTGTCTAGAGAGGTATTGTGTGTCTTGCAACCACCAGCCCATACAATGTCTGAATGTTAGCACCTGCCCAGGAGGATAGTTAAAAGCATATTTTGTTGGCTTTCCACAGTGCTGTCGTATGACCTGCAAGGGAAGCAAAAATGCATAGCTCCTGAGACAGTTCTCTGGCAGAAGTAAATACGGACGTTAGTGAAGTCCTTAGTAGTATGGACTTTATATAGCCTCCTTTTTACCCCTCAGCGCTGAAGAGCAGGCAGTGAAAGATGACTTCCCTAATAGAAATCAGGGAGAAAAGCAGCTGACAGCTAGACCCCTTGGGGAGTGTAAAGGGTTAAGCCTCACCTGGAGCCTTCTGACTTCTGCCAAGGGGTGGTTTGACCTTTTCCCAGGTATCATGGTTAGCAACTCCCACTTTCTGCTAAGGACTTTGCTATAAAAGGGGAGACATCTGGGCTCTCTCTCTTCTGCCCTGCTTGCCTGGGCCAACTTCTTGCTCTTTCTGCTGCCAGACCACCACATGCTCCTCAGCCAACACGTGGAGATAGCAACCATTTTTACCCTTTTGGAACTTGGACTAACTGCTTTTCAGCATCAAAATCCTACGTCCTGCCTTCATCCAACATGAAAACCATCCATCCCAGCATTTGGACTCAATTGCCTTCCATGGGTTGTATTTTCTATTTTTGTGTGTATTTTGTTCCCTTTCTTCCCCTTTTCCCCAGCCTCTGTATTTTTTCCTCATTTCCCCTTACCCTGCATTCTGGTTTCCCTTCTTCCCCCACCTTCTGTAAAAAAACCCTTTGCCTCCTATTTATTGTTAAAGTTTTATATCTTTTTACTTCCAAATCGAATTGAGTATTTATTGGGCTTTTGGGCTCAGGGGTAGCTAGCTTAAACACAGTACAGGAAGAATCTCTTTTATTCCCAGATGACACTGCCTGTCTCCATCTAACTCAGCCTGCACTTCCCCTGTTAACAATATATATATGACTCCTTGGAACCAGATGATCCTTGTGGTCCCTTCTAACCCTGACTGATTCTATGATTCCTGTTTTAGCAGCTAGAAAGTCTTGCGTAAATTCCACTCTTGTAGACAGCTTTGTTGAAGATCCATTGCACATGAGATTAGAAGCAAGGAAGTGTGCGTTTCATAGAATCATTGAATCAGTCAGGGTTGGAAGGGACCACAAGGATCATCCAGTTCCAACCCTGCCATGGGCAGGAATACCCTACCCTAGATCAGGCTGAACAGAGCCTCATCCAGCCTGGCCTTAAACACCTCCAGGGAAGTGGCCCCAACCACCCCCTTAGGCAACCCATTCAAGGCTCTCACCACTTTCATGCTGAAGAACTTCCTCCTCACATCCAATCTGAATCTCCCCACCTCCAGCTTTGCTCCATTCCCCCTACTCCTGTCACTACCTGAGAGACTTAAAAGTCCCTCCCCAGCTTTTCTGTAGGCCCTCTTCAGATACTGGAAGGCCACAAGAGGGTCACCTGGGAGCCTCCTCTTCTCCAAACTAAATAGCCCCATCTCTTTCAGTCTGTCCTCCATGGCAAGTATCTCCTTTATGGCAAGTTTGCTGTGTCCCCTTGCGTTTTAGTAAAGCTGCATCAGTTTGCGTTTGTTAAGGACCTGATTGCTTCAGTTCACGTAGTGTATTTCATAGCCTAGACAACAGCTGAACGTATAAAACCACTCCTTGTATTGCAGCTTCATTAGAAGTGACTAATTTAATGAACACAGTGTAATTAATTTATATTATGCCGTGCAAAGATCTTATTTCAACAGACTGTAACTTTATCATCCTGATTGCATTTGATCAATATAATAAAAGTTGCATAATGCTTGCAGGCCTTCACTGAGAACCTTCACTGCCTTTTCACTAGTGCTCAGTGTGTTGGGCATGGACATCCTTAACCACAGTGTTCAGCACAGTACCTCAGGAAAGGTTTACATCTTGTTCTAGTCTGAGATTATTTCTCCATTAAATTCTGAATTCAGGTGTTTTTTTGAAGAGAGAGAAAAGAATAGAAAGAACAGTAAGTACAAAGAGCTTGCAGTGCTTCAAGTCTATTCAGCCTTCCCCGTGGAAGCAAAAAGAAAGGACTTAGTTTACAAACAAATGTGAGTTGTGACCTTCATTTCAGAATAACTCATTTATGTCAGTTCAAATATAAGGAATACCACAAGGTGATGTTTGGACTTAAAAGCCACTTAGAGTAAACAGCCCACAAATGTGAGAATCTTGGAGATAGGAGCTAGGATTTGTGTTTTTGAAGTCTTCTTTGGAGGCTTTCAAAACCTGGCTGGATGCATTCCTATGTGAAACACTCTAGGGGATCCTGCCTTGGCAGGGGGCGTTGGACTCAATGATCTACATCCAGTTTTGGAGCACTTATTACAAGAGGGATGTGGACATGCTGGAGCAGATCCAGAGAAAGGCCACAAGGATGATCAGAGGACTGCAGCACCTCTCCTATGAGGACAGACTGAAAGAGTTGGGGCTTAATCAGTCTGGAGAAGAGGAGGCTCTGAGGTGACCTTCTTGTGGCCTTCCAGTATCTGAAGGGGGCCTACAAAAAAAGCTGGTGAGGGACTTTTGAGGCTCTCAGGTAGTGACAGGAGTAGGGGGAATGGAGCAAAGCTGGAGGTGGGGAGATTCAGATTGGATGTGAGGAGGAAGTTCTTCAGCATGAGAGTGGTGAGAGCCTAGAATGGGTTGTGGTTGGGGCCACATCCCTGGAGATGTTTAAGGCCAGGCTGGATGAGGCTGTAGGCAGCCTGATCTAGGGTAGGGTGTCCTTGCCCATGGCAGGGAGGTTGGAACTAGATGATCCTTGTGGTCCCTTTCTACCCTGACTGATTTGGTGATTCTCTGATCTCTGGAGGTCCCTTCCAACCTCTAAGGTTCTGTGATTCTGTGAATTATTGATTTCTTTTCAAACATAAGAGTAATGCTATAGTTCAAACTATATGCTCAGAATTATTTCTTCTGGATATTGTATCTGTGAAATCTAGTATCCCTGGTATTGAATAATAGGAAATCAGTAAGGAAATTCTCTTTGGGTGGCTGAGCTTTCTGGAAGAATGAGCTTCAGCTGTGTTGCTGAATATATGTTGTTGACTTTCAGGTTCTTTTGACAGAAAAGTCTCGTGATACGTTTAGGAATGGCCCTCAATTAGCACTGATTCTATTCTCATTTCATAGGAATGGCCCTCAATTAGCACTGATTCTATTCTCATTTCATATAAGAAGGAACAGCTCTTTTCAAGACATTTCATTGACATAAAAATAGTAACAAGTAAGAAAGACTCAGATCTTGCTGCCTCCCAATATCCCACCTCAATTTAGCAGACCTAGGTGCATTACTGGCAGGACTGAAACATGAAATTAGTGTGGGACAAGGAGCTCCTCATCAATTCCTTGTGTGGAGAAAAATTAAATTGTGCAACTCAGGCAAATCATAAAACATCTCCAAAGACCAGAAGAACTCACAATGAAGGAATGGACTATATTAATGAATAATGTGCTTGAATAGAACAGAGCATAAAATGAATATGTATCAAGGCCATAAATAATAAAGTTATCCTTTGAACTAAGATGGAAAAATTATATATATATACATAAACATGCCTAAAAATATAAATAATGTGGAAAAACAAGTACTCAACTTGTATGTGCACAGGCAGCTCATATTCAGAAGGTCCAAGTGACACTTAATTAGCTTAAGTTTTAACAATGTGAAGATGTCTTTCATTATTTGAGGACATCTACCTTACCAAACTTTGATAGGATGCTCTTGCTGGCATTCCTATCTTTTAGTTGTTCATATTAGGTAGTGCTCAATTTAGATATCTTAGAAAGCATTTATCTTTAATATACATATCCCTAACATGCATCAGGAGGACCTTTTATTTCTGTGGCACATGATAACAATCCCCAATGTCATAGTTTTTCCTGTTGATTAAAACAAAGGCTTTGAATATTAAGAGCTTTATCAAGGGTTCCAGTGTTCTTATTCTTACCATTAACAGAGGCTCTTTGTTTTTTCATAATTTTCCTAAAGTAGCATCAGAACCAGGATGGTTTCAGAAAACAACTCCAACAATTACAATTTAATTATAAGCATGAGATTGGTGAAATAACCTATTTACACTTAGCACATGTTTGCAGCACTTGTGAAAAAGACAGCTGTCCATGATGCACAAAGAAAAGTGGCTCCAAATCTGATAAAACAATACAGTGGAAAGGAAGCATCTTATCTCCACATGAACGTGACATTCATTCAATTACACTTAATCTACTTTGATAGAATCACAGAATCTGTCAGGGTTGGAAGGGACCACAAGGATCACCTAGCTCCAAACACCCTGCTATGGGCAGGGACATCCTACCCTAGATTAGGCTGGACACAGCCTCATCCAGCCTGGCTGCAAACACCTCCAGGGAAGTGGACACAATCACCTCCCTGAGCAACCCATTGCAGGCTCTCACCGCTCTCATGCTGAAGATCTTCCTCCTCACATCCAATCTGAATCTTCCCACCTCCAGCTTTGCTCCATTCTCCCTAGTCCTCTCACTACCTGACAGCCTAAAATGTTCTCATAGGCCCTCTTCAGATACTGGAAGGCCACAATAAGTTCACCTGGGAGCCTCCTCTTCTCCAAACTGAACAGCCCCAACTGTTTCAGTCTGTCCTTGTAGCAGACGTGCTGCAGCCCTCTGATCATCCCTGTGGCTCTTCTCTGGACATGCTCCAGCATGTCCACATCCCTCTTATAATAGGGACTCCAGAACTGGATGCAGTACTCCAGGTGGGGTCTCACCAAAGCAAAGTAGAGGGGGACAATCCACTAGATACAACAGCAAAATGTGTATTGACAACAATAGGATCAGATTTGGACTTTTTGAGTATGAAGGCTCTTGCTAGTATGAAGTATGACAGCATGCTGAGGACAGAATTGGAGACAGGACATCATAGGACTGTATGAGTCAAATGTGCTAAAGGATGTTACAAACAAAAAAGGAATCCACTAAAGCATGCACATTATTGCTTTATATAAGGCCACAGCTGAGTTATGTCTTTCTTTGTTTGAGTTTTGGTAGTCAGCTTCTTTTGTGTCTTTATTTCTCACCTAAATACACATACTTAATGCTACAGATATAGCTTGCTGCATAGCAGAGTTCCTATCACAACAGAAATCTCACTGCCAGTCACCTGTTTCATTTATTTCTTGCTGTGAACCTAATGAGAACACAGCCAGAGCTACCCTGAGAAACTGAGAGGAGAAATATCACTTTTCTGGAGGTACCAGGAAACTCAAACGGCTCTGAACATGGGAGCCAGTGAGAGCATCTAACTATCAAAAAACATCATTCTGAAATAACTAATCATTTCATTCTCAGTGTGATGGACTTAGATTGTGATTGTCAGAGCCTCGGGAAGATAAAAAGGAAATTGGGCAAAAACTTAACCAGAGCCTGGCGAAGTGAATTAAAGTTTATCTAATGGCTTCCATGGAAACCGCATCACAAAAGTTGTGTTCCCACCTTCCCTTGTAGGCAACATTCTCTCAGAATGCCCAAATAAAGTACACCCTAGAGGGGTGAAGCAGAATTAGTATCCAAGGGATAATCAGTGTCACAGATTATTATTTTGAGGACAATACGTGGTAACAAACATCATGTTTGTGTAGGAAGATGGAAGTTAAGGTAATGTAATGGCAAGCTGTGTTTGAAGGATTAGAATGAGGCAGCAGTTCTCATTGCCCACTGGATGCTTCTTCCCCTTGTACTGAAATTTTTTTTCCTTGGTCTGTGAAGTCAGCTGAAGCCATTATGGGGAAAGCTGCTTGAAAATTTAATTCATGTTAAATAATCAAAATAACTGGAAAATGTTCACTTTATCTACGGATTTTGTAGAGTGCTTGAAGTGTGATAAAAATTTGGATGGTTGTTATTCAGAATTCTTCTTTTTTGTTTGTTTTTGCAAGCTCAAAACCCAGTATGAAAAATGGCCTATATTCTTATGGCAAAATCATTTTTCTTGCTGTAACAGAGTCAGAATCATTCAGGTTAGAAAAGAGTCTTGAGATCATCAGGTCCAACCATTAATCCTACTCTACTAGGTTTACCTCTAAACCATATGGCTAAGTGACACATCTAAATGGCCTTTAAATATATTCATAGAATCAGTCATGGTTGGAAGGGACCACGAGGATCATCTAGTTCCAACACCTCTGCCATGCCCAGGGACACCCTACTCTAGATCAGGCTGGACACAGCCTCATCCAGCCTGGCTGCAAACACCTTCAGGGAAGTGGCCCCAACCACCTCCCTGAGTAACCCGTTCCAGGCGCTCACCACTCTCATGGTGAAGAACTTCCTTCTTGTGAAATGTAAATCTCCCCACCTACAGCTTTGCTCCATTCCCCCTTGTCCTGTCTCCACCTAATAGCCTGAAAAGTCCCTCCCCAGCTTTTTTTGTAGGCCCCCTTCAGATACTGGGAGGCCACGAGAAGGTCATCTGGGAGACTCCTCTTCTCCAAACTGAACAGCCCCAACTCCCTCAGTCTGTCCTCATAGGAGAGGTGCTCCAGCCCTCTGATCATCCTCATGGTCCTTCTCTGGACACACTCCAGCATGTCCACATCCCTCTTGTAATAGAGGCTCCAAAACTGGACGCAGTACTCCACATGGGGTCTCACCAGGGTGGAGTAGATGGGGAGAATCACCTCCTTCAACCTGCTGGCCACACTTCTCCTGATGCAGCCTAGGATCTGGTTAGCTTTCTGGGCTGCAAATTCAGGAATGGTGATACAACCACCTCCCTGGGCAGCCTGTTCCAATGCTTGTCTACTCTTTCAATGAGAATTTTTTTTGCTAATGTCTAGCCTAAACCTACCCTGGTGCAGCTTAAGGTTCTATCACTGATTACCTATGAGAAGAGACGAGCACCTGCCTCTCTATATTGTCCTTTCAGGTAGTTTTAGACAGTGATAAGGTCTCCCCTCAGCTTTCTCTTCCTCAGAAAATAAACAGTTCTAGTTCTCTCAGATGCTTTTCGTAACAGTCATTCTCCAGGCCCTTCCCCAACTTATTTGATCTTCATAGCATCTGCTTCAGCACCTCCAATGTCTTTCTTTTGTTGAGGTGCCCAACGCAGCCTCGCTACATCATTGTAGTCTTCATGAGAGGCCTGCCCCCTCATTCAAAGGAAAATTCGGGATACAGTGCTGTGCATTTATGAATGATTTTTTGGGACTTCAGATAATCCAGGATTGTTCAAAAGATTTTATTCTGAAAAGCAAACCTACATTCTTTCAAGACATGTGTTATTAAGAACTTTATAATGGCTCTCCACATCTGCCAAAAAAAAGTGTTACAACAGAAATCTCTGTATATTGCTATCAATAAAGAAAAGCTCAGATTCAATTTGAAAAGTGCAGGGAAAAAAAAAAGGAAAAAACACCGAAAAAACACCAAGAAAACGACCAAACAATCAAACCATAAAATCAGGACTTTCAGTAAGTTTGACTATCTTAAAAGAGCAGAGTTGTTGGCAGTCTTAGTTGCAGTTGGACTTGATTATCATTGTGGGTCTCTTCTAATTGAAAATAATTTCTTCTATTCCATTCCATTCCATTCCATTCCATTCCATTCCATTCCATTCCATTCCGTTCCATTCCATTCCGTTCCGTTCCATTCCATTCCATTCCATTCCGTTCTATTCTGTTCTGTTCTGTTCTGTTCTGTTCTATTCTATTCTATTCTATTCTATTCTATTCAGTTCCATTCTATTCAGTTCCATTCTATTCAGTTCCATTCTATTCTATTCTATTCTATTCTATTCTATTCTATTCTATTCTATTCTATTCTATTCTATTCTATTCTATTCTATTCTATTCTATTCTGTTCCAATATATTCTACTCCATTCTATTCTATTTTATTCCATTCTATTCAGTTCCATTTTATCCTATTCTATTCTATTCTATTCTATTCTATTCTATTCTTCTTGGTGCAGCTGAATATTGGTTTAACGTGGAAGGCTCTAGAGAATCTAGAGAAGATGGTGGCAGCATGAGATGCCAAGACAGCTGCTGGAGCAGAGCTGATTTTAGAGATTCTGGGAGAAAGCACTTCTCATTTCCTAACATTTCCTAACAGTGCTATTGTCTCAAAGTCAGCAGTACTAAGCTTGAGCTTCCCTAAAGGCCATCATGCTGAATAATGTAAAAAAAAAAAAAAAAAAAGAAAATATCTNACATTAACAATATGAGCTAGGATCTGTCTGATCAGGTAGGAAGATCAGTGATTATATTATATTTTTAAATGAGTGTTCATGTTCAATTGCATAGCAAAGACAAAAAAGTAATTTGATTGTACTTGCTGAGAAAGTATCTTACAGCTGTTCAACTGCAGAGAGGCAGGAATATGCCTGAGCATGGGAATCCTCATGGAGACATTCATTCTGGATCTGCTCCCAGGCAGAGCAAGCTGTATAATAAATGTTCAGGTATCTAATGTAAAAATTATTATGTTCTGCTGTTACAAGCCTGTGGGTCATTGCTCCTCCCTTACCTGCAGTTCCACATCAGTTAACACAAAACATTTATTTTTCCTGTAGTACTTTAATCTTATGACTCTGTAACAGGCATTGAACCAGGCTGGCTTCTTGCAACCCAGCTTCAAGATGGTGTTTGTCTGTTTTTTCCAAACTTATTTCCACTTACCTTATAGTGGATGCAGATGCAGGTACATTTTGTTCTTGCTGTGTCAGTGACCACATTGTGTAAACTCAGCTTTGGCACCATGGGCCCCTGCACACTTATCAAGATTCCTCTTCTCTACAGGACCACAATGTAATTAACACATCTTTACAGAGATCAAAGGCTGTTTTGTGTAGATATGGAGTTAACTGCCTGGTTTCCAAGGAAAATTTATATCTGTCACCCTTAACAGCTTTAAGAGATAGGAAATTGCACATAGGTTGGGGAAGAAATGGAAAATCTGACCTTCATTATTTTTAAGGCCATTTATCATCTCTTCTCTACATACTTTTTTTGCCCCTCATGGGCTGTAGTTTCTAACACATTGTCTAAGATGATGTGGTATTGAGTGGCACTTGACCAGAGGGGGATAAGGATTTTTACACCTGTGTCACACAGGAGCAAAGGAAACGACATTTTTTATTTCACTTTCATACACTGCAGGATGTCAGGCTGCACTTCATTTTGGGCCACTGAGTGAGAGAATTGAGTGCAAAGGCAATGATGCCTCAGTGGGAGATGTGCCTCAGTGAAGGATGAATAAGAACTGATAGAGACACCAGGACATATGTCAATAAGAGCCTAGGTTGCAGCTGTGCATGTGCAGAGATGAGGAAGAGGGTGAGAAGTTTTTTTTCTGTTCCCAGATGCATTTTGTGCAAACTGTCCTAGGATTCAGCTGCAACCATTGTCACTAAAATCCCTCTTGTAAGAGAACCAAGAAAGCATGGAGGATCCAGAGGATAAACATAGCAGTGCTTCCATCTGCATATATGTCCAAAACTTCTAATATTTTCCAACAGCGAGATTGTTTCCCCCTATATCTAGGAACACTGAAGGTATTTCTGAGGATTTCCTCTAGCAGATTGCTTCCTTTATCCACAACTTTTATTAGGTCTTGCACAATATCACAGTAATTTGTTTCAAGAAAGAAGGGGCAAGTTGAAGAAGGAGCAGTTGATATACTGATCACTGAATAAAAGGAAAGGAACATCAAAAATGAATTATGATCTCTTTGGGTCACTTGAATTCCTGACATCCTGTGATCCTATGATCCTATGAAGAGAGGTCCTGCCTTTCCTTTGAGAGCATCATAGCACTAGGATATTCTAAGATGTATTCCATAAATGTCTTATTGCAGCACCAGTGGCTTCCACCAGCATTGCTTTATTGAATGATATTGATGTAGCTGCCATGTGTCCGTTCCTTTAGCATGTGAAGAAAATAAAGGGGTTTCTAAGAAGACAACAAACCAAAAGCATACCTTGGAAAACAAATTTTCTCCCCCACTCTAAAACTTGAAGGAGTCAAGTAATCTCCATGTGGGTTATTCCATGTTTTTTATTGTAATGTTATACCATTACTGTCTACTTTGCCTGATATCCAAAATGCTAAATGCAAAAATATGATCAGTACACTATACGTGATCACTTTCTTGCTAGGTATCTCAAAGATTTTGTCTTTTTTTTTTCCCTCACAAACATTTTTTATAGGAATCAGACTGTAAAGGTATTAATGTAGTTTAGCAGGCAGGGGCATTACAGCCAGGCTTGCACAATGATAGCTGCTCACATATTTAGTCTGGATGCTCCTTTCAGCAGACTTGTTTATCTATGTTTTGCTGCCATTAATTCATTACTGTGACAGAACCCCAAGCAGGTGGCTTGGAAGAGTTGGTAAAGTGATTGTCTCCAAGTGACTATGATTTGGGGGTACTGGTGGATGAGAAGCTCAACGTGAGCCACCAGTGTGCACTTGCAGCCCAGAGAGGCAGTGGTATCCTGGTCTGCATCAAGAGAAATGTGACCAGCAGGTCGAGGGAATTCATTCTTCCCCTCTATGCCACTCTGGTGAGACCCCACCTGGAGTACTGCGTCCAGTTCTGGAGCCATTATTACGGGAAAGATCTGGATGTGCTGGATCGTGTCCAGAGAAGGGCCACAAAGATGATCAGGGCTGGAGCACCTCTACTGTGGCAACAGAGAGTTGGAGATGTTCAGTCTGGAGAGGGGAAGGCTCCGGGGAGACCTTATTGTGGCCTTCCAGTATCTGAAGGGGAGCTATAAGAAAGCTGGGGAGGGACTTTTTAGGATGTCAGGTAGTGATAGGACTAGGGGGAATTGAGCAAAATGTGGGTAGGTTCAGACTGGATGTTACAAAGAAGCTTTTCACCATGAGGGTGGTGAGACACTGGAACAGGTTGCCCAGGAAGGTGGTGGAAGCTTCATCCCTGGTGGTCTCTAGGGCCAAGCTGGATGGGTCTGATCTAGTGTGAGATGTCCCTGTGCATGGCAGGGGGATTGGAACTGGATGATCCTTGAGGACTCTTCCAGCCCTGACTAATCTGAGATTCTGTGGTGACATTTCTTTTTTTTTTTTTTTTTTTTTTCTGCCAGTTTCCATTCAAAAAATATCAACTCACATTTTAAGTTTTCCTTAGGTATTATGGTGCTTAAAGCAGGAAGACCTCATGGGCATCACAGACAAAGTCTGGTTTAAAACTTTTCTGTCACCTTGCTGCAGAGAGATTGTGAGGAGAAGAAAAAAAAATGTATATTCAAGCATTCACACTAAAAATTCTTTCTTAAAGCATAATAGCTCATTTATCCCGTGCAGGATAAAGCCATCCTTAAAGCTTTATTTTGAAGTGCTTTGTGGGTTTTGACAGCCTTAGCCCACAGCCTTTGATTAGATAAAGGCCTTAATATTGCATTAGAGCAGAATTACCTACATTATAGCAGTTGCTCGTTGCAATTGTGTTGACACGCCTAGCTCCTCCTGTGAATGTATCCTGGTCCTTCTAATCTCTTTAGCATCAGCAGCAGGACATTTTATTTGCAATTGATTTTTGAATTTAGGAGTAATTGGAGTTTAAGCGCAGTTACCTTCTTGCAACAGGAACAGGTTGATACTGTTTAAATCCTAATTATGCGCTGATTAAAAGTGATTGCATTGCCAAAGTCAGCTACCCTTTTTTTTTTTCTTATTTTTTTCCTTTTTTCTTTTTTTTAATTGTTTTTTTTTTCATTCTTAAAGGCTCTGCATAGAGAATTAATTGCATTTCCAGGAAAAGAGATCAACGTAACAAGGAAGCAATTAAGAGTTCATTGTTCAATCATAAGTTTCCTAGCAATTTTTGGAAGATAGACAAGGTACACTTAACTTTGAAAGGAGATCTTGTTAACAACGAGGATTAGCCAGTTAATAGTTTAAGGGACTGATGATGCAAGTTTTATCTGCTATCAGAACCTCTCTAAAGGGAGGCTGTAACCAGGTGGGGTTGGTCTCTTCTCCCAGGCAACCAGCAACAGAACAAGGGGACAAAGTCTCAAGTTGTGCTGGGGCAAATATAGACTGGATGTTAGGAAGAAGTTCTTCCCAGAGAGAGTGATTGGCATTGGAATAGACTGCCCAGAGAGGTGGTGGAGTTGCCATCTCTGGAAGTGTTCAAGAAAAAAGACTGGATGGAGCACTTAGTGCCATTGGTTAGGGCTAGGTGCTAGGTTGGACTGGATGATATTGGAGGTCTCTTCCAACCTGGCTTATTCTATTCTATCAGGCTTACTACGTTTTGCTTAAATAAGTAGAGCACGAATGGGTTTATTTTAATTTCATCCAGTCTTGTAGTGATCTGGTGTTTGCTTTGTTTTCAAATTTAATAATGAAATGACAGGCTGCAGATTGTCCTCGAGTAATAAGTAGGGTAAACAAAACCAGTCACACTTCTCCTATGAGCAGGAGTCGTTTCATAAACACCATCAAAAATATGAATGCACAAGAGGGAAACCAGAGCAGCAAATCACACTTTTACAATAGCAACAGGGTGAAACCTGGAGTAAATAGGTCAGCGCTGGGAGTTCTGGACCTGAGCTTTGGTGACTGTCACAGGCAATGTCTGAGCCAGGTCTGAATGATCCCAGAGAATGGGAAACACTGAAGTCCAGACCTGTGTCTGCACAGTATTATTGTATTGTTTATTTATACAGAGCTTGTATTTGTACAGTGGGCTCTGCTGTTACACCTGATTTCTCATTGACGAAATATCAGGGTTCCCAATGTACACTGTAGAATAGAATAGGAATAGGCCAAGTTGGAAGAGACCGCCAAGATCATCCAGTCCAACCTAGCACCCAACCCTAGCCAATGGTACTAAGTGCTCCATCCAGTCTTTTCTTGAACATCTCCAGGGATGGTGACTCCACCACTTCCCTAGGCAGCCCATTCTAATGGCAAATCACTCTCTCTGGGAAGAACTTCCTCCTAACATTCAGCCTATACCTCCCCTGGTACGACTTGAAACTGTGTCCTCTCATTCTGTTGCTGGTTGTCTGGGAGAAGAGACCAACCCCATCTGGCTGCAGCCTCCCTTTAGGTAGTTGTAGAGAGCAATGAGGTCACCCCTGAGCCTCCTCTTCTCCGGGCTAAACAACCCCAGCTCCCTCAGTCTCTCCTCACAGGACTGTGCTCCAGGTCCCTCACCAGCTTTGTCACCCTTCTCTGAGCACAGTCCAGTACCTCAATATATCTCTTGAATTGAGGGGACCAGAATTGGACACAGTGTACAATGTGCAATGTATAGTACACGCACTACACGTCAGCATCATGGGGGAAGCTGAAAGTTATTCCTGTCCTGGTCGTAAAGTCTTCTTTCCTCTCTCTTTTCTTTGTAGAAAACAGTGGTTTCTTTAATTCCTACCAGTCTGTTATTAGCAGCAGGAATTTCAGTCATGGACAACAGGAATGACAAAAAGGTTGCCACTGTTCTTTTATGATTACGTGAATCATCTGGAGGGATACACACAGAGTAGCTAAAACAAGCAGGTACAGAGAATTTAGTGAATAGGGAAAGTCTCCAGAGACACAGAGGGTTATTGTGGAGAAAACTATCAGATTTTCCCAGAGTGTCTGAAAGCAAAGACGACAAATTTTCTTTCTACAGCAGTAGAGAAGCCTGATGTGGCATCTGTGACCTTTGGTTGCTTTGACTTTCTCAGTGGGATTTTTTTGCATGCGTTACTCAGACAGAATGGCAGATAAATACCACAACAGCCCACCCAAGACTTTGGTGTTTTGAATTCCAGTAACTCACTATCACTTTTGAGTGGAATAACTCCTGGTCTGTAAGCCATGAAATCTAAGTGGTAGTGCCCTTATGGCTTGAAGAAGTATCCTTTGAAATAATACCTCCAGCTTCAATTGGTTTTATTTGGAGAAGGGGTTGGGAAGTGCTGGAGTTTCTCTTCTTGTTAAAAA
>VWZI01015459.1:182557-200117 GCA_013396835.1 Psilopogon haemacephalus
CAAACAAAACACAAAAAAAAACCCAGAGCAGGAGAAGTGTGGCCAGCAGGTCAAGGGAGGTGATTCTCCCCCTCTACTCCGCTTTGGTGAGACCCCACGTGGAGTACTGCATCCAGTTCTGGAACCCCTATTACAGAGAAGGGCCACAAGGATGACCAGAGGGCTGCAGCACCTCTGCTATGAGGACAGAATGAAAGAGTTGGGGCTGTTCAGTTTGGAGAAGAGGAGGCTCTCAGCTGATCTTATTGTGGCATTCCAGTATCTGAAGGAGCCTACAGAAAAGCTGGGGAGGGACTTTTTAGGCTCTCAGGTAGTGAGAGGACTAGGGGGAATGGAGCAAAGCTGGAGGTGGGGAGATTCAGATTGGATGTGAAGAGGAAGTTGTTCAGCATGAGAGTGGTGAGGCCCTGGAACGGATTGCCCAGGGGGGTGGTTGGGGGCCACTTCCCTGGAAGTATTTAAGGCGAGGCTGGATGAGGCTCTGTCCAACCTAATCTAGGGTAGGTTGTCCCTTGCCATGGCAGGGGTGTTCGAAGTAGATGATCCTTGTGGTCCCTTCCAGTCCTGACTGATTCTATGATTCTAATTTTACAATTCATAAGGAGACAGCAGAAACTTTTTTATCTGCTTGTAATCCGTTCACTGATAGGTGAATATCCATAACAAACGGGGAACACAGAAAATGGTGTTTTTATCCAGTCAATTATTTGTCAACTAGTAAAATCAAACACCAGGGTTCAAGTCAAGAGAAAAATCCTTGATTGTGGAATAGTGAAAGGCTCAATTCATGGTAATAATGCAGAAAGCAGTTGCCAGAAAGTATGTAGCTTCAGCTGAAGGGGTGAATGCATAGCAATTCTGCTGAAATCATCCTGTGGTCCTATGAGTGCCAAGATGATGATGCTAAGCTCTGCTCATTGATGCCCAATGACAGGACAAGGGGCAATGGGTGGAAGCTGAGACACAGAAAGTTTCATGTAAACATGAGGAGGAATTTCTTCCCTGTGAGGGTGACAGAACACTGGAACAGGCTGCCCAGGGGGGTTGTGGAGTCTCCCTCTCTGAAGATATTCAAAACTCACCTGGATGTGTTCCTGTGTGATCTGTTCTAGGTGATCCTGCTCTGGAAGGGGAGTTGGACTGGATGATCTTTTGAGATCTGTGATTCTGTCCCAAAGCCTGAACAATTAAATAGTGCTTACTGCTTCAAATAGTCCTTCAAGTAGCCTCTGTCATTTCTGGGTGATTCTTTAGAAGTCAGTGGATTTTCTCCAGACCTCTGCTGGTGGTATTAGTAGGAAACAATTTGTAATTCCGAATTCTGGTCATGAATTTGGGTAGCAATTTCTTCCTCCTTAGTGACTTTCTATTGTGGTCAAAACATAAACCACTTCGATGGCTCCACTCAATATCTGTTTACTATCTGTAGTGGAATAGCTTTCCCCAAACCTTTCTTGAACCATAACGATCACCTAGGGAGCATTGAATGCCGCCCATCTTGGGCATTGGCTCAGCATATTACACACACAGAAAACAAAATTGATTTTGCCATAATTCTATTTATATGCATTGGTTTCTCAATAGCATGATTTATTGGACCTTTCAGGCTCAATTGCTGCATTTGGGAAGATACAGAAAAAGAGCAGGTCTAACACAGGGTGGCATGTAAACCTAAATTTCTTTGGGGAATGCTGGTCCACAGCCCACTGATAGAAAATAAGTAGGCTTTTTTTTTTTTTTTTTCCTCCCCCTTTCAGTCTTTAATGGGATTCACATCAGGCTCAGAGGACATTTACAGATCACAGAATACTGAATTAGAGTCGCGGAAGTGTTAATGTCTAATACATGCATAGTAATACCATGGCTGTTAGAAATCAGCACTGTGGCTTGCCTTCTGAAAAATATAATAGAAATCTATTTCTCCTGGAATTTAATGAAGAGTGAACACAAAGAAAAACCCCAGGGCTAATGGTTATCTGTGCTTGGAGAATTAAGAGGATTTTCAAGACTAATCAGAACCTTTTGCATACTGTTTTTTTTTTTTTCTTTTCCTTTGTCCCATGTTGTAAATGGACCAAAAGTTTGAAAATGTAACTCTTATGTTTGCATGACTACTTTACTGTCTGTAAACAAGACCTTTACTCTTTAAGGAACTTCTGTATGGAAAAAAAAGTCAATTTCCCATAAAGAATTCACAGGCAGAGCTGTATGTTCAAAATGTGCTTTCTATTTATTTCACCTCAGAAGGTTGTCTGACCAACTTCCTTTTCAAGAGGGAGGATAACTGAAAACATATGCTTGGTTATTCAGTATTTTTCTAAACTTCTTGGATTTCAGTAACATGGACATGAGCTTGACTTGACCTAACCTAAGAATGGATAAAGGCTTCTGATACAGCTGCAAAACTACCCACAGCTCCAGAGCTAACAGACAGTAACAACAGAGCTGTTTTCCCACACCTGTTTCTCCTTTAACTTTTATGCCTGACTTGTACTTACAATATTATGAAGCATTCATCCAGCATGGCTAAATCTAGTAAAGAAAATTATCTGAGCCTATGATACAGCCAGATATTACTTTGTGATGGCTTCTCTTTGCAATCAGGCACAGGCGCTGACCTGGTATCCAGTGGAGGGATCACCATGGTGACCTTTTGCAATCTTCCCTCTTATTCAGTAGCCTTTGTTTCACTTTGGGGAGGTGATTCTCCCCCTCTGCTCTGCCCTGGTGAGACTCCACCTGGAGTACTGCATTCAGTTCTGCAGCTCCTATTACAAGAGGGATGTGGACATGCTGGAGCATTTCCAGAGAAGGGCCACGATGATGATGTGTGGGTTTAGCAGTTACCTGCCCCCTCATCCTTTGATATAACCCAGGCTAGGACTCAGAATGGCTGGACGTTGGTAAATGAAGCTTTATATTTACAGCAATGCACAATATACAAGCAGATATTTACAATGTATAACAGATACTTACAGATATACACAGTGAAAAGGTAATACAGAAACACCACAACACTCTCAGAGATCAAAATCCTTAAGAAGGGTTCTCTAACCACCCCTACTACTTTACCCCTTCTCCAATCTTATCTCACCATCTGTTTCATGCAGCAGATAGGCAGAGGTAGATCAGCCAGGGGGGTTAGTAATAGGAAAGAAGTTAGTAGAATTATTAAGAATGAGCTACAAAAGCAGAGACAAAGGGACCATGCAAGAGGAGCAGCCACAGCCCCAAGAGATCTGGAGCAGTCTGACTTATCTATATTTGGGTTACAACTCTTAAAAAGGTTTTGTTTTTTTTTTCCTTTCTCAGTAAAGCTGTGAGTGAAGTGACATCCTGTGTTTTCCTCTCTCAGCCAATAGTCTAATTTCTCACTCAATTTCTGCAATTAGTTCAAACCAGCACAGATGATCAGAGAGCTGCAGCACCTCTGCTATGAGGACAGACTGAAGGAGCTGGGGCTGTTCAGTTTGGAGAAGAGGAGGCTCCCAGGTGACCTTATTGTGGCCTTCCAGTATCTGAAGGAGGCCTACAGAAAAGCTGTGAAGGGACTTTTCAGACTATCAGGTAGTGACAGGACTAGAGAGAATGCAGCAAAACTGGAGGTGGGGAGATTTAGATTTCACACGGAGGAAGTTCTTCAGCATAAGAATGGTGAGAACCTGGAATGGGTTGCCCAGTGGGGTGATTGGGGTCACTTCCCTGGAGGTGTTTGCAGCCAGGCTGGGTGAGGCTGTGTCCAGTCTAATCTAGGGTAGGGTGTCCCTGAGCATGGCGGAGGGTTTGGAAGTAGATGATCCTTGTGCTCCCTTCCAACCCTGACTGATTCTATGATTCTAAAGTGTTTGAGTAACCAATTGTAGCTTGCTTGAATATTGCCATTCACTCATCATGCATTTGGAGAACACATGTGAGCTTCCAAAGGTGTTCCTGAATTGATGTTGGTTTCCCATGATTTCCAGGAAAATTCCCTCAACTGCAAGAAGCCAGACACCTTGGGCTTACAAGCACTGTGTTCCCCAACAGTGTTGAAACATGAGTGAGTGCAGGTTGCCAAACAGGTTTGCAAACAAAGCGAGCCCAGCATTTTCTTTTGTCTTACCACTGAAGAGCTCTTTGCTGAACCTCTTCATATCTTTTGTGTTATGCAACTTCATATGAGATAAAGCGATGAAAACAAGAATTATAGAACAGTGGATCTTTTGTACAGCTGAACCCAAAGGCAGGGTTTGGATCCAATATTTTACTGCAAATGTCTATCTCTTCCTTATCACTGTCCAGCTCAGCTGAGCAGACTGAATTAACCATTTCTTTTTCTCTTTCCAAGTGGTTGTGAATGTAACCACTATCTGGCTCCTTTCAATCTTATCCTCCTCTTTCATTAAAACAAAATGTAGGAATGCAATCAAAATGCTGCTCAGGAATCATCATATCTTAAACTGAATGTGCTTCTGCTACAGGTGAATTTCAGCCCAAATACTGCTGCAGCTGATCTGGGATTAAGTTCATCCCAAATCAATTTCCTGCTCCCTGCAACCACCTGCACAGAATTAAAAACAGTATAAAAGTCTCCCTGGAAGCTTGGTTGAGGAGGGAGTTGGTGTGTTTCTACTAGTTAGAAACTATCTGGGAGCTTATTTCCTATGGTTGAGCAGAGTAAGACTCATCTCTGATTTGGCAAGTAAAGGTAAGTGCTATGGAGAGGCTCCATAATCACCTCTTAAATTAGTTGTTTGGTGGGAGTTGTTTTCTCAAAGCTTTCAGTGACATGTCAAATGTTCTTTAAGCCATCTAATTCTGTGTCTTTTGAATGACAACAATACCAGTGCTATTACCTAAAGAAGCCTGTGGGCACTTCCTTGCAGGTTGTGTGTGCTGTTCAGTAGGTGTAGAGGGTGATTGGCTTGTGACTGGCTGCCTGAAGTGATACTTCCATAGACTGTACCAGGTAGTATGTACTGTTTGGTGTAAAAGGTATTGAATTTTAATTTCAATATTTCCTAACTAAAGCCTAGATTTTAAAATCTTGATATAATTTCAATGTTGTTATTTTTTAGTCAGAGTTTTATCCAATTACAGGCTTTATTTCTAAAGTCAGCACAAATCCTTCCATAGCTTTTGGTTTCCATACATTCCTGGCTACTGGCACAAACTCAGGAAGAAGGAGAAACCACAGGACAATGTGTTTTCTCTATGCTACATAGCAGAACAGAGCTTGGGAAAGGAAGCATGAGTAGCTACTTACTTGCCAAATCTAGCAGAAAATAAAGTGAAGAATTCCAGCCCTGTAATCTTATAATTAAAACCTTGGCAAGTTATTAGATACTTTTAAAAAAATTATTTTTTCTTCCCATCGTTTTAGCAATGCAAGAAGCAGAATGTTTTACTGATGAAAATGGCTTAATAGTACAAATCTCAAGGGATATGTTATTTTTAGGCCAGTTTTTATTAATAAATTTATTTTTAAAAGAAAATCAAATATTTTCATACACGAGCCTTCAAATTAATAAAGGAATATAGCCATAAGCTTAGGAAGAATGGATAAGCTTAGGAATAGCAGCGTTGCAGTGCTTCAACCTCAGCTTCTGGTACTACACTTTGGAATGAAGATTCAACTGAAATAAATAGGTAAAGATTCCTTTAATGCTTATAAGTTTATATGACACCATTATGAAGAAAATAAAAGTAATAAGTATATGGAATAAAATTACTTTTTAGATGAGGTCTATCACCAAATAAAACTGGGCCCTTTGTTACTACTTTTACATGCCTGAGTAAGGGATGATAGCATGCTAATTGTGGTGCAAGTATGTTAAATACCAATCAGGTTTTCTTCCAGTTCTTAGTCTTCAAAGTGACAGCTCAAAAGCAGAAGGAGATAAAGGGCAATTAATTACAGCAATGTGAAGAAATTTGGCCAGGGAACACGTCAGCTGCTATGCTGGGTGTAACTTTCATAGAGTCATAGAATGGTTTAGGTTGGAAGGGAACATCAAAAATCATCCAGTTCCAATTCCACCTCCCACTAGAACAGGTTGCTCAAGGCCTCATCCAACCTGGCCTTGAACACCTCCAGGGAGGGAACAGCTACAACTTCCCTGGACAGCCCATTCCAGTGTCTCACCACCCTCAACATAAAGCATCCAATTTAAATGTCCTCTCTGCCTCCTGGCTTTCTTTCCTGTTCCCTTGTCATCCTGTTTCATGATGTAGGGTTTAGTTGCTGATACAGCTATCTAAAAAAGCCCTGTTATTCTCAGTACATCCACATCCTGCTGTGTCCAAGATTGTATACCACTCATTGCAGGTTGCAAGGGCCTCTCTGCTGTTTGGAAGCAAGAGGAGATGATAATGAATATTGTTTCTAGTTTAAATCGCTCTCTTAGCCCTGGTAGATCTTGAAAAAGAATTATCTCTTCATACCTCTAGAGCACAGGCTTGTCTACCCAAAACCTCTTCTTGAAACTTCAGGCACATCTTGGCTTGCTTTGATCACACAGTAACCTGCTGGTGGAGAAGCTGGGAAGTTGAGGATGGGTTGTTCTTTAGACATGTCATTTTGGTTAGGCTTGAATTTGCTTGCTTAGCCTGCTTTGAAAAGTCTACACGAAGGTCTCGTACGTACTTAGAAATTACAATGAAGATAAACCCTGCAGTACAATGGGAATGAGGGAAATATTTGTGGATCATCAGTTGCTAGAACAAGATACTGTACAGCACTTTCAATTAGTCCTGCGCTTTGTAGTTGCTACACAAAGCAAAGTGAGAGTAAGTCCCAGGGGTGGCACCAAGGGAGAACATAAACAAACCAAAGGCTCTTATTTCAAAGACACATCCCAGCCAAATCAAGTCTTTGTGCAGGATCAGCTAAAGACATAGAAAGTGTTTCTTTTGTGGAAGAAATGGTATTTCTGCTCTTATATTTCTTTTGCCATTGAAGTTATCGTATGAAATATTTGAAATTCATGAGAAAGCCACAATACTGTGTTATGTGAACCTATGTGTCTCATTTTGTGGCCAAACTTATGTTTTTGCCTCAGCTGTGGAGTACTGAAAGTTGTTCTTTGCCTGGTGAAGCCTCTGGGACCTTCCACCCCTAACAAGGTGTTCAGGCTGAAGAAAATATGGATGTCCTGGAATGTGTCGAGAGAAGGTCCATGAGGATGCTCAGAGGGCTGCAGCACCTCTGCTATGAGGACAGACTGAAAGAGTTGGGGCTGTTCAGTCTGGAGAAGAGGAGGCTCCCAGGTGATCTTATTGTGGCCTTCCAGTATCTGAAGGGGGCCTACAGAAAAGCTGGGGAGGGATTTTTTAGGCTCTCAGGTAGTGACAGGACTAGGGGGAATGGAGCAAAGCTGGAGACGGGGAGATTCAGATCAGATGTGAGGAAGTTGTTCAGCATGAGAGTGGTGAGGCCCTGGAATGGGTTGCCCAGAGGAGTGGTTGGAGCCACTTTGCTGGAGGTGTTTGCAGCCAGGCTGGATGAGGGTGTTCCTGCCCATGGCAGGGGGCTTGGAACTAGCTGATCCTTGTGGTCCCTTCCAACCCTGACTGATTCTGATTCTAAAATCTGTACTCTGTCAGACCAATAAAAGATATTCCATGATAGAGATTCCTGTCTTCAAACAGCGAAGCTACAGATGTGCAGTTTGTAGTTTGGTTTTGGCAAATGCAACTGACTGTAAGAAGTCACTTTTGGAAACTGAGTCCAGTTCTGAGCCACTCAATTTTAAAAAAATGTTGAGATGCTTGCATGTGTCCAGAGAAGGGCACCAAGGCTGGTGAGGAGGATGGAACACAGCCCTACGAAGAGCAGCTGAGGGAGCTGGGGTTGTTCAGCCTGGAAAAGAGGAAGCTCAAGGGAGACCTTATTGCTCTCTGCAACTGCCTGAAAGGAGGTTGTATCCAGGTGGGGGTTGGTCTCTTCTCCCAGGCACTCAGTGACAGAACAAGAGGACGCAGACTCAAGCTGTGGCAGGGCAGGTTTAGGCTGGATGTTAGGAAGAAGTTCTTCACAGAAAAAGTGGGCTGCCCAGGGAGGTGGTGGAGTCACCATCTCTAGAGGTTTTAAAGAGGAGAGTGGATGAAGCACTTCGTGGCATGGTTTAGTTAATTAGAAGGATTTGAAGGTCTTTTCCAACCTGTTTGATTCTGAGATGGATGAGGTGACTATTTTCTGTTTCTCAAAATAGGAGCAGCAGAGGGCTAGCTCTTTCTCAAAGTGACTTTGAAGAAAGATTAAGTGTTGAACAACCCAGGCTGGGAGAGGGGAATGATGAACCCAGACACATTGCTAAAAATAACAACCCCAACTATTGTTTCTGCAGAACTTCTAATTGATTCTGAAGTGCAGGGGTTTCCTTTCTGTTCCTTGGGAAATAGGGCAGTAACAGAATTGCAACTGACAATTTGACTTTCCCACCAAGTAAGAAAATTTACTTGGTTTTGGTGGGTTTGGGTTTTGTATTAGTAGGTGCTTTTGGTTTTATTTGTCTTTTTTTCTTAGGGCATTGCTTTTAAAAGATGCATTTATATGTGTGTAGTGGTTTAAGGCTTAGTGGACTATTCTAATAAGCTAAATTGGATTATTGTTTATAAAAGAATAATAATGATAAAGTCTATATCATTCATTGGCATTTTATACCTCTTAGCAAGCTAAACTATAATGAATTCTTTTTTCTTTGCTTTTGGGTGAAGGATCTGCTCCTTTGCTCTGCTCTAATCTCTTCCACTAGCCTTGACTGACCAGATAACATGTTGAGCTTTGCAGGTTGTTTCTTCTCTCTGGGAGAGAGTGATGGTGGCATTAGTCCTTTCTGGGCTTTTATTTTTGCTGGGGGGAAAGATTGGATTGCTGTATTATTTCTAAATTGTATGTAATTGTAAATAGATATATTTACAGTTTACAACATATTTACAATTTACATCATGAGCTGACAGTGTGTACATGTGGCCCAGACAGCCAACCATGTCCTGGGCTGCATTAAGTTTTGCCAGCAGGGCAAGGGAGGTGATTCTCCCCCTTTACTCTGCTCTTGTCAGACCCCACCTGGAGTACTGTGTGCAGTTATGGAGCCCCCAGAAAAAGAAGGACATGGAACTGTTGGAGAGAGTGCAGAGGAGGGCTACAAAGATGCTCAGAGGGATGCAGCACCTCTGCTATGAGGACAGGCTATGAGAGTTGGGGCTGTTCAGCCTGGAGAAGAGAAGGCTTCGAGGAGACCTTATAGTAGCCTTCCAGTATCTGAAGGGGGCCTACAGGAGGGCTGGGGAGGGACTATTCACAAGGTCTTGTAATGACAGGATGAGTAATGGGTTTAAACTGGCAGCGGGGAGATTTAAATGGGATGTTAGGAAGAAGCTCTTTCCAGTGAGGGTGGTGAGACATTGGAATGAGTTGCCCAGGGAGGCTGCGGATGCTCCTTCTGTGGAGGTGTTCAAGACCAGGTTAGATGAGGCATTGAGCAACCTGATCTAGTGGGAGGTGTCCCTGCCTATGGCAGGGGGTTTGAACTGGCTGATCTTTGAGGTCTCTTCCAACCTAAACCATTCTATGATTTTGCATGCATGTTTGTAAATGTCGCTGTGTTGTAAAATACAGCTTTATCTTACTTCTGATCCATCTGATCCAGTCTGGTAAAATGTAATTGTAGAGAGGGGTTTCCCAACCCACCACAATGTGAATTTACAGAACTCTTGGTGTGAGTGCATGCTATTCCCCATCATATACAGAGATGCCTGTTAAAGCAGCAGCTACGCTTTAAATTTACTTGACTATAGCTTGCAAAGTTTTTTAGTCAGGTTATCCAAGCTGTCTTCCTTCACACATCTATGACTTGGTTTATATGAAAAAAAAAAAAAAGTATTTCATGGCCCCATTGACTGTAAATTCCTGTCTAACTGGTGAAAATATCAGATTCCTTTTTCTGGTGCTGAGGTGGGCATAAGTCACTGCTAATCAGTACCACATGTGAAATGAGCTAACTCTTGAGTCACTAGTAAACCTAGAGCTTTTTTTTGGTGGGAATATATCCAAAGAGATCAGTGATTAATTTTACAGGAATGCCTTTGTACTATTTTAAGTTTCTGCACCACATGGGGTGTTCTGAGCTGGTTGACCTAGATGAATCCTAAAGACCTTTTACACAGCTAAAGAGTCACATTGGAGCCAGTCAACTGACACAAAGGGTCAAGAGATGAGGTTAGAGCTGGAATTGGTTAGGAATGTCTTGATGTGCTGGGTTTTTTCTATGAAAATGTGTTTGGGGAAGGGTTCCCCAATTTGACCTTAGATGGACTTTCTCACAAAACCACCATAGATGGGTCACAGAAAGCAAATGACCTTAGAATTGGAGTATTTATTTCAGAAAACACATTGCACATCCATGATTCAGATCAAGAATATGAACTTGTGTTCTTGACATCCTGTAAAAGTATTTGTTCTTGCAGATAAGTTCTCAACATCAGGGTTTTACTGCCTTTTCTCATTGAAATGTTCCATTAATAAATTGTAATAGACAATGACTTCTAGAACCTGGGGGTCTGGGTTGATGAAAAGCTCAACATGAGCTGACAGTGTGCAAATGTGACCCAGATAGCAGCCATGCATTAAGAGCAGCTGTGGTCAGCAGGGCAAGGGAGGGAATTCTCCCCTTTTACTCTGCTCTTGTCAGACCCCACCTGGAGTACTGTGTGCAGTTATGAAGCCCCCAACATGAGAAGAACATGGAACTACTGGAGAGAGTCCAGAGAAGGGCCACAAAGATGATCAGAGGGCTGCAGCACCTCTGCTATGAGGACAGGCTATGAGAGTTGGGGCTGTTCAGCCTGGAGAAGAGAAGGCTTCAAGGAGACCTTATAGTGACCTTCCAGTATCTGAAGGGGGCCTACAGGAGGGCTGGGGAGGGACTGTTCACAAGATCTTGTTATGACAGGATGAGGAGTAATGGGTTTAAACTAGAAGAGGGGAGATTTATACAGGATGTTAGGAGGAAGTTCTTCACAGTGAGGGTGGTGAGACACTGGAATGGTTTGCCCAGGGAGGTTGTGACTGCTCCCTCTGTGGAGGTGTTCAAGGCCAGGTTGGATGAGGCCTTGAGTGACCTGTTCTACTGGGAGGTGTCCCTGCCTATGGTAGGGGGTTGGAACTGGCTGATCTTTGAGGTCACTTCCAACCTAAACCATTCTATGATTCTAATTCAATAAGGCTTTCCTCCAGGTGATAAATTTAATATTCAGCCTTCACATTATTCTTCTGTTGACCTACTCTATCTTGTCAAAAATCATTTCTAATTATCTCAATTTCGGTTTAGTGTAGACTTGGATAAAAGGAGGGGAAAAACAAATCTAACTCTTCATTGCAAAATCTATTCACAGTTTATTACCTGGAAGGGTTTCAATGTCACAGCCCCTAGTAGTGCATGACATTTTAACAGAAAATATCAAGGGCAAGAAGGAAATACTCATGGAGTCAGAGAATGTCTTGCTTTTATAGTTTGTCATTTATTATAAGAAACATTATTATGATTCCAGACATATCCATGACAATATTCAGTGATAAGAAGTCACTTGAAGGATGAGTAAGGAATATTAAATAAGCCAGACAGAGCGCAAAGCCTGGGATCCAGATCACCTCAGATCTTGAGCTGGGAAAAGTAGGTTGCAACTGTTTGTCTTGCCCCTGGCTCTGAAATGAGGATGGAGATAGGCACCTCCAAACAATCCTTTAAATTTTCACAAGCTTGCAATAAAATGCTACCTAAAAATTCCCCTTACTCTCCACTGACTGCAGCAGTACAGAGCTTTCTCAAAGCAGTTTCTGTCATTGTTACATGTGGCTGTGATGTTTAATGGTGTGGCTTCATAATTCACTTTAAATATTCTGAAAAGCAGTAGGTCACAAGATCTTTTTACCAGGACTTAACCATAACTGCCACTAGATTTTCTGGTAAGGAGAAATATGAACCATCCAGTTACATTACTGCTGAATGCTACTAGTCAGACTGCTTACCCTTGGTCCCTGTCTGGAGTTTGATCTTTGTCTCAACCAGCTCATCTGGGAGATTTGTAGTGCAGGATGGATCTAAGGACACAATAAATCCATTACCCTCAGTAACTAAAGGTGAGGGTTTTTTACTCTGAATCCTTTTGAGAACAGATTTCTTTCACTTTTGAAGAAGCTCTTTATCTGTGCAGTTGCATTGTGCTGAAGTCAACTTTGGAATTAGACTCTTTGCTTTGTCTTGAGATAAAAAAATAAAAGATATCATCCCATCATTGGTATTTTTGACAATATAGAATCATAGCATCTGTCAGGGTTGGAAGGGACCACAAGGATCACTTAGTACCTACCCCCCTGCCATGGGCAGGGACATCCCACCCTAGATCAGGCTGCCCACAGCCTCATCCAGCCTGGCCTTAAACACCTCCAGGGATGGGGTCCCAACCACCTCCATGGCCAACCCGTTTCAGTACCTCACCACTCTAATGCTGGACAACTTCCTTCTCACATCCAATCTGAATCTCCCCACCTCCAGCTTTGCTCCATTCCCCCTAGTCCTGTCACTACCTGGGAGCCTAAAAAGTCCCTCCCCAGCTTTCCTGTAGGCCTCCTTCAGATACTGGAATGCCACAATAAGGTCACCTAGGAGACTCCTCCAGACTGAACAGCCCCAACTCTTTCAGTCTGTCCTCACAGCAGAGGTGCTGCTGCCCTCTGATCATCCTCATGGCCCTTCTCTGGACACGCTTCAGCATGTCCACATCCCTCTTGTGATAGGGGCTCCAGAACTGGATGCAATACTCTAGGTGTGGTCTCACCAGGGCAGAGTAGAGGGGAAGAATCATCTCCCTCAACCTGCTGGTCACACTTAGAATCATAGAATCAGTCAGGGTTGGAAGGGAACCACAAGGATCAGCTAGTTCTAACCCCCCTGCCATGCCCAGAGGGACAGCCTACCCTAGATTAGACTGGACAGAGCCTCATCCAGCCTGGTCTTAAACACCTCCAGGGATACGGCCACAATAAGCTCACCTCAGAGCCTCCTCTTCTCCAAACTGAAGAAACATGGCTACAGAAACTACATCCCATGATGTGAGGGTAACTCTGGGTCCAAGATCTCAGGAAAAATGATTCTATTTGAACACCTTTCACTGCTCTTCAAAAGCCAGAAGGGAAACATTCTTATTGGCCTCCAAAGGTCTGTAGAGACAGCAATAAAAATGACTCATGAGATTCTGCTCTATCTCTGCAAGAGAAGCAAAGGGCTGCTTTTGTACTTAAAGCTTAACTCTATTCCTGATATCATTGTAAAATGATGGTGAGATGGAAAAAGGGAGAAGTAGAGGGTGGGAATGGTCTAGTTGATGGGATAGGGCTGGATGAAAGGTTGGGCTGGATGATCTTGGAGGTCTCTTACAACCTGGCTGATTCTATTCTGTCAATTGCATAGCTGAAAGTTTGAAGTGAAGGGTTTCCTAGTAACTTTTCAAATTAGCATTGCAAGGCTTAAAGTGTATTGAATCTGCATATCAATGTGTAAATAGAGCAAAATTGGTGTGCTTGTATAATTGGCAGTTTAGTGCTGTGTGCCTTTTTTTCCAGCTGCAACCCTAGGAATCCTGTGATTACATAACCTTTCTTCCATTAAAAAAAATAATTAAAAAAAAAAAAAGCCCACCAAGTTCCCAGTCCTTCTGTCTGCAGTGATAAGCTGAAAGGTACCTCAAAGTTCAGAAAAACAGATGCTCTGAATTCTGTAATGCTGGGCATAAGGAGAGTGAAGGACAGAGTCTTGTTCTTGGACAACTTTAGTCAAAATGGTCAAAATAACAGAAAAGAAAAATTAGTGACATAGTTTTCCAGATCAGGAAAAATATCATTATGAGATTAAATTACTAGCTGGAATTCTTAAGGAAATATTGTGCCAGTCTAGTGAGTGAAGGCTCTCCTTGAAGCTGGGCAAGTTTCTCAGTTTCAGGCTTTCCTTTTGTCGCATGTTAAGAGCAGGTATTTAGCAGACACAACCCCAACAACTTACTGCTCTGAAAGTAATTTTTCTGACTCAGTGCTGTCTGGAGATAGAATCATAGAATCAGTCAGGGTTGGAAGGGACCACAAGGATCATCTAGTTCCAACCCCCTGCCATGCCAAGGGACACCCTACCCTAGATTAGGCTGGACAGAGCCTCATCCAGCCTGGCTGCAAACACCTCCAGCAAAGTGGCCCCAGACTGCCCACCTGGGCAACCTATTCCAGGGCCTCACCACTCTCATGCTGAAGAACTTCCTCCTCACATTCAATCTGAATCTCTCTAGCTTTGCTCTGTTCCCCTTAGTCCTCTCACTACCTGAGAGCCTAAAAAGTCCCTCCCCAGATTTTCTGTAGGCCTCCTTCAGATACTGGAAGGCAACAAGAAGGTCACCTGGGAGCCTCCTCTTCTCCAGACTGAACAGCCTCAACTCTTTCAGTCTGTCCTCACAGCAGAGGTGCTGATGCCCTCTGAGCATCCTTGTGGCCCTTCTCTGGACATGCTCCAGCATGTCCACATCCCTCTTGTAATAGGGATTTGTAGCTTCTATTGCAGAGTTATATGGCTCATGTTGGAGAGAAGAGGTGACTAGGATTTCACTTCTGAAAAGTTTCTTTTCAATGAGAGAATTATAATGGGGGGCATTGAGGACTATTGGAGGAGTAATAGGCTGTCCAGGCATTCTTAACACTAAATTACTGAAATCTGCTTTCATTGGATACAGATTCTTTCTGATGCTTTGCATCCCTCTCGTGTTCTACCTCCTGTTCATCTTTTGAGTGATTTACTGTTTTCTTACCTCCATGTTTTTGAGTTTCTTAGCTCCTAGTTGGGAAAGGAGATCTGATCAAAGTGTGCAAATGTCCAAGGGGTGGATGTCAAGTGGATGGGGCCAATCTCTTTTTGGTGGTCAGCATCAATAAGACAAGGAGCAGTGGCTACGAGCAAATACAGAGGGTTTCACCTAAATGTGAGGAGAAACTTTATTACAGCGAGGATGACAGCCCTGGAACAGGCAGAGAGTTTGTGGAGTCTCCTCGTCTGGAGACTTTCCAAACCCACCTGGATGCCTTCCTGTTTGAACTGCCCTAGGGGATCCTGCCTTGGCAAGGGGGTTGGACTCAATCTCTGGAGCATCTTTCCAACTTCTAATGTTCTGTCACTCTCTTCTAGGCTGTGAAGTAAATAAATCCTCATTGGCAACTTTATTTTCTCTTTCTTTGAGCCCAAATTCACAGACTGTCCCACAAAATGTTACTTGAAACTTAAAGCATTTTTTTCAAGGTTCTATTAGTTTATTTATTTTTGCTGTGGTACACATAAATAATGTCTTGCTTCCTGTATTCACCAGCAGCTCTGAGTGGGAAGAGCAGCATGGTGGTTTGGCACTTGCTTGCCCCCCCCCTCCCCCCCCAGCTGTGAAATAATCCAGGCTCGGACTCAATTGGCTGGAAGTTAAGGAATGAAGCTTTATATTTCAGCAATGCACAATATACAAGCAGATGTTTACAATGTATAACAGATAATTACAAATATAGACAGTGAAAAGGTAATCCAGAAACACCACAGCCCTCCCAGAGACCAAAATCCCCAAGAGGGGTTTCTAACCACCCCTACCACATTTCCCCCCTTCCCCAATCTTAACTTACCATCTGTTAATGCAGCAGATAGGTGAAGGTAGATCAGCCATGGGGATTAGCAGCAGGAAAGAAGTTAATGAAATTATTCAGGTCCAGCTACAAAAGGCAGGGAAAAGGAGCCATGCAAGGAGCCAGCCACAGCCCAGAGAGGTCTGAAGCAGTCTCCCTTATCTATATTTGGGTTACAACTCTTAAAACTTTTTTTTTTTCTTTCTCAGTAAATCTCTGAAGGAAGTAGCATCCTCAGTGCTTTCCTTTCTCAGCTTATTGTCTAATTTATAATTCAAATCCTCCAATTAGTTCAAACCAGCACAAGCAGTTATATAGCGGGTTTTTTTCCTAAGAGATGAGAATGTGTTGGTTATGCTGAAATTGAGAAATCTTCCCCACTTTTTTTCTCTAGTATTTTCTGATTGATTTTTTTTTTTTTTTTCTGGAACAAAAAGCAAAAGTCTGCATTTCAGCACAAAAGGAATTTCAATTAACTTTTCACCTGCTTCAAGTAATTTTCCTCTTTGTTATTACTTTTTAGTGCTTGCCCTTTAGCATGCCTCCTTCTATACTTTGACATTTAGCTTTAATCTGTGCGTAGCCCTACGCAACACTTCTGTGCTCAGACTGGAGTCTGCCCTAGTGCCCTTGAACTAGCCCGCAGAGGTGAAGTGTATCAGAGGAATGTGGCAACGTCATTTAAGAACAGATGGTGGAAAACCAAACATAGCCACAAGTATTTTTATTTCCAGCTCAAATATTAAGCTCTAATCCAAAATCCCCTGAATATGAACCTGAAATATTTCAACTGGAAAGAAATTCAATCTGTGCACATGTATTTTTATTGTCATCAGGCAGGAAGAGAGCTACGTAGCATGCTGTAAATGTCAAGAGCCCATTTGGCTTTTTATTCCCAGAAGAATGGTACTGAACACCAGTTACCTAAATTTCATTCTGATGATTTAACTTCCTCTCTAGTAGACAAAAACAGAAAAGGAGGGCTAGAATGCATCTTGGGAGCATATCCAGTGCAAATCCCCTAGTTGCTAGACATAGTCAGCTGTGTCTGTGGCACTACTGCTTGATGATCATTGTCCTAGTTTGAACTGACTGGAGGGTTTTAATGAGAAATTAGGTTGCAGGCTGAGAAAGGAAAACATTTTTTATGTCTATTCCACTCATAGGTTTACTGAAATTGTATAAGAGTTAGATGCAACAGCCCCAACGGGTCAAACAGCTCTGTCTTATCTGTTATGGTTCTTGTTCTCTCATTCTGCCTTCTAGCTGGATCTCTGCAACTCCATTAACCAGCTTCTTAACCCCTCTGGCCGATCTTCCTTGCTTGCAACTATCTGAAGGGAGGTTGTAGCCAGGTGGAGGTTGATCTCTTCTCCCAGGCAACCAGCAACAGAATGAAGAGTCACAGTCTCAAGTTGTGCCAGCGGAGGTAGAGGCTAGATGTTAGGAAGAAGTTCTTCACAGAGAGAGTGATTGGTATTGGAATGGGCTGCCCAGGGAGGTGGTGGAGTCACTGTCCTTGAAGGTATTCAAGAAAGGACTGGATGGAGCACTTAGTGCCATGGCCTAGTTGATTGGATAGGATGGAGTGTAAGGTTGGACTGGATGATCTTGGAGGTCTCTTCCAACCTGGCTGATTCTATTCTAACACAGACAGTAGGATAAGATTGGATAGTGGGGGGAAGGTGATAGGGTGGTTGGGAACACCTCTTGGGGATTCTGATCTCTGGGAGGGATGTGGTGTTTCTGGATTACCTTTTTACTTTCTCTCTCTCTATATATATATATTCGTAAATATCTGTAATATATTGCAGATATCTGCTTGTATATTGTGCAAAGCTGTGAATATAAAGCTTCATTTATTAAATTCCAGCTGGCTGA
>VWZI01015459.1:200203-210728 GCA_013396835.1 Psilopogon haemacephalus
AGACACTGCTGAACCACCACAACCATCTAGTTCTGATAGATTCTAGGGTTAGTTTCATCACAGACTTTGTAGAGAAAAACTCTTTTCTTCTTTGTTACAACATGCTTGGAGATTGGAATGGTGTCCTTTAAGCTTCCTTGCAATCTCTTTCATCCAGCTACTCTGCATGAGTAGATGCCTGGAGTATGGGTGGCTTAGGTTGACTTGGTTGAAGATTTTACCTTAAAATAGTCTTGTATAAGATTTCGGGGTTTTGTTGTTGTTAGTAGGTACAAACCACATTGCAGAATCTCTCGGCTTTTTCCCCAAATAAATAAATGAATGTTTCAGATCCATATCTACTTAATCCTATTTGTCCTTGTTCCGTTCAATTTAATCATGCACATAGACTGTTAGGCCAGAAGGACAGTGATAACCATTTTGCATAATTCTTTCTGTCAGTGGATCCTTCAGTGGGAAAATTATTCTTCTCTTCCATAATTTACTCTTATCAAGCCCAGTAAAATCTCCTTAAACTTTATTTTTGTAAGTGGAGAAAAAAGAATCATAGAATCATTTAGATTGGAAAAGATCTTTAGAGTCCAAGTACTGGGTCCACCACTGAACCACATCCCTAAGTGCCACATCTATACATCTTTCCGATATATCCAGGGACAGTGACTCCACTACTTTCCTGGGCAGCCTGTTCCAATGCTTAATAACCCTTCCAGTGAAAAATCTTTTTTAATATCCACTCTAAACCTTCCCTGGCACAACATGAGTCCATTTTCTCTTGTCCTCTTGGATGTAATGGGTACTAGCCTCCACATACACTTTTCAACTTTTTTTGTGCTTCCGTGGTTTCAAGTTCTACTCAGAAACCTCATGAAACAGATTAAAGCTTTTTTCTAGGATCCGATGGTTTCACCAGCAAATCCTAACAGGATTGTTAAGATTTCTAGCATGATTAGAAAATAAAATGTAACAGAAAACAGTCTGGGCACATCTGGGTGAAGCTGACTATGCCTTATGAAATCTTATCTCTTAAACTGTGCTAGGAAATACAACACTGCAGTATTTCTTTTTGTTTAATAGCTGTTTAGGTTACATGTACTTTCAGCTGAAGAGACACAAGTGGCTCCAATAACTACTATAGGGTTTTTTTGGAATGGTGGCATTGACGTAGATTTCAAGGGCTTAGGAATTTTACTTAGTTTTCAATTATTTTATGTAGCAGGAGACTTTAATCTTCACTATATTCTCCTCTGTCCTGAGATTCAGTCTGTTCTTTATATAAAGCCTTCGCTGTGAAACTTTAGGGATTTTGTGGAACCTGAGTCATATTTTGGTACTAATCTTTGCATGAATAGGACTTTTGTTGTTGTTTTGATTAAATTGATATTTTTCTTTCATGTGGTTGTCTTGTGGGCAGGGGAGGAAATGCTAGAGTCAAGGGAATGTTTTTTTGGAGAGGAAAGCTATGCCACCTTTCTGTGATGGTTTGGCAGTTATCTGCACCACCACACTTTGAAATAACCCAGGCTAGGACTCAGTTGGCAGGAAGTTAATAAATGAAGCTTTGTATTTACAGCTTTGCACGATATACAAGCAGCTATTTACAATAGATATTTACAGATAGATACAGTAAAAAGGTAATACAGAAACACTACATCCCTCCCAGAGGTCAGAAATCCCTAAGAGGGGTAACCAACCACCCCGACCACCTTCCCCCTTTCCCTAGTTTTATCTCACCATCTGTTTTATGCAGTAGATAGGCAAAGGTAGATCAGCCAGTGGGATTAGCAGCAGAAAAGAAGTTAGTGAAATTATTCAGATCCAGCTATGAAAGGCAGGGAGAAAGAGCCATGCAAAAGCAGCCACAGCCTGAAGCGGTCTGACTTATCTATATTTGGGTTACAACTCTTAAACGATGGGTTTTTTCTTTCTCAGTAAAGCTGTGAGTGAAGTAGCATCATCAATGTTTTCCTTTCTCAGCCTATAGTCTAATTTCTCATTGAAATCCTCCAGTTAGTTCAAAGCAGCACACTTTCCAGACAGTTGTCCAACTCTGTCTTTAGATACAGTGTCAAAGAACACTTTCCCTCAATCTCATATTCTTGTCCCTGGTTATGGGGCATTTTATAGAAGGGTGACCATCATAGAATCATAGAATGGTCTAGGTTGGAAGAGACCTCAAAGATCATCCAGTTCCAACCCCCCACCATAGGCAGAGATCATGGTAATACATATCCTTAGCATAGAAGACTGACGGATGAACTATTCTATTTTAAATTAAGAAGCCAAGGGCTGTAGGAGAGCCTTCAGAAGAATTCTGATATGCACCTTCACAGACAAACTGTAAAGAGAGCAGGCAAACCCTGCTGTACAACTGCACCAGTCTATCTGGTAATCTAAGTGGATTAGAGGAACCCAGGTAATTTTCTAAAGGGCTCCCTCCTGCAGAGATCAGCTATGTAGTGCCTAGGGAAAGGGAGAGAAAAGATGTGCTATTGCACTGATACGCTTTTGTCATGTTTAATTGGGATTATTCATTTAGTCCCTCCTATTTCCCCTGCAGAGGTTCATCAGCAATGCATGCACAAAAAGGAGCCCCAAATGTGATCTGAGCAGAAAATGCAAAATATCTTCTAATTACAGCAGTTAAGGAGCACTCTGATTTATCATCTACATTCTCTCCACAGCGCTTGAAGGACTTTGCTTTAAAATCACATTAACACAAAAACAGCCAGAGAGCTGTCTTATTCAAAAATCTATAATTAAGATGTTATTCAGGGTTGGATTGGGGGTTTGTTTTTTGGTGGTTTTTTTTTTTTAACTCTGTTCCTTGATCTTGAAATCCATTTGTTCCCTGAAGAATATTTCCTGCACTGCAAGATGATTCTTCTGTACCACATTGCACACCATGAGAACATATTTATTTCCCTCCAGAATGGGAAGAATTTGAAGACTTCAAGATTGAGGCTTTTCTTTGTTGTATTTTTAATGCATTTCAGAGCTATAGAATATTCCTATTTTTGCACCTTAGTGTTATCTGATAAGTCACTTGTATCCAGAGCAGAGATCTGTAGTTCAGTCTGTGATGGTATCCAGACCTTTTGGGTTTTTGAGGGGTTCCTTAATGGACAACAGTGATTGAGTGCTGGGTCATGGTAAACATCTTGCACAATATGTTTTTTTCCCTAGTTTAACCACATCAGGATTCAACAATACTGGATGGTGATTTTTAGTCTAACCAAGAGAAGGCTTCAAGGAGACCTTATAGTAGCCTTCCAATATCTGAAGGGGGCCTACAGGAGGCCTGGGGAGGGACTATTCACAAGGTCTTGTAATGACAGGATGAGGAGGAATGGGTTTAAACTGGCAAAGGGGAGATTTAAATGGGATGTTAGGAGGAAGTTCTTTCCAGTGTGGATGGTGAAACACTGGCACAGATCCCTCCCTGGCTGGTCCCTCCCTGGAGGTGTTCAAGGTCAGGCTGGCTGAGGCCTTGAGTGACCTGTTTTAGTGGGAGGTGTCCCTGCCTATGGCAGGGGGTTGCAACCGGATGGTCTTTGAGGTCCCTTCCAACCTAAACAATTCTATGATTCAGGCTGCCTTTCCCCTTTATTTCTTTAAGCCTTGATCTCTAATACACTTCTCCACTAGAAGCATCATGTGGTGAATATGTCCATCTCTCCATATGTCCCAAAAGATAATCATCTGCCTCTCAAGGTGTCTTTCATGCCCAGGGTGAAAAAGAGAATCCCCTCTGGAGATCTATAATTCCCCTGTCTGCACAGATCTACTCTGTGGCTGCAATCCCTCATCTTTCTCTAAGCCAACAGTGGGAGCTGTGTAGTCTGTGTACTAGCACCAGGTTTTTATTGCAGATGCTGGATTATCTTCACATATGCCTATCTGGACAGATGTGTTTGGTTGTCTGTATCCATGTTACTCTACTGTTATGCTCATATTACTATCACTGAAGTCTCTGGCATTAAACTTGATGTAGTATCTCAAGCTTGATGTGGTAGCTCAGGCTTAACACATTGGAAGTACTACACATGGAAGTCCCAGATCTGCAGACTCACAGAAAGCAGAGGTCTGTGGTGTCAGGCTCAATGCCTTGCTTTTTCAGCTGTATTCTCTGTGCTTCTGCCTTCACGAGGTCTCAGAGTATGCTGTCACTTCCACACCCTCTACTTCAGAACCTACAGAACTTCCTGAAAGGGTGCTTCTGTCCATGGCACCCCATTACTCAATCACAGTTGATAAGCAGTGACACCATTCATCATATCTTTCACTTTAGGTTGCTCCAGAACCTCTCCTGAGAACACAGCATCTGGAAATGTGTCCTTCCTCAGCACTGATATCATCTTTCCTCAACAACTCTGTTTTCTTGGCTGCTGCAGTGATTTATTACTTCTTCTTGTTGACTCTGGGGCAGTCTGGTGCTGTTTGCTTGATAAGTAAAGGGAGGTTTCATAAATATCAACGAGGCTTTCCAAAGTAGCATGGAAAAGATCTAATATACCTGATATGAAGGAAGTTTATTAACAGCTTCTCTTCTGAGTAAAAATAATTGAAAGTTTTGTGTATAGAACTCAATGTTCAGGACTTAGAATCATAGAATCAGTCAGGGTTCAAAAGGACCACAAGGATCATCTAGTTCCAACCCCTCTGCCATGTCCAGGGACACCCTATCCTAGATTAGGCTGGACACAGCCTCATCCAGCCTTGCCTTAAACACCTCCAGCAAAGTGGCCCCAAGTACCCTCCTTGCAACCCATTCCAGGGCCTCACCACTCTCATGCTGAACAACTTCCTCTTCACATCCAATCTGAATCTCCCCACCTCCAGCTTTGCTCCGTTCCCCCTAGTCCTGTCACTACCTGAGAGCCTCAAAAGTCCCTCCCCAGCTTTTCTGTAGGCCTCCTTCAGATACTGGAAGGCCACAAGAAGGTCACCTGAGAGCCTCCTCTTCTCCAAACTGAACAGCCCCAACTCTTTCAGTCTGTCCTCATAGCAGAGGTGCTGCAGCTCTCTGATCATCCTTGTGGCCCTTCTCTGGACATACTCCAGCATGTCCACATCACTCTTGTAATAGGAACTCCAGAACTGGATGCAATACTCTAGGTGGGGTCTCACCAGGGCAGAGTAGAGGGGGCCATTTCAGGGCTGTGTTGCATTGATCACTTCCATAATTCTTTTTTTTTTTTTTCTGTGAATGAGATATCACTGTTTGGCTGCCAAAGGAATTTGGCAAGTGATATCCCTGGAGCTGATGTTTAAAGAATATTTTTATGGATCTGAACTCTTCCCAACCAATGAATAACTTATTTCCTCTGCTTTGCTGTTTCTCGTGCAACTCCCTGGCAGTAAAATACTGTGATTCTTCCTTTTGATATTAAATATTCCTCTTCAAGAGTTTAACTGTGGAATTAGCTTCATTATGTTACTTGGAGAGCCTATGGTAGGTTATGTAATGCATGGGTGATGCCTGCATAATAAATTCTAAATATCTTCTCAAAGCTCGTTGTGAGGCAAAGTAGTTAAAAGGAGGTTACTAAGTATGTGCGGTTTAATTTTTGGTAATGCACCAGAATACAATGTTAAAGCTCTTCTGTTTCTCATAGAAGTACTGTTTTTTTTCTGGGTGAAGGCTTGTAATTACATGTGGCAGGTCTCTCTAGAAAGTTTTCTACTTATTTCAGGGAAAATGAGCTGTAAACATTGATACAAGTGCTGATGAATTCAACCTCAAGCGCAGATGCTTTTCCAGTATGAAGCAGGAAACTGATCTTGCCCACCTGCTCCACAGCTGAGTGTCTCACACTTCAAAAGAGTTGCTAGCAGGACTATAGCCTTGTTGTCTCCTGGATGGTAGAATGGATTGGTCTCAAGGATGAATTTTCTGTGGATTGCATTCACCAGGGGCTCAATCCAGTGCATAGCTACAGCAAATGCAGGGCACTCAACCCCATGACTGACAAAATTCCTCTGGATCTTACGTTCCACTCGAGTTAACCACTTCACTAGGGGGAATGGAGCAAAGGTGGAGGTGAGGAGATTCAGATTGGATGTGAGGAGGAAGTTGTTCACCATGAGAATGGGTTGCCCAGAGAGATGGTTGGGACCACATCTCTGGAGGTGTTTAAGGCCAGGCTGGATGAGGCTGTGTCCAGCCTGATCTAGGGCAAGTGTGTCCCTGCCCACAGCAGTGGGGTTGGAACTGGATAATCCTTGTTGTCCCTTCCAACCCTGACTGATTCTATGATTCATCTTCAAAAACAACCCTTGGATTGTCACTTTCCAAGTGAAAACCAAAGAAAAAGAGTATATCTTCCATGCTTCAATATACTTATTCCTTTTTTTTTCCTAAGCATATTTGCTGGTCACTTTGCATCTCAATATGCATAATGCTGAGGTTTGCTACACAAGCAGGGACTTGCAAAGCTGTAGATATAATACTGCTATCCAAAATTCAAGCTTTGGGGTATTTACCATTGTTCATAAGCTACTTATCTCCAGGGGATGGAAAGAACAAGTTTTTCTTCTGAGTCATTACATTTAATAATTGAAGATCTACATGCTAAGTAGAGTTTCTTTCCCTGGAAGCAAAAAAGCAATTCCTGCAGGCAATACATAAGGCTAAATAGGCAATGTGTCTCATTCCGCTCCCTTTAATGGTTCTCTGACTGTGAATTTGCTCAGATTTCACCATATGCTGAGTGGATTATGAAAGTGGCTAAAACTGTGGAGTAGAAAGCATCAAGCAATATAAGCAAGTCCATTTAAAAAGGACTTTAAAATGAAATATCTATTTGAAAAAAAAAAAAAAAGCTATTTTTAAATTTAAAAAAAAAGTATTTATAAAAAAAATCCTAACAACTAGGAAATCATGAATGCCAAGTCAGAAAAAAAGAGCTACATTCTGATTTTTTTTTTTTGGGGGGGGGTATATTTAGTTACATGAAAAGGGGATCAAAGAACCTTTTTAGATATGGCTTCAGTGTGATGGTTTTGGAGTTGCCTCCCCCCACCCCCCTGTTGAAATCACCCAGACTAGACTCAGCCAGCTGGAAGTTAGGGAATGAAGCTTTATATTCACAGCTTTGCACAATATACAAGCAGATATTTACAAAATATTGCAAATATTTACAGCTATATGCAGTTAAAAGGTAATACAGAAACACCACACCCCTCTCAGAGATCAGAGTCCCCAACAGGGGTTCCCAACCACCCTTCCACCTTCCTCCTCACCCACCAATCTTATCCCAGAATCTGCCTTATGTGTAAGGTGAATTAGGAGGATTGGCCAGGGGGTTAGAAGCAGAATTAATTAGTTAGGTGACACAGATCCAGCTAGAAGGCAAGAAGAGACCAACAGCAGAGCCCACACCACAGTGACTCTCTTATTTGTTTATGTTCTTGCTCTTGTACCTCTCAGCAAACCTATGATCAAAGTAGACATCAGCATTGTTTTCTTTTCACAGCCTACAACCTTATTTTTCTTGTAAAAATATTTCAACTAGTCTCAAACCAGCACATGCAGTTATTCATGGGCCAAACAAAACAAAATTAACTTAACCCATATAGTAGTACACTTATTTTTTGCTTTGTTATTTTTTCTTTTTAGCTGGTTTAGAAAGCACCTTGCAAGTGTCACTATAAAGAATTCTTAAAAGCTGAACCCCCCAAGAACAGAAGAGAATTGAACCTTTACATTCTTCTCTGCACTAGCAAATAGACCCAAATATCTTTGGAGAGCAGGAGGCTTCCTACCCTTTTCTTCAAAACAGAGTCAAGTTAAGTATAAATGTAAGCCCAAAACATAAACTTGAATCTTTCTAAATGCTAAGAAGGTTTAAAGATCTAAATACTGACTGGTATGTAATTAGAATCAGTCAGGGTTGTAAGGGACCACAAGGATCATCTAGTTCCAACAACTCTGCCATGAGCAGGGACACCCAACCCTATATCAGGCTGGCTACAGCATCATCCAGCCTGGCCTTAAACACTTCCAGGGATGTGGCTCCAATTCTAAAAAGGTAACTATTGAGTTTGAGCTAGTGGGCCAGAGGAAGAACCAGATAGCTTCCAACACAGTTGCTAGCCCAGATGATGTGTAAATATGGCTCTGTGCTCTTCTAGGGAGTGGAAATCATGTCCTTAAAAGCAAAAATATATTTTTCCTCCAGGAAGGAGAGACCCACGAACATCCAGCTACCCAGGCAATAAAGTTCTTGTGCAGGAATTGTGTTAAACATTTGCAAACTTTGTTGTATGCTCATCACAGGAATAGGCAGCAGTGTACGTCTGCATTGACTCCTCTGCTCTTTACATGGTTTTAACTGTGCTATGTAGGGGTTATATTTTTGTCCTTGTTTACAAAAAATACATAATTATGTCTTCAACTGTGTCATTTTTTTTTTTTTTTCTCCCTAAGTGAAAGGTATGTTCAGACTATGTCTGCTTTTGTGTAGCAAATCAAGGTCTGGACATTTGAACAGAGCTCCTATCGCAGGTGGGAGGTAGAACAAAAATAGGCTGCTTCTCTGGAAATGTTCCTTCCTTCTTTTCTAACACCTAGATACATCCAAGTACACAGCAGTTATCCAAGCCACTCATCTTTAGAACCGCCTGACTCACAGAGACAGGATCTAATTTTACTTTAAATGCCTCTCCAAGTTGAGTAAGATGCCCATGATGTTGCATTACAATATTTAGAACTGTACTACAACTCCTACCTCCACTTTCCATTTCACTTAGCCAAGCCATGTATTTGCCCTTGTACCTGTGTCTCCACACAGGAGAAGCAGAGATGGCAGTTCTTTCTCTCCTCAGCAACCCCTGGTTTGAGAAAATCTGTTGTTATAGCACAAGTCATTAATTGATCACTAACCCCTCTCCAAGGATGAACTCAGAGCAGCCTCGGGTACAAACTGCCAGAGCTGAATGTGTGCAACTGGTGCACTGTGTGAGGGCTGTCTTGGCAGCTCTCAGATTGCCTCCCTTTGGAAGATAAAAGGAGTGGGTCTCTTCTCAGCCTAGCATTAGGCACTATTAGCAAAGTCAGTGCTGACCTGGGGCAGAATTTCCCTACATAGTCTGCTGCCTTCTTCCCCAAGCAAAGAAGAATGAATCATTTTCTCTGCGGCTTAGCTGAGCCTGCGTCTCTCTGCTGTGCTGCAAATTGTCACAGAAAGAGCTCCACTTGTGTAGTGCTCCTGAGAAGCTGCTAGAGCCCTGAGACAAGTGGGTGACTGGGAAAACACAGGCGTATAACTGAGGGACAAAGAGAAGAGCTGGCAGGAACCAGATCTAGCTGGGTGGTTGAGGTGAAAATGAGAGGCACCCTTGGAGAGATCGCTGGCACAACCTGATGCCTTGCAGCATGTCAGTGTGCAGGAGCAGGGAATGGTGAACAGAGTATGGTGATTTGGGAGTTATCTGCCCCACACAAACTTGTGAAATCATAGAATGGTTTAGGTTGGAAGAGACCTCAAAGATCATCCAGTTCCAACTCCCCCACCATAGGCAAACCTATGCGCAAAGTAGACATCATTGTTTTACTTTCCACAGCCTATAACCTAATTTCTCTTATTGAAATATTCCAGTTAACCTCAAACCAGCACAGACAGCATGTGAATGAGAAGGAGCAGAGCTTTAGCTGTGAGAGGACAATTAGTCCTCACTGTGTAAATTTATATCAGTAGAATACTTAAGAACATCCTCAGCTTGGACTGAGCTAGAATCATAGAACTGTCATGGTTGGAAGGGACCTCAAGCATCATTTAGTTCCAATACCCCTGCCATGGGCAGGGACACCTCACACTAGATCAGGTTGCCCAGAGCCATATCCAGCCTGGCCTTAAAGATCTCCAGGGATGAGTCTTCCACTACCTCCTTAGGCAACCAGTTCCAGTGTCTCACCACCCTCATGGTGAACAACTTGTTCCTAACATCCCATCTGAAACTACCCACTTCTCATTTTGCTCCGTTCCCTGTAGTTCTGTCACTACCTGACATCCCAAAAAGTCCCTTGCCAGCTTTCCTTGTGACAGTTGGAAGTACCTGTTTTATTATAGATCCATAGTAAAGTCCCTGGGTTAGAAGTAGCCCAGTTTAGGTTTTCATCTTTGCTTTTCATCCTCGCCTTTCTCTATAATTTGATTGTGGTATTTTTTTTCCCCCCACTACTTTCTAGACTTGAGTCCAGCATCTACCAGAGGTGGTAGAAAAACTCATTTACTTCCATGGACATTGGATCAGTCCTTGAAAGAGTGTCATTTTAGAAACAACAGAGGAATTATGAGTCTCTCAGCTAATTAGACATGCTGGCACATGTACTCTTCCCTCCATCTGCCATGCAGCAGACAGCTATGTGTGTAGGAACAATATTTCTTCACATTCTCATGGCAGATACCATATGGTTTCAGAAATTCTCTGGCCATGGCTTCAGTGAGCAGCAGGTTTAAGTTTGCCCTAATGATTCTGCATTAAGGTTTGTGATTTTTTTTTTTTTTTTTTTTTTTTTTCCATG
>VWZI01015459.1:210785-251959 GCA_013396835.1 Psilopogon haemacephalus
GGGTAAGGGAGTGGTGTTTGGTTTTGGTGTTAGGTTGAGTTTTTTTAATCTTTCCAAATTCAACAGTGTGTTGATCCTAATGATCTGAGTGTATTTCAACATAGCTAAGAAAAAGCAGGTGAAGCCAATGTCTGAATCAATTCCCTGGCAAGACAGATCTGGAGAATATGATCAAGACATGAATCATGTCACTTTAGACAAAGGGCCCAGCTCCTTCAGAGCCTCATCTTCCCATCTTCCTTTCCTCTTTTAGATATCTGGTTTGTTTAGGCAACATTGGATTTGTTTACTTGATTTGGCTGCATAATCAGATTCACTTCGTGTTCTTCAAAGAATTATTTGTGGTCATTATTTTAATATGCACATTCACAGAATAATAGCAAAGTTTGAATGTATGGCATTCATGCAAGTTTGGTCAGAGGTTTTGCATTTAAGACCTCTCTCTTTTTTCTTTTTTTTTTTTCTGTGAACAAGGTCTGTAACAGACATTGAGACATAGGCAGTTAACTGTAAAACTTAATACCGTACTATAAAAGCTCCCAGTTAAACCAAGCAGTGATTAGGTTAATTCATCACTGCTAAAGGAGTGAACCCACAGTTGTTTGATTAAATGTGACTCTTACAGTGATTAGAAGCTTTTAAAATCCATTTTTGGCTCTGATTTAAAAAAAAAAACGAACACCAAAAAGCCCACCAAACCTTCTTGGAGGAAATCTGTCCTAAGTGAGAGTTGGAATAGAATAAGCCAGGTTGGAAGAGACCTACAAGATCACCCAGTTCAACCTATCACCCAGCCCTACCCAATAGCACTTAATGCCCCATCCAGTCTTTTCTTGAACACCTTCAGGGATGGTGACTCCACCACCTCCCTGGGCAGCCCATTCGTTTGCCAATCACTCTCTCTGGGAAGAACTTCCACCTAACATCCAGCCTATACCTCCCCTGGCACAACTTGAGACTGTGTTCCCTCATTCCATTGCTGGTTGCCTGGGAGAAGAGACCAACATCCACTTGGCTACAACCTCTCTTTTGGTAGCTGTAGACAGCAATGAGGTCACCCCTGAGCCTCCTCCTCTCCAAACTAAACACCCCCAGCTCCCTTTGCCTCTTCTCACAGGGCTGTGCTTCAGGCCCCTCACCAGCTTCATTGCCCTTCTCTGGACACATTCCAGTACCTCAAAATCTCTCTTGAATTGAGAGGACCAGAACTAGGCACTGCTAAGGCCACACCTTGACTACTATGTCAAGTACGGGAGAAGGATAACCTCCCTTGTCCTGCTGTCCACACTACTCCTGATCCAGGCCAGGATGCCATTGGCTCTCCTGGGCATACTGCTGGCTCATGTTCAGCTCCTAGCTCCCAGCACCCCCAGGTCCCTTTCTGCCTGGCTGCTCTCCAACCACTCTGTCCCCAGCCTGTAGTGCTGCCTGAGGTTGTTGTGGCCAAAGTGTAGAACCCTACACTTAGCCTTGTTAAATCTCATCCCATTGGCCTCTGCCCACCCATCCAGCCTGTCCAGGTCCCTCTGCAGGGCCCTCCTACCCTCCAACAGATCGACACCTGCTCCTAGCTTGGTGTCATCTGTAAACTTGCTGATGATGGTCTCAATCCCCTTGTCCAGGTCATCAATAAAAAGATTGAACTGTTGCCTCAAGGGAATCCTTTTCTCATGCCTCAGCAAGAACTACTCAAAATTACCACAAATTATCAGATTTGTTTCAAGCTGCCATTAACTTGGTGTGAGTCTTTGAGTAACTTTTGTTTTTTAGTTCTCAGTTTCCCCACAGCTTTGTCTGAGTGCTGAGTAGGAAGTGACCTTAGACTCAGCCTCGTCTTTCTAGATAGACCTAAAAACTCAAACACTTTGTGCTTTCCAGCACAACTGTGGCAGTCTAGGGGGTAACTCATCACTTTTTTTTGTCACTGATCAACCAGAGTGTAGATCTATAGTATCATTTCTCTTCAGGTGAGCCATTTCAGGTATTAATGAAAGAAAGAGAGAAGACGTTAACTGGGCTATGAGTATTTCTAAGAACTTGCAGCTTCCAAGAAATGACAGCAGCCTTGCATCTAGTGGGAGGTGTCTCTGCCTATGGCAGGGAGTTTGAACTAGATGATCTTTGAGGTCCCTTCCGACCTAAACCACTCTGATTCTGTGCCATGGAATGTGATATTTAGAGAGGAGAGAGATTCATTAGGGGTTCTTGTTAGTTATTTCTCTGGATATTTGGGGTGCTAGCAGAGGTGTAAAAGCCTGCTGGAGGAAGGCTTGATACTTAGGTTGGAGAAGGAGCCCCCAGATAGGGTTCTTGCTATGAAGAGGCCAGAGGGAGGGAATGTCAATGATGGGGAATTAAAGGCTTTCTGAGAGCTTGTGAAGGGATGTGGTGGGAGAGAAGTGGTGTGGGCAGTTATCCCAAGGGCACTTGGGGCCACATCTCTGGAGGTGTTTAAGGTGAGGCTGGATGAGGCTCTGTCCAGCCTAATCTAGAGTAGGGTGTCCCTGACCATGGCAGAAGGGTTGGAACTAGATGATCCTTGTGGTCCCTTCCAACCCTGACTGATCTGTAATTCTAAGGGATGCAGAAGAACCTTTGGTTCACTGCTGTCCCCCTGGTCTCCAGGGGGAAGTGTGGAGCTTTTCCCCTCTGCATTATTATGTCTATGCCTGATAGGTGTGAATTCTTCCAAAGGACAAAAATCTTTAAGCAGTTCAGTGGTGATATCAGTTGGCAGTACCAACATGAGCCTGCTTGAGAGCAACTCAAAGTCTCATCATGAAAGGTTGCTGAGAGAGGCAGCAGCCACAGCAAGGACCACTGCAACCTTCCAAGACTTCAATAAATCCTTTTGGAAGATTTGTAAGTTCTGGGATCTCAAACCAGAGATTTTTCTTGTTCTGCTAAGATGCCCAGAGAAGACAGCTCTCCAGGGGGCTGCCCTGCCCTGAACGAATGTTTCAGCATCTTTTGCTGTCAGTGGCAAGACAGCCTTTTGTTCTGAGACCTGTGGATATCTCACAATGGTGTCCAAGTTATCTGGTGTCAATTACAAACCTGAAATAATAATTTTTCTCTCTAGAGGAGGTATCACAAGTGCTGGGTGTAGCTGTCATGGGGTTGTCACTTTGCAGAGAGAAAGAAAAGTCAGTCCTTTGTGAAGGGAGCAGAATGCCTGGCTAGCAAGCATGCTTATCTAGTCCATGCTGTATGTTTTGGCCAAGCAGGGATTAAATTTAATTTTAACAGGTCATGTCCACTTCAAGGATTTAGCAAAAGTCAGAGGCAAAGAAGAGATATTGACTCCTTGATCCCATCACCAGCTTTCCACACAGCCCTGTAAAGCCTCCTTCTCTGCAGAAGGCTTTCATAAAGTAAATAGCACTGTCAGGGAAAGTTGTATGGGTCTGGCCCCACAAAATTCAGATGAAATTGCAGCTGGGTGAAACTTGGTTTAGGTTATGATTCCTGTCTACCTTAGCAGACGTGCTGCATGCATCAGAGGGTGCAATACCCTGACAATCTCTTTGCCTTAGTTCTGAATACATTTATTTTTATTTTTTCTTCTTCCTTTTATGAACAGGGCTTTCTATACAGCAATTTATTCAGGCTACTGCCTCTCGTGAAGGGGTAAACACAGGGAAGAAATTGCCCTCAGGCCAGATAGTAAATATTTTTCTCCTTTAAGACTTCTGACGTAGAAGACCTTTCCTACTGAGCTGATAGGCTTTTAAATGGAACCCAAGGGCTGTTTATGAGCAGACTTGTCTAGCAGCTACACAGGGGGAAGGGACTGTCATGTAGAGAGTCTCATTCACTTTGCTGTCAGTTTACTGGCTGGCATTTACTTAGTGAAAAAACCTTGACCCTAGTTGCATCATTGACAAATAGAAAAATAAGAGAATAACAGAATCACAGAATGGTTTGGGTTGGAAGAGACCATTAAAGGTCATCTAGTGAAATCTCCTAAAAAGCAAAATAAAATGGCAAGTCAAAACAAAATGTTCCCTCTTAGGTGATGGATGCTAGCAGGGATTTTTAACAGACACAGACTTTTCCCTTCAAAATTATGACTTTCTTGTGATCAGCAGGTAATATCTTTTTTGTTTTCAATCAGTAAAAAGTTTTCTAAAGCTCTTCCCTTGAAAAATTGTATGTACTACCTAACATTTATCTCCTGTATCTGCTTCATGTCTGGGAAGTTGGATGATGAATCCTATCATAGCCAACTCTTCAGAAGAGGCCTTTTCCATTGCTTTAGAGGGTTTTTTTTTTTGTTGTTGTTGTCATTAGAGGGGGTTTGGCAGCTTTTTGGTTTTTTTACTCAGTAGAATTCAAAGTGGTGGTCAAATGAACACAACCTATTTCCCACTCAAAGTGGACAGCTGCAGGAAAAAAAGAGCTGGTACAGTTTTTCCCGTAAGGGATGCACATTATAGAGGAAAGGCATAGATGTGGAGTCCAGTGGGCCCCTGGCCAATGTGACAAACAATTGTACCTCCTTGTGGGGCACTTCTCAGCTTTACAGGTTACCCAGTAATAGCCAGTGGTATTGAAACCTCTACTACCTTGCTTAGCTCCCAGTAAAGGGAGAGTGGCAGATGTCTGCTGCAGAAAGATAGATTTAAGCAAGTGCCAAGATAAAGTATGGGACTGAGCAAAACCTTTGCTTTTACGCAGCTCTGTGTAAAGAATCTGTTACTACAGAAGTAAATCACCAGTTTATGGGCCGTAGTGAAATCCAGAGTAATATCCCTGCAGCTTGGACCTGATTTCTTGCACATTTGCTGCTTCCACTAAATCATTGCTTTAGAGAGACCAGCTTATGTTATCTGTCAATTCAGCAATCCTGCCCTAGCCCCAGTTAGATAGCATAGTAAATAATGAAAAATAATGTGAGAAGCTATTACAGAAGTCAGGAAATAATAATAATAATTTTTAAAAAATTAAAGGGTTCTTCATCCAGGTACCATTTAGAATCATAGAATCAGTCAGGGTTGAAAGGGACCACAAGGATCATCTAGTTCCAATCCCCTTGTAATGGGCAGGGACACTCTACCCTAGATCATAGAATCAGTCAGGGTTGGAAGGGACCACAAGGGTCATCTAGTTCCAACCCCCATGCCATGCCCAGGGACACCCTACCCTAGATTAGGCTGGACAGATCCTCATCCAGCCTGGCCTTAAACACCTCCAGCAAAGTGGCCCCAACCACCTCTCTGGACAACCCATTCCAGGGCCTCACCACTCTCATGGTGAAGAACTTCCTCCTCGCACCCAATCTGAATCTCCCCACCTCCAGCTTTGCTCCGTTCCCCCTAGTCCTGTCATTACCTGAGAGCCTCAAAAGTCAGGCTGCCCACAGCCTCATCCAGGCTAGCCTTAAATGCCTCCAGGGATGTGGCCTTTCCTGCTAAGCATGTTTGTATATATCTTCATAAATTGGTAGCTCTGCATTTCCCTTTGGCTGGGCTCTTTCTGAAGAGGCAGACCAGATCTTTGCAGAAGCTCAATGCGTCAGCACACTTCCAAGAGCTTTGGCAAAAGTGTGGAGGGCAGCTGGAGTTGAGAGGTAGGATAGACCAGCTAAGCTCTGTCTGCTTACAACTGTCAAACGGTGATAAAAATATTGCTTAGTGCTGTGAGTAATATACACGCTTAGCAGGAAACTGTGAGGTGACATCGCTGGGGCTGCAAGAAGAGAATGGCAATCTTTCTGCAGCTTGAAAGAGTGTCGATAAAACATGTCAGAGGCAAGAAAACTTTCTGTGGGTGTGTGTATATCTACCTGTGCTATTTTTCCTCTGGTCGTGTCACTTTCAGAGCTTGTGAGAGATGCTGATTTGACAGCCTTAGTGCCAAGAACGCTCTGATTGCCTGCTGAGCATGTCCAGTCCTGACAGCAAGTTTTGATCCACCTAAAGGGGCTATTCTCCAGCTCAGTCTTTCTGCTCTTTGCTCCCTTTCAGGCACTCAGATGTGCCAAAGACTTCTGAGAATCTGGCTACTGACTGCCAAACTGAGCTCTGTGTCACGCTATCAATGAAATCAACATCAAGACTAGCAGAAACTGTCCATGTCAGAAAGATACTGGTGTTAGCATCTGGTCCCTGAGCAGATGCATCTTGTTAAAACACAGCGCAGCCTGTGCAGCCTTTTTAAGTATGACTGTGTTAAGGTAGAGGTGACTGAAAACTTGCTCACAACAGCTTTTCTCTCAGATCTATCTATCTTATTTTGCTTTTCAGTGTCCAGTTACAACTGTAGGACACAAAGTTGCTGGTATTTCATAAATACTGTGCACAGATACCATGCACTGAATCCATTTTCATAAAGAATACTAAATCAAACGTCCCCTTCTGTGATGATAATAGTCATCAAAGCATGTCAGAGGTTGGAAGGGACCTAAAGAGATCAAGTCCAACACCCCTGCAAGTGCAGGACCATACAATCTAGCACAGATAACAAAGGAACACATCCAGATAGGCCTTGAAAGTCTTCAGAGAAGGAGACTCCACAACCTCTCTGGGAAGCCTGTTCCAGTGTTCTGTGACCTTTACAGTAAAGAAGTTCCACCTTCTATTGAGGTGGAACCTCCTGTGCTGCAGTTTGCATCCATTGCTCCTTGTCCTATCCCAGGGAGCAAGTGAGCAGAGCCTGTGCCTGTCCCCCCTCCCCTTTTCCTTGCCCTCAGCTATTTATAAATATCTATTACACCCTCCTCTCAGTCTTCTCTTCTTCAGACTAGAAAGCCCCAGGTCCCTCAGCCTCTCCTCAAAAGACATGTGCTCCAGTCCCCTAATATGAATTATGATTATGAATAACCAGACAAAATATTAATAAAACTATGAAAAATATTTATTGATATTCTTGCCAGGAAGGTTTTATTTATAAGGTACAAACACGTGGCTGTGGTAATTACACAGGGAACAGGCAATATAAACAGTTAAGCAAACCCAGAAATGCAAACCTTAATTTGAGCTTCTGGGAAGAGATCCTTGTGGTCAACTGGTGTGCAGTTCTGGAGCCCCCAGCACAAGAAGGACATGGAACTACTGGAGAGAATCCAGAGGAGGGCAATGAAGATGATCAGAGGGCTGGAGAACCTCTGCTATGTGGACAGGCTGAAGGAGTTAAGACTTTTCAGCCTGGAGAAAAAGAGGCTTTGAGGAGACCTTATAGTAGCCTTCCAGTATCTGAAGGGGGCCTACAGGAGGGCTGGGGAGGGACTGTTCACAAGGTCTTGTAATGACAGGATGAGGAGGAATGGGTTCAAATTGGCGGAGGGGAGATTTGAACGGGATGTTAGGAAGAAATTCTTCACAGTGAGGGTGGTGAGGCACTGGAACAGGTTGCCCAGGGAGGTTGTGGCTGCTCCCTCCCTGGAGGTGTTGAAGGCCAGGCTGGATGAGGTCTTGAGCGTCCTGATCTGGTGGGAGGTGTCCCTGCCTATGGCAGGGAGTTGGAACTGGATGATCTTTGAGGTGTCTTCCAACAAAAACCATTCTATGATAATATGCCACTTGCCCTCTAGGGGATCTCAAAAGGCTCCTCTCTGGTGAAGCAGAAGGCAGTTATATCAAGTAAACAGAACCAAAGCAAAAAAGCTTTAATCACAAAGAGACTGTCTGGAATATTTACTCACAAAATAGTATCTCTGAATTCCTGAGGCTGCATTATAGTCCCAAACAGTATCTAAAACACTTGCAGGGTGGTTTTTGGTGGTATGATGCCCATTGGAGATGCTCGGGGTTTCACCAGGGCTCTGGCAGGGTACTGGAGTTTGCATGGTCTCCGACCTATCTTGGTCCCTTCTTGAGCGGACGTTGTCCTTTCCAGGGCTCCAGGCTTGGCATGGATGTTTGCAGGTGTGCAGGCAAGTGCAGGGTGTTGCTGATAGCAGTAAACTATATTCACAGAATCATAGAATTGTCAGGGTTGGACGGGACTTCAAGGATCATCTAGTTCCAAATCCCCTGCTGTGGGAAGGGACACCTCACATTGCATCAAGTTGTTTAGAGCCACATCTAGCCAACCACCTCCCTGGGCAACCTATTCCAGTATCTCATCACCATCATGGTGAAGAACTTCTTCCTAATATCCAATCTGAATCTACCCACTTGTAGTTTTGCTCCATTCAGGTTTAGCTCCATCCTGTCCTCTCTCACTGTGCAGGCTGCAGAAAGGTCTCCAAGTGAGCTCTCCAGCTGGGAGCAGCTTATTGCTTTCAGTTCATGATAGGCTGACCATGGGTTTCAGGCAGGCTTTCAGCAGTAACTCTTGCCTACAACACAAAGGCACTGAATTGATTGTGAGCAATTAAAGAGGCAGGAATTATAAATTATGTAGTTTTTATAATTTCCAAAAGCCCCACCCACAGTTTATGTATAAACTAGTTTAAGTTTGAGCCCTAATTCATTCGGGAAAAATCTTCACAAGGATGCCTTTTCAGGTAATTTAGGGAAAATCAGAGAATTGGAAAGGTTTGGGCACAAAACAGCTTTGCCCTACTTATAAATGGGAGACTGTCTCTTTCACGGCAGTGTCCGGAGTCCAGCAGTGGATCAGTGTCCAAAATAACAGTAGGCAGGGCTTTCACCAAGCCGTGATCGCAGGGGAAAGCCAGGGTGCTTCACAGTGTTCCCACCAACAGGGGCAGTTTATCGCTGAGGCAGGTCCCTGCAGCAGGTCTGGCTCAAAGTCACTGCAAGGTCCGTGCAAGGTTTGTCTCCAGGTCCGTGCAAGGTTTGACTCAGGGTCCGAGTCCAGGTCCGACTCCAATCTGTCCAGTTGCCATATATATATATATACTGGGGCGATTTGTTCCTTCCCTGTTCAAACTCAACAGGGGGGTGGGAGAAGGTACTTTATGTCTATTTTACTCTACATTCCAAACCTCTGGTGGCAGAGGTGGACAGGGAGGAAGACCATTTCCTGCCCCATTCACATTTGGCTCAGTGGACTTGGGTGTGCCCTGCCACAGTTCACACCCCGTTCAAACCTCCAGTGAGGCAGGGACTTTGGTGTTCACTGCCACAGGCACTTAATGCCTCTCCCTGGTAAACTGAGGCATGGCAAAATTTCCAGGTGCACAAGCTTGAAACATCAATGGTGGATGTCACGCAACAAAGCTCATTTTTAAGCATGGCAGCACGGCAAGGCAAAATGGAGGAGCTGTTTACAACTTCTGGGCATATTTTAATCAATTGCCTGAGTCCTGATGGCGCTATTTGGCCACAGGGATTTACCAATCAGAATGGCACTTAGCTTTGGCAAACTGTATTGGGTGTAGCCAGGGGCTTGCTTTGCCCATATTTGGGAAAGCACAGGTCACACTTGTGTAGGTGTATGCACCTTGTGTATCACAGGAGCAGACTAGGTGGCTCCAGGCCTTTTGTTTTCTTTTCCTAGAATGATAGAATCAGTCAGAGTTGGAAGGGACCACAAGGATCATCTAGTTCCAACTTCCCTGCCATGGGCAGGGACACCCTACTCTAGATCAGGCTGGACACAGCCTCATCCAGCCTGGCCTTAAACGCCTTCAGGGAAGTGGCCCCAACCACCCTCCCTGGGCAACCAGTTTCAGGGCCTCACCACTCTCATGGTGAAAAACTTCCTCCTCACATCAATCCTGCATTGCTCCCTGCTCCAGAAAGAGAAAGGGTGTAGGTAATCATTTTTGGACAAGCCAAGACCCATATTAGTCCTATTTTGGCATTCCCCAACACCTTTCCCCACCCCAAGTGGCTTCTAGGCTTCAGCTCCCTATGCCATTAGTAGAAAATAATTGTCAGTCAAATAAGGCACATCACATATATCACTTCTGGAATACTGCTCCTTCTTGTTGATTGTATCAGAAAGAACTTGAGATTTGTTGTTCTGTTTTGTTTTGTTTTAACAGGAGAACTATCACATAGGGAGTAATCTGATAAATTGATTGTATCAAAAAGAATTTGAGATTTTTTTTATTTTTTTTTTACAGGGGAACTATCACACAGGGAGAAATCTGATAAATGTGTTTTCTCCTTAATGGCTGTAAAAAAGCAGAACTTATTGCATCAAAGAAAATTTCTTACCCGAAGGCAGGAATTGTATTTCTCTCATGAGATCACACTTGCTTTACAAATCTTAATTATAGATGGAGAACTCTGTGATCTTGTGATGGGTTAGGAATTTTCCCTCCCCAATATTTGAAATTACCCATACTGACTCAGATGGTTTGGAAGTAAGGTGAAGCTATATTTACAACGTGGAAAAACATACAAGCATATGTACACAATATATACAAGTAGGAATAATGCCAAAATCCAAATTCGCTCCTGGACAAAGTGAGCTGCCCAGAAGGGCTCAAAATTAACCCCCTCACTGTTTCTTTTCCCTCTCTCTTATCTCAGATGGACAAGCATAAAAAAAGAACAGCTTATGTGTTAATTGCCAGAATTAGAGGTGAGGTATCAAAGCAGATCAGGATTTTAAAAAAGGAAGTGATTAAATATAGCAACACGGACCAGGCAGAGAAACAAACAGGCCAAAGTCCGAAGACAAAGTGAGAGGACTTTGCTTTAACTTTTCCTCTCTCTCAGCAAACCAAACAATGAATGATATAGACATCATCATTATTTTCTTTTCGCAACCAATTATTTAATTTCTCTCATTAAAGTGTTCCGGTTAGCCTCAAGCCAGCACAGACCTAAGAAAATTGCCTATTAAAAAAATTACTTTGAATCTTCTGGTGGTATCCAGGTACCATGCTGCCCTCATGTCAGCTTCAAAATGAAAGCACTGGCTGGAGCAAGTATCAAGGAGCTTGAAGTTCAGGTCATGGAATCATAGAATGGTTTAGGTTGGAAAGGACCTCAAAGATCATCCAGTTCCAACCCCCTGTCATAGGCAGGGACACCTCCCACTAGACTACGTTGCTCAAGACCTCATCCAGCCTGGTGTAGTGGTTTAGCAGTTACCTACCCCCCACACACCTTTTATAAACCCCAGCTAGGACTCAGAAACACTGAAAGTTAATAAATGAAGCTTTATATTTACAGCAATGCACAATATACAAGCAAATATTTACAAGATATAACAGGTCTTTACAGATATATACAATGAAAAGGTAATACAGACACCACACCCTTCCCAGGTTTTCAGTGTTGGGCTTTTCTGCTGGAATGGCTGTAGGATAAGTTGCTGGCTTCTGCTGCTGCCTCTGCATTTAGCTATGCTTTTCTGCAAATAGAGTAAGGTAATGGCGTGTTGTCATGTCACTTCCAGCTCTTTATATTAACCCAGAATTTGGGGAGGAGTTCTTATGACCTCCTTCCCATCTGTGTTGGGGGAGAGCGGGAAAATCCTGAAGAATGACACGTTCCCATAAGCCACACAGAAAAACAACTCCAAAAAGGCTAACACTAAACCTGAAGAATCCAACCTCTCACAGGGACCTCCAAACATTCAGCCCTGCTATAAGCTATCCCTTTTGATTTAAGAGATTAATTCCTACTTGCTAGGTGTTATGCTACCTTCCTGCCATTTATTCGTTACAGGACAGACAAACTCATCATCTTGTTAATCATTGCCTTAGTCATCTTAGTCATTGCCACAGTGAGAAATGACCATGAAACATATAAAGAGGGGTTAGATTTGACGCAAATCCAAACAGACTAGAATCTAAGCCATTTTGCAGAGTAGTCCTTGCCTATGGCGGGGGGTTGGAACTGGATGATCTTTGAGGTCTCTTCCAACCTAAACCATTCTATGATTCTATCTCACATAATGTCATAGAGGCAGGGAATTAATGTGACCAAGTCAGGAACTATAAAAATAGGGTGGGGTTTTTTGTTTGGGTTTTTTTTTTTATTTCCCTGAAAATCTTGCCCCCAGACTATAAGTTTGTTTGTGGGTTCAATTCGACTGGGAAAAGCTTCAAAGGGTATTATGGGCAAATTTAGAGATTTAAGGAGTCAGAAAATGGAAAAGGCTGAGCTACAAACACAGCTTTACCCCACTATCAATCAGGCTGAGCAGAGAACTACAGGAATAGCAGGCTTTACTCACAGAGGTGAGATACGTATTCAGCAATGATCCCTTGCTGGATTTCTCTGCTTAGCTGCCTTCTGATGCTTCAAGCGATATCCAAATGGCAAAAGCTCAAGGCAGGCGGAAAAGCCACCAAACGCAGAAGTGTCTCAAGACACAGCTTCCACAAAACAGATTCATGGAAGTGACACTGCTTCAGCAGTGGCAGAGGAGAGCCAAACTGCTAGGGTCTTCCCCAGCCAGAATAGCCACCAGGAAATCAAGGCTGCGGTAGGGTCCCAGAGTAGCTGGGTCCATGTATTGCAGGCAGCTCTCTCAAATGGACCCATTTGCCACTTTATACTGGATGTGGAGAAACCCAGCCAAGCACCAGCCTGACTCCCAGCACGGGCTTCTACACGGCTCAGTACATGTGTGGAGAAAGGCAACTTTTGCTGTTCCCTCTTCAAGCCTGCAGGGGGTAGGGGAAGATGTTTTTATGCCTTCTCCTCCCATTCAAACCCACAGGGTGGGGGGAGAAGAAAGGAATTTGGAGTGCTCTAGGACACTTAGAAGTTAAAATTAAGAAGAAACTTAAATCACTGTAAGCTTGTGCACTGTAAATAAGCCTTTCCTTTAGAAAATTTACTATTTTTATTTTTTATTTTAATTTGAAAAGCATTTTTCTCATGGACTATACATAAAAAAGTACTGTATTATTAACATATTTATAAAGATTAAAAGAAATAAGTCGACAGAAAAAGTTTTTAGGCTAGACTCCTGTCCTCAGTAGGTAATGACAACCTCCCGTTGATTCCACTATAGGTTCAATTCTCCATCCTGTAAATTACTGAATTCTATAGTTGCAATCTGTGTTTAAACCTCTCTTAGGGCAATTTCAGTATCTGGTGGTGAGAAAATACATAACATCCTAGTGAAGTATGGAGCATCCCTTTCTGAATGGTCTAAGGTAGATGGATATTAGCACTGGCACATTGTGATACAGAGCTTCTGGAAACAGGGACAGTTCTTAGAAAAGGGATGTACTGAGGCAGTATATGACCTGAGCTGGTTCAGAGGACATACCAGTCCTCACAGAATAATAGAACTTTAGTGGTTGGAAGGGAACTCCAGAAATTGAGTCCAACCTCCCTGCCAAGGCAGGATCCCCTAGGGTAGTTTGCACAGGAATGCATCCAGGGGGGTTTTGAAAGTCTCAAGAGAAGGAGACTCCACAACCACTCTGGGCAGCCTGTTCCAGGGTTCTGTCACCCTCACTGTAAAGAAGTTTCTCAACATGTTGAGGTGAAACCTTCTGTGTTCCAGTTTGCAGCTGTTGCTTCTTGTCTTATTGCTGCTGACCAACAAAAAGAGATTGGCCCCAGCCACTTGACACCCACCCCTCATATTTGTAGACATTGATCAAATCTGCTCTCAGTCTTCTTTTCCACAGGCTGAACAGCCCCACGTCTCTCAGTCTCTCTCTTCATAGGGGAGATGCTTATGTCCCCAAATGGTCCTTGTGGCTCTCTGCTATACTCTCTCTATCAGCTCCTTGTCGAACTGCAGAGCCCAAAGCTGGACACAGTATTCCAGGTGTGGTCTCACTAGGGCAGAATAGAGGAGAAGAACCTCCCTAGACCTGCTGGCCACACTTTCCCTGATGCACCCCAGGATGCCGTTGACTCTCTTGGCCACAAGGGCTCATTGCTGTCCCATGGTGGACTTGCTGTCCACCAAGACTCTGAGATCTTTCTCCACAGACCTGCTTTCCAGCAGGGCAGCCCCCAGCCTGTACTGGTGCCTGTTGTTATCCCTCCCCAGATGCAGGACCCTGCACTTGTCCTTATTGAATTCCATGTGGTTTGCCATTTTCCAACTCTCCAGCCTGTCCAGATATCGTTGGATGGCAGCAGAGTCGGCCACTTGCCCTTCACCCCCAGTTTGTATCATCAGCATAAAGCTCTAGCAGATATTTAGGAAAAAAAAATGTAGTCTACCAAAAACCTCTTCTCCTTCCCAAAAACCTCTTCTCCTTCCCAAAAACCTCTTCTCCTTCCCAAAAACCTCTTCTCCTTCCCAGCTTCTTGCTGCTGAAGAGCCTGAGCTAGAGAGCTGACAATCTCTGCATGTTGTTTCCTGTATCTAGGCTCCATCTTCCACCAAAGCAATTCTGTCTGAACTGTTCCTATTAGCCTTAGAAAGCACAAGTCAGGAACTGCTTTTTGATTATGGCAAACCTTCAGTCTGGGGATGAGCTTGTCTTGTAACTTCAACATCACAGCAGTCAGTACCTACGAAATACGGAGCGTATCTGCACCATGTGATGGCATGATTCACAACTGCCCAAGGAAACTGGCACAGCCACATGGCACAGTGCAATTCCCTGCTGCATTACCAGCTCGTATCTGAGCTGTTTACTGTGAGGCAGGGCACAGATGTAGCTAGAGGGCTGCAGGTTTTGAAACCATGCAGTTAAGACAAATGCTGGTGCCTATGCATCATTCGCTAGTGCAAACCTATCTGTCAGTCAGATGCTCAGCAGTACACAGCAGGAGAGAATTCCTCAGGGCACTGGAAAGAATTGCCTTGTGCTGGAAAAAAAAAAAAAAAAATTAAAAAATGCCCCCTATGGCATGGAGGCTGTACCAGGAACGTCACAAGAAATTTTGTTTTGATAGAGGAAGTTGTAAAACAAACCTCTTGCAGAGTCTAGATCTGGATTTTGCTGGACATGCCTTTGGGTATTCCATTTAAGGGCATCTGGGGGTCCTAGTGGATGGCAGGTTGACCATGAGCCAGCAGCATGCTCTTGTGGCTAGGAGGGCAAATGCCATTCTGGGGTGTAGTTAATAGGTTGAGAGAGGTTCTCCTCCCCCTCTATTATGCCCTGATGAGGCTGCATCTGGAATACTGTGTTCAGTTCTCAGCCCCCCAGTTCAAAAGGGACATATAGCTGCTTGAAAGAGTCTAGTACAGAGCCACAAATATGATGAAGGGAATGTAACATCTCTCCTATGAGGAGAGTGAGGGAGCTGGGTCTCTGCAGCTTGGAGAAGAGGAGACCGAGGAATGACCTCATCAATGTTCATAAATAGGGTGAGTTCCAAGAGCATGGAGCTGGGATCTGCTCAGTGATAACCAATGACAAGACTAGGGGCAATGGGTGGAAGCTTTGTGTAAACCTCAGGAGCAATTTTTTTCACTATNNATAACGAGAGCGGGTGTTGTTGTTCTCTCTTGGTCTCTCTCTCTCTCTCTCTCTCTCTCTCTCTCTCTCTCTCTCTCTCTCTCTCTCTCTGGAGATATTTAAGACCCACCTGGACGTGCTGCAGTGTGATCTGGTATAGGTGATCCTGCTCTGTCACAGGGCTTGGACAAAATGATCTTCCAGCCCCTGACATTCTGTGATCACTTCAAATACAAAGTGCCTGTGCATGGCAGATCTGAGTTTAGAAATTCATTGGTATTGGTTGCTGCTTTCTTGTTTGGAGAGAAGTGACTCTTTGATATATTAGTTGAAAAAAGCTGGCAGCTAATACTGGACACTAAAGGAGCTTTTCAGAGCTCCTGGAGATATTTCAAAGTTATTTACATTTCTCCATTATAATTAAATGTCACTAGCTTAAAGAGGAGAAACTAATGTTATTTTTTGGGGCAGCTTAAGTGGCTGTTAATATCTTCCACATGACTCATGGGAAATTACAATGTGTTTTGGGGGCAAGGACTGCCACTCCTCCAATTGCTCCAGCTGACTCACCCTTGCATCCCTGTTACACCGCCTGCCCAAGCTTCTGGTACTCAGAATTAAGCATCTTTTTTTTTTTTTTTTTCTGTGGGAAGATTATAGATGGTACATTGTCAAAGCCAATAGCTCCTGCCAGCCTCACAGGAGTGTTATGCAGGTAATTGCACTAGGATAGTCAGATATACCAAGGAAAGAGTTTCAATATCTTGAAGTTCAGCCCAAGGTAATGGTTGCAAATATCAATTGTCGAGTGTTATAGCTCATGCTAAATCTTCTTGCAGTGGTTCTAGTAGTATTAGCAGTTTAGGAAAGTGCTTTGGTGTGGTTTGCCAAGCTACAGCCATGCTGGTGGAGGCTCAGCCCTTTCAATTTATTTCTGATATTCAGGGTAATGCAAGGGACCCAAATGAGTCTGCTTGGAAACCCAACTCATGTTCCCTGAGCAAGATCTTCCTCTGAGACAAGCAGGAGAGTGCCTCACATAGATCTATACAACCCACAAATTTAGTTCTTTGAGTTAGTGAGGAAATAGATTCACAGGATCCTGTGGAATTACTACTGTGAGAAGAAAACTTCAGAGGAACATAACTCAGTCCTTCTGAGAGTACTGATGTAGGAATGACCTGAGCCATAGGTCAGGCTGACCTGAAATTTCAGGAATGAAATTTCAGCGTTTTCATACTGCCTTTTTTTTTTTTTTTTTTTAAAAAAAGAAAAAAAAAAAAAAAAAACCCCAAACCCAAGGAATTCTGCCAGCACTATGGGGAGGAGTGGAAGTGGGCAAATGTTGGGTGTTTTTGAACCATGGCATGCAGCCTCTTTGTATGCCCAGGTCTTGATAAGCAGCAAATAAAATCACTTGTGAAGAAAGGAGAAATAGCCAATATTAGAGAGCTCTGCTGGGATTTTCACTATAAGTAACATATTTGTCAAAGTGGTTCGTCAGCTCCTCTGAAATACCTCATGTTTATATCAATAAAAGGTTCAAAGATGGTGAGCTAGAGAGAAACTTGAGGAAGATATTAGCATGCTGTCTGAAATGGCAGCCCTGCTCTGAGTGTTAAGAACAGTGCAGTGTGGAAGGGCAGGCTGGGACAGGGCTTTCCACCACTAATTAGGAGAGAGGTGGGAAGATAGAGGGCTGGCTGTCTTGCAGTGTCCCTCGCACCACTTGCTGACACAAGAAAGGGTGCTATTTTTCACACCCTCTGCTGGATATATCAACAAGGGAAGATATTTTAGAGCCTTAATAAGGGCCCAACATTTGATTTCCCCATTTGTATGTTTCTAAGGCAGAACAGAACAAGATTTAAATAACCAATCCTCATTTTAAAAAATTATCACTTCTGAAATCTCTCCTGACACCAGGCAAGCTCAGGGCTATGTGAGATAAGCAAAACCTCTCCTTGCTTTCCCAGAATGGCCACAAGCTCTTCAAGTTCCTCATATCATGAGATCAACCTTATGGTCCAGGACAGCTGTAAGCTGGGAGGATTTGGCAGTTGCCTACCCATGGCTGTATAGTAAAAGCTCCACTCTCTTCTGATTACAGAAGCCATTAAAACAGCAATTCCCTTTACCTTTCTTTTTCTTGTGAGACAGAAATAGGATGTTAGGAGGAAGTTCTTTACTGCAAGGATGGTGAGACACTGGAACAGGTTGCCCAGGGAGGTTGTGGCTGCTCCTTCCCTGGAGGTTTTTAAGGCCAGGTTGGATGAGGCCTGTTCTAGTGGGAGGGGTCCCTGCCGGTGACTGGGGGTTGGAACTGGATGATTTTTGAGGTCACTTCCAACCTAAACCATTCTATGATTCTAAAACTGACTGAGGAGCCTGATGAACTGTAATCTGTTTCTCAAGAACTCACAAACATATTAGACTACTTGGTTGCACTACATCAGAACATATGGCTAGGTAGCCCATCTTCAGCAGCACCCAGCTCCCTAAGATTATAGAATTACAGATTAGAATATTCTATATTAGAGAATATAGGTTAGAAAAGGTATAGAACTTCCCTCTAATATTTTTCCAGTCTCCAGCATATTTCCAGCTCTGAGTCTTCCAAAGTCAGATGTGCTTATGATGTTTTTAATGATCTTCCATGGATTCTCTCTATGAACTTGCCCAGACCCCTTCCAAACCATTCTTTGCATCCTGTTATTGTGGAATAAGTATAAACAATTTGCTGGAAACTCCCTGGATCTTCTGCTTTGTAAGCTTTACCTGAGGGCAGAGCTTTCCTGGAGAAACATCCACAGTCTGACTGATGGAGGGCTGAGTTCTCTGCTGATTCCCAAAAAAGCAATTTAAAGCTTTTAAGCACTGATTATATTTGAGTCAATTAAGATAACACATGACAGATTTAAGGGGAGCAAGTTGACCCTCTGAATGCTTTCCCACCAAAGGGAAGTAAAAGAGTTTGTCAGTGCATGTACTCTACTGCATGGCACTTGTCTAGCTACTAATACTTAGCTTCTTCTTGTCCTCATTTGCCGTCTGCAAACTAGAGGTAAAATTCTCACTTTCCTGCGGATTGTAATGATATGCAAGCATTAAACACATCAGTGTGCTCAAATACTGGGCTAATGTGTTGATGAATAGCAAACATTGACTTTATGCCCACTGGTTTCTTTCAAGGATAAAGTTGTTAAGGCTTCTGTGTGACTGCCATCTACCATGGAGACCAAGGAGTGCAGTGACAGAAATAAATGTTATCTGTTGTTTAAATAATTTCCTTCCTTCTGTGATTTATAGTTAAATAGCAAAATAGTCCCTAAAGGAAAGAAATCTATAAAGACTTGGCCAGGAGCTGTCATATTTGTAGAATTTCCATGTTTGTGTGGTTGTCCCATCAACATTAGCAGCTCAGCAGGTTCTTACAACCCTGGAAAGTCTCTTAGGCTTCGCTGTGAACTATTACCCAGAAATTATGCCCACTGAGATGTTATTATTGTTGTTGCTATTGTTGTTATTATTACTACTCCTATTTTGTAGAACTACCAACCACTTCTGCAGCCTTGCCCATTCACTCTACGCCACTCTTAATTGTTTTCTGAAAGAGTTTTTTTTCTGCACAGCTGAGCGGTAGAGAAAGGAAGGTTGATTAGCTTCTTATTCTTGATGACAGTATTTCAATGCTCAAGAATGATTTTACAGTAAATCTTGAGGACACCTTCCCAAACAAGCAGTTTTTTATTTATTTTGTAACAGTAGGGAGCAAATTCCATCCTCTCAAAGAGGAGCAATGGATTGGTGTTCCTGCAAATGTAATGCACGCCCAAACCACAAAAGCGGTATGTACCCAGAAATTATCATCCTCTCACAGAGGGAAAATGTGCATGCTTATATCACATGTACAGCATCAGCCTTTTTATGCCTTTTATAATGATTTCCAAGAGTAATTTGTGCTCATTAACATTCAGCTTGCTATAAAAAATACACTTTGATTGCATCGTGAACTGGTAGGAGAGTTTGAGTTTTTATTCTCTTATGAGTCCCGCTCAGTACAAAAAGATACTAGAAGAGAAAGTAATACAAGGGTCAGGAGGTCTGGGAGTTGTTTTATTTCACAAGCTTGTACAACACATCCAAGAAGGAGCTATTGATGGCAGTGGTACAGAATTAAAAAGCGGGGAAAAAGGAAAAACTTTTTACAACTCCTTTCAATGTTTTGGGGAGAAAGCCGTAAACCAACAGCAAGGTCACCCAACAGATCATAAAAGGTCATTCCAGCACAGACAGTGTTTAATTCTGGCATGGTCACATTCAACTTCTGATACTGCTGCTGCTTCTCAGGGTACTCTGGATATCAGTGGCGTTGAAGGTAGTACATGCAACAGATGAAACCCTGTACGCCTTGAAGGTACGCTCTGTCCCTCTTTCTCCTTCCATCCTTGTTCCCTTTCTTCCAGCTGGCTCATTATCATCCGCTAAGGTCATAGGAAGAAAGGAAGGCTGGCACAGGCCTTCTTGCTTCCTTACTTTATTTATTTTTAGTTTATTTTGTTGGGGGTATTTTTCTCCCTCCCTTCCTTCTTTTTCTAAGGCAAAGTAAGCATTAAAACCCAACCATCGCAAGTGGATTTAGCCCAACTGAACCTAATACTTCATGTACCATCCCATCATTTTGCAGTGGAACTTCACCTGAGGCCACCCAGTTGCCTACCTGGGACCATATGAGACTTTTGACCCAAGGCACTTAAGGTCTTTTTATAGCCCTAGAGCTACATAGGTTCCTATTTCTCACCAGAGAAAGAATGCTACCCCCTCCTTTCCCTTTGCAGTAAGTTAACATGACCCATGTTATTCTTCCTCTTTCCTAATGCAGTTTTTATGGGGTGTTATTACTCTCTCTCACAATGTTAATTCATGTCATGCATTTTGACAAGAGTTCCAAGTCTACTTAACCTGTCTAGCTGGTTGTATGCAACTTATTATTGATTCAAGCCCTTTGCTAGACCTCAAAAAAAGATGTTAGACAATTAGTGAGTAGAGAGTGGCCTTTCTAAAAGCCACATTCTTCAAAGGTCTTAAAGGGGTGAGACCTTCTCTTTTCAGCATGAACCTATTCTTTTCAATCTGTTAAAAAAAGTATATTAAAAATGCATATTCTCTTTTTTTCCACTGAAAACAATTACAACATTGTCACAAGGAAGAGAAGGTGGTAGGATTGTGTGTGAGCTACTAGGCAATAGTCCATGGAAGAGACAGTAGGGGAACTAATCTAACCTTGGCCCACCAAGGAATAGAATAGAATAAAATAAGCCAGGTTGGAAGAGATCTCCAAGATTGTCCAGTCCAACCTATCACCCAGCCCTAGCCAATGGCACTAAGTGCTTCATCCAATCTGTTCTTGAACACCTTCAGGGATGGTGACTCCACCACCTCCCTGGGCAGCCCATTCCAATGCCAATTACTCTCTCTGTCAAGAACTTCCTCCTAGCATCCAGCCTATACCTCCCCTGGCACAACTTCAAACTGTGTTCCCTCATTCTGTTGCTGGTTGCCTGGGTGAAGAGACCAACCCCTACCTGGCTACAACCTCCCTTTTGGTAGTTTCAAACAGCAATGAGGTCACCCCTGAGCCTCCTCCTCTCCAGGATAAACACCCCCAGCTCCCTCAGCCTCTCCTCACAGGGCTGTGTTCCAGGCCCCTCATCAGCTTTGTTGCCCTCCTCTGGACGTGTATCTGCAAAGGAGAGAAAATACATCTACAGAAGAATGATGGTGCTGCCCTGAGCCCATACAAGTGCCATCACACCACACCCAAACTTGTCTCATCCATTTTATCAATCTCTAGATACAGCACAGTTAGAGCTTGATATCATCTTCTCCTAATGTCTGGGGGTCAGCAAATAGCCATTTGCATCTCATCTGGTTGGAAAGAGTAGGGCATGTGGGCGTTTCAGGACAAAATAAAACTTGTTTGAACCCTAGTGAAATCAGTTTATTCTAATCTCTTTGAGCGTTCTCCAAGTTACAGAAGTGATATTCAGTTAAGCAGTAAGAACTGCAAATGCCGAAAAAAACCAAACACACACACAAAAAGCAAATTAAACTTGCAGTTTATTTGCTAGTTGATATTCCAGACCAAAGATGGGTTAATCCAGCCTTAGACCTATAGACCATTTTTAAAGGTCCCTTCCAACCCAACATACTCTATGATCTCTTCTGCTTATTGTCAGGGTGCTCAGCCCAGCCTAAACCATCTTTAACTATGCAGTAAAAGCATTTATGCAGCAGCTGCACCTGCAGAACTGGCTAGGAAGTTTTCTTACAGTACTTAAAAGATATTCAGGACAGTCTTCCACCTGAAACCCCAGGAATCACAGTTCAAGAAGGGATTGCTCATAAAGGTTTCAACTCACTTATCTGCTTACGTGGTAGAAGGGTTGGAAGCATTTACATAGAAGATTAGAGCTGAGAGATGGGTTAAGAAGCCATGATTTCTCTGCTGCTGTGCTGTATCCAGCTTAAAATCCTTTCCCTTGGAGTAATCTAAGGTGAACCAACACCAGTTGACTGAGTTTGGTTTGCTAGAGCCAGTGAAAACACTGTCACTTGTACTGTAAGGGTGCTTGGGTTGGTCTGGTGCAGAGGGAAAATGGGAAGGAAAAAAAGAAGTAAAAATGAAGAGAGAAAATAAGAGAGAGAGAAAATAAGAGAGAGAGAAAGACTAAAAGAGAAATCTATCACCACCCTTGTTTCCAGTGATGGCTCATGGGCATAGACTAAGCTTTTGGTGGTGGGTGTACACCCAACAAAATCTTCTGCAGGAGACGCAACACATGGACTGCAGCAGCTGTGGTCCCATTATATTCTTTTGGCAGAAGGAGTGGTTTCTTCAAGTCACAAAGAGAAGTGTACACAAGTGAGGTGCCCCACAGTCCTTTCCATAGTGCTGTTTCACTGGCTTTAAGGAAAGCAGGAATTCCCACCTCTAAAGAAGTTATTTTTAATTTTTTAAAACCATCTGTCAGGACAGCAGCTCTCCTCCAGTGTTATTAAGGGCCATCAAAACCATCACCATGCCTATTCAGACTAGGGATGTCACATCTTGTATGAGACAATGTAAGGTTGGGAGAGTCCTCAAAGGCCTTCATTAAAACGGAATGTGCTAGTTTGAGGCTAATTGGAATATTTTAGTGAGAAGAATTAGATTATAGGCTGTGAAAAGAAAAGGAAACTATGGTGATGTCCACTTCACTCCTTGGCTTACTGAGATGTACTAAAGCAAGGGCATAAACATAGATAGGACAGTGGGTTGCTCTCTGTGTGCAGAGTCTGATCTCTCTCCTTTGCTTCCAGCTGGATCTGTGTAACCCAACTAATTGATTCTGCTTATAACCCCCCTCAAAGATCTCTCTGATTTTACCTTACATGTAAGGCAGACTCTGAGATAAGATTAGAGGGTGGGGAGGAGGAGGAAGGGTGGTTGGGAACTCCTCTTAGGGACTCCGATTTCTGGGAGGGGTATTGTGTTTCTGTTTTACCTTTAACTTGTATATTTCTGTATATAGGTGTAAATATTTGTAATATATTGTAAATATCTCCTTCTATATTGTTCTAAGCTGTGAATATAAAGCTTCGTTCCTTAAATTCCAGCTAGCTGAGTCTAGTCTGGGTGAATTCAAACATGGGGGGAGGGTGGCGAGTAACTCCTGAACCATCACACTGAAAACGTAAGGCAGCCTGTAACCCAGGCACCTTGTTTCAGAAAGCTACATTCAGGATGAAACAGAGAAATAGCTGCTTCTGGAAAAATCAGGACAATGGAGATTCTGTCTAGGGGAACTAAACAAGTTTGTCATGTTCAAAGTTCTACCAGTTCCAAACAAAGAAACGCGCTGTGCCTGTTCTGAAAAGAAAGAAGCACTACAGTCACACAGATAACATCTGCTGTATCCATTCAGCACTGCACATTGAGTTATTAACTACGACACCTGTGCTTACCTTTAAACAAAAGCTGTGCTTCTTCTTTTCCTTGTATTAGTCACTTGTGAAAGCTTCCATATTCTTATATATTTTTCCCCTATTTGCTTGATGTTTTTCATAGAATGGCTTACGTTAGAAAGGACCTCAAAGACCATCCAGTTCGAACCCCCCACCAGAAGCAGGGACGCCTCCCACTGGAACAGGTCGCTCAAGGCCTCATCCAACCTGGCCTTGGACACCTTCAGGGAGGGAGCAGCCACAAACACCCTGAGTGACCTGCTCCAGTGTTTCACCATCCTCACTGTAAAGAACTTTCTCCTAATATCCAGTTTGAATCTCCCCTCTGCCAGTTTAAACCCATTTCTACTTATGAAGACTCAGGAGTTACCTGCTCCCCCATGCATTTGAATTCACCCAGACTAGACTCAACCAGCTGGAATTTAAGGAACGAAGCTTTCTATTCACAGCTTAGAACAATATAGAAGGAGATATTTACAATATATTACAAATATTTACAGCGATCTACAGAAATACACAAGTTAAAGTAATGCAGAAACATAATATGCCTCCCAGAGATCAGAGTCCCCAAGAAGGATTCCCAACCACCCTTCCAACTTCTGCCTACCCTCCAATCTTATCCTAGAATCTGCCTTACATGCAAGGTAAATAGGGAAGATCGGCTGGGGTTGGGGGGTATGGGGGGTGTGGTTAGAAGCAGAATTGATTAGTTGGGTGACACAGATCCAGCTAAAAGGCAAAGAGAGAGAGATCAGACTCTGCAGACAGAGAGTAACTGACTGACTGTCTTATCCATGTCTGTGTTCTTGCCAAAGCATTATCTAATCCAGGTCACATAGGAACTCATTCAAATGGGTCTTGAAAGTCTGGAGAGGGACTATTGACAAGGTCTTGTAATGACAAGATGAGAGGTAATGGGTTTAAACTGGCAGAGGGGAGATTTAAATGGGATGTTAGGAGGAAGTTCTTTCCAGTGAGGGTGGTGGAACGCTGGAACAGGTTGCCCAAGGAGGTTTTGACTGCTCCCTCCCTGGCGGTGTTGAAGGCCAGGCTGGATGAGGCCTTGAGCAACCTGTTCTAGTGGGAGATGTCCCTGCCTATGTCAGGGGGTTGGAAATGGATGATCTTTGAAGTCTCTTCCAACCTAAACCATTCTATGATTCTATAAGTGGACATCACCATTGATTTCTTTTCACAGTCTATAATCTATTTTTTCTCATTGAAATATTCCAATTAGCCTCAAATCAGCACACTCCTCATCCTGTCATTACAAGACTATATAAATAGTTCCTCCCCAGCATTCTTATAGGCCCCCTTCAGATACTGGAAGGCTACTATAAGGTCTCCTTGAAGCCTTCTCTTCTCCAGGCTGAAGAGCCCCATCTCTCACAGCCTGTCCTCATAGGAGAGGTATCCTTTTATATCTCTCTCTGTCTAAATAATTTCTCTTTGAAATTGCCAGCCTAGCATGTTTTTCACCTCATAAGAGTCAGATATGCAAATGCAAGGGACAGCCAAGTGGGTATCTCATATGGGAAAGTGTATTCTGACAGCACCTTTCATTTTGCACAGCTCAAACCCTACTGGGATTCTTTGATACAGTTCTATTCTAAGATTAATTAAACATTTAGACTAAGCCACCCTGCATTCCCTGGTGACATGAAAGGACAAGTTTGGGGAAATGTGAGATCATGTAGGGTAATGGAGATGACCAGTTAGAAGACAGATGGAATTATCTTTCCTGTTCACCATTTTACAAAGCAAGTCTCTTAAAATCTCTTTCTAAATAGCAAAAGCATAGTGTGACTTGGTTCATGATTATAAGGATGGTAGATGAAGAACTCGCTGGTAGATGAGTCTGATGTGAATCACTGCAGTCTTTTTAGGAAATAGACTATTCCAATAAAGAAATAGCTCACAGAAAAGGATAATGCTGAAAGCCTGGCTGTTCCCACTTGCTGTAGAACTAGGAAGTGTCCTCAGACAGCTGGACCATCAAAGTGGAAAACATGTTCAGAATCACAGAATGATAGGGCCTGGAAGGGACCTCGAAAGCTCATCCAGTCTAACTACCCTGTAGAGCAGGATCGCTTAGAGCAGATCACACAGGAACATGTCCAGGCAGGTTTTGACTATCTCCAGAGAGAGAGACTCCACAACCCCCCTGGGCAAGCCTGTTCCAGTGTTCTGTCACCCTCACAGGGAAGAAATTCCTTCTCATGTTTACACAAAACTTCATACACCTCAACTTCCACCCATTGCCCTGTCGTTGGGCATCACTGAGCAAGAGCCTGGCTCCATCCTCTTGGCACTCACCCTTTACATATTTATAAGCATTAATGATGTCTATCAGCTTGGTGTTTTAATTAATTAGTCTCTGCTTCAGCCATCATTGAGAATTCAAGAGATAGCTTAAGGGCAGAAGCTCTTCAGCTGTGTCCAGGAGTGAACTTCCATACAATTAATAATACTTTTTTTTTCTCCCTAGTTATTCTAAGATATTGGTGCATACCTACTTGGGTGAAGTAAGCTTTGGATTTCTATATAAGGAGGTCTAAAAGTCTACAACTAGGAATAATATAATCCAATGTACTGCAGTAATGTTTGTGGAAGCACTGTCAAATATTATGGGATATTTGCTTATGGAAAGAAAGCCAGAAAAGAGGTCAAGTGGTATTTTATCAGGGCAGTCAGGCTGTTCCAGAAATAGGTGAGCAATCACATGCATAACTCTCCTCTTTTTTTTGGGGGGGAGGGAAAGAGAGTCAACAGTTATTTAATCATATCTTTCCTTTTTTATAAATGTCCTACAGTGTCTGGCTCTAACAGACAAGTTCTTTATCATCAAGTCCCTTGGGATGATCAAGTTTTCTGTGGTGAAGGTAGTTTTAGGAGTCACTGAGTAGGTTCAAGCTTAGCTTCTCAATTTTCTCCCCAGATCATACAATAGGAGGCTGATAAAGAAACTGAAAGCTCTCTAGTACGTGGTTTTTGTTGAGTTGACTTAAAGGAATGAGCGGCATCAAGTCTCTTTACAGATTTATTATCCCGTAATCAGTTTAGTCGTTGTTGTTCTGATATTAGAACATGGAAAATGGGGATATGTGTGTTGTGAAGAAACTACAGCTGAGCTTGAAAGGTAGTGATGAAGGCGTCCCAGTTCAAAGAGAAGTTAATTCACACCACGCTATACGAGAGAGAGTCTGGATGATCACCCCATTACCTTCTGGCTTCTTAATGTAAGAATGTGCTAATTAACTCTACATTATGTAACTATGAATGTACTGAGAGTTTTAAATCCACAGCACAATTTTATTAGTATGAACAAGTATCTAATTTTTAATTTTCACTTTTTACACAAAAAAAAAAAAGCAATGTTCATTAGAGGCAATATTTAAGAGATATAGTATGTGTAGGGAGGCCTTTTTTGGGCATCAGCAGTGTGAAATTTCACTGTTGTCTTCATGTAGAACACATCTTTTCAACCCTGCTGCCTGAACCTACTAATCCTATTTAGGGCACAGTGTTACAAGCCCATACACATTGAGTTCTTCACATCTTTATCAATATGACATGGATGTAGAGAAAACCAGCTGTGGAGATAGGAGGCTTTGGGGGACTTGCCAACTGTCCTTTGAGAGCTGGGCTTTTTGACTCGTTGATTGATGTGAATCCCAGCTGTTGCAGCTATCAGATGCAGCTATTTTATGACATTGCTGATCTGGTTTCATTCTCAAGAGACCTGCTGGTAGAAGGCTGGGTGCTCCCTTAGCTGCATCACAGGATCACAGGATGTTAGGGGTTGGAAGGAACCTCTGGAGATCAATGAGTCCAGAGCAAAACCTAGTCCAGGTCACATAGAACCAAAATGGGTCTTGAAAGTCTCCAGAGAAGAGAAGGATGATCACCAGCCTCCCAGTTTCCTTTCATAATTTTCTCTCCAAACACTAGGACTTGCAACTATCCTCCATATTTTGGCATTTCTCATAGTCCTTGTCTGAGCTCTTACTTTGTTCCATCTCTGATAAATGCTAATTATCTATGAAAGTCTTCTCTGATGTTATCTGCTCATGGGTGAGAGAAGCTACACATCTCATGTGATTCTCATTGGGCATTATTTGCACCAGGTACAATCTGAGATCTCCAGAATTAAGTCCCAGCTTCACTGATTTTGACATGCAAGTAGGTGAGGGCTTTGTCCTGCCATGATATACAAACAGCATCACAGAAACAGGGGAAACAACTTGAGAAAGAGAGGAAGAGATGCATATTTTTTTCCCCACGTATCACAGCAAGGATTATTTTTTAATGTCTGTATTTAAGACATCTGCTGCTGAAGTGATTTTTGAGAAGCCCTCTGTATTTCCAGGAGTTTGGCTCAGAACAGCTGAAAAGCAGTGTTGGCAGTATGTAGGTTTGGATCTACTCCTCTTACTGGTGGGGCTGATCTCTCCACCTGAAATGCTGAGGAACAGGCTCATGACGAATGACTAACAAGAGGAATAAGATTCACAAACTTCCTGTTTATGAAATATTGGATAAATAGATAACCAAACTTAGCAATTTTTTTAAAGTCTTGTTCTTCTGAATATTCAATATATTTTCAAACTGATTGCTATCTTTCACTGACGGACTGAGATTGAGCAATCTGAAAAGAGCTTAAGAAAAATACATTGAGCTGCGGTTTTGTTTGTTTCTATTGATTCTCATTAGCATTTCAGCTGGTAAAAGAGGGATTTGACTTCTCTGTGGAAGCTCTTCTGTTTCTTTGGATGTAGGGAGAAATAAGCATTATAGGAATGTTCTTTTACTTCCAAGATAAAAGCCAACAGTCTGTGCCACTGTAACAGTGACATGCAAGGTTAAGCAAATAAGTCATGCCATTATCCAACTGAATATTCTCTGAGGAAAACTAGGTTTGATTACTGGACTTGCCAAATGTCACCAAAACCTAGACAGGTAACTTGCAATGGTCTCACTCTAGCAAGCTCATTTTAAAGAGCTCTGCCAATGTGTGTCAGGTATACACTTACTAGCTTGCACTTACTCACAAATGCAGATTTTAAATGAACAAAGACAGTATTTAAGTGTCTCGTGATTTGGAGACGGTAGCTACAACATAAAAATCAAGCAATGAATTTCTGCAGCACAGATCTAATGAAAAGAAATGTTTTTGACTTTATTATCTGCCTTTGCCTTCACCATAAAACTGCTGATTCTCCCATCCCAGTGAACTAGTTTTGCCACTGGCTTCCATCACCAGTGAAAGCACGTCTCATATCAAACTCATTTCCTTCCAGTTTACTGCAATAGATTGGCTTAGTCATAATCTGTACGAAATGAATTTATAAGCAAAGAATCCTGTAGATCACTGCTGAAAAATTACCAAAACCAGCTCAAGGCACAAGCCAGGTGATGGTTTTGCCTGTGCTGACAGATTCAGCTGCTGCAAAGGAGGAGAGGTAGAGAAAGAGGCAAAGATCTTTCCCAGGACTCTTCCAAGAACCCTCCCAACCTTCCTTTCTTTCCCATGAGCAAACTTCACCAAAATCCTGATCGTTCCTTGCAGGCTTTCTTGAGTATCTGAGATGCTTAAATCTGGCTTTGAGGGCTCCCCTGATAGATAACTATATAAGAGAACATTTATTCATAAGCTGCAGTGGACTTATATAATGCATTTTTACCCCTGCCAAGTGCTTTCCTCCTGGGATTAATACTATTATCAACTGCGTTAAAGGAATTAATTCTTTCTAGTTCTTTTTTTGGTAACACTTTGCAATACATTTGATGTCTCTTTCTTGCTTCAGTAACAGTCATTAAATAGGACAGTACCTTTTAGCTGATGAATATTTAGCTTTCAGCTCAGCCACATTTTAGGACATCTGCCAGATGTGTTCACAGACTTAAAGTTACACAGCTGCTTAAGAGGGTTTTTTTGGATGAGAACCAGGACTGATGCATTAAGACCCTAATACATCACTGGAGGGAAAGATTTAATGGACAGAACTTACTGCTTTTTGGATAAGATTCCTTGCCATTAATAGTTATTTTCCCATATTTTAAGTGAGTGTGAAACAATTAAACTTTAATCAACGACCTCGATGCTAAGAAACTACTAATAAATGTTTAATGAGTCACTCAATACCATAAATTAACACTTACAAGAATAGCCCTAAATTATTTTTATGTTTATGAAAACTGAAATTATTTAATTTACCTTTGGGTATTAATTTACCTTTAGTATTTGGGTCAGGAGTACACAAGCAGACAGCAAAAATGTTAACCAAGAATCTGTCTTGGGAACAAATGGCAGTAGTGTTTGTGGTCCAGCACCACATTTGTTCAAGTCCTTTCTGCTATAACAGAGGATCAGCTATGATAAACCTTCAGCTTTCAGATTCAAAGCTTTAAGAGTTCACAGATATTCTAACTCTTCATTTCACTCTAAAGGATTACAAATACAGAATGGGAGACAGATTGATGCAGTGTGTGAAATACAGAATTTAATAAAAACTAATCCCACATTTGGGGAATAACCACAGATGGGATTGTGCCTCCAATATCTTTCCAGCCTCTACAAGTTTCTTCAGGCTGTCTGCCTTTAATCTCTGAAATTCTTTGTACTTCTCTGGAGAGATCAAAAAGCTCAGATATAGTTGTCACTTGAACACTGGCTTTAATAAGCTTCAAGACCATCCTCTTGAAGACACAGTTGTTCCTGTGTCAAGGTCCCTAAGAATATCCAGTGTGCAGCCAGCAACAAGGAGCAGATCCCCTGATCACAGTGATGGCAAACCATTAGCACCAGCAGAGATCTGTGCTGGCACCAGCCACTTGGTATCTACCACAAGAATTTTAACCATGAAATTCAAGTAAACACCAAAGGTTCATTGTTAGTGATTCATTGGGCTATGGATTTATCAGAATATATACAAAGAGATACAAGGATAAAACAGCAATGTAGGGTACAAGACCTCCTTTGGGGCCTTCAATATTTTAGGGCAAACAATGTACAGAGATGGACTTGTCAATACAGAAAACCCCAATCTGTGAGCTTATGTCTGGCTTTTTCTTGCTGGTAAGAGTCCTGAGTTTACAGAGGTGAAGCACTTTGCATTGTGTTCCAATGGGCATTTTAGTGATAATTTTTTTCTTGACTTGTATTCTTGGTCATGGACAATGGCTGAGGATCTGTCCCCACTCTTCTCTGTAGCACTGCTCTTGAGATTGCTTGTTTTCAGGTTTAACTGTTCCTGAAAAGTCACCTTTAAGAAATTGTATTCCTTGCTCTTTCTGAATCCCTGCACTTGAATTTCACTATTATTCTCTTGTAACAGAGGGGCAATTAATTAATGCAAGATGGTATTTTTAAAAATTAATATTGTTTATTAATTTTATTATTTAGGAGTCTCACCTCCACGACCACTAATTTTAATAATAATTGGTTCTTTGTGCAGTCATGGAAACATTATACAAAGGAATTATATAGGATCTAGAACATTTAAGAAATAGTTACCAAAAATATAAACTTCTAAACCAAATTGAACTGGAAGAGAAGGTTCTTGTGGTCAAATACCGTTTGTCCACTAGATAGACTCAAGAAGCTCCTTTCTGCTTATGACAGAAGGCAATTGGTGAATTACAAGAGGCTTTAAGTATTTACTCACAAAAATTATCTCCCAACTCATGGGGCTAGCTACAACTTCAGACAGTACCCAAATGCTTTCAGGGAATTCTATTGGTGTCTTGTCAGCTGCTGTGATTCTTCCCAGGCTTTACACAGGGTGCTGGGAAAAGGAGACAGACAATCTCTGACCTGGTCCTGGTTTGTCTGGATAATCTCTCTGTCCCTTTCAGGGCTCCTTATCTTGGCAGGTGTAGGCAGGATGTCTTGCAATATGCACTCTTAGCACAGTGTCACGCTGGCTATGCAGGCCGATGATGTGGAGGCATTAAAGCTTGTTCCTGGTAAACTTGAGGCAGGCAATTTCCAGGCAAAGCCAGAGTATCAGGATTTGTTACTTTGGGACGAAGCTAGCTTATAGATTAGCATATCATAATGCTCTAGAAGGCAATGGCGGAGTCACTGTCAGAAGCAGAGAGCAGTTGTGGCAGGCAATGGAGCCAGCAATCAAGCATGAATACAAAGGCAGAGCATGTTGTGTTATCTGCTCATCTCATTATCAATACAGCCTGAAACTAATGGGCCTTTGGACACAGAATGGCAGTTAGCCGAGCTTGACCATATTGGGTGAAGCCATAAGCTTGCCTTACCCAAACTTGGGAAAAACATAGGCCTTGCATGAGGCAAGCACTAGCCAGGTGCATGTACCTTGTTTACCACAGGATGTAAACAGAAGCAAAACAAGTCTGGGCAAGCCACAGTCCCTAGACTCAGTGGCTCCAGGTTCTTTGTCCTCCTTCCCACAGTTGCTTTTCTCCAATACAGAAGGAGGCAGAGCAGAAAAACATGTCCAGGCAAGCCAGGACATGCTCAGGCCTATTTTGTCCTGTTCAGGCCTATCATGACATCTCTTTAAAACATTTGTCACACAATAGACAATATGTTCAAGCACTGTGCTTAATAACTAGTCTATAAATTAATAAAATCAATATGTAAAAACAAATACACTAACTACATTAAAACCTAACCTTCTCTAAGTGTTCCTTCATTCATCCTTCCAGTTAGTGCCACTTTACAAAGAATCAAGTTTCAAACTAAGAGCTTCACCCAGTTTTGGACCATTGTTCATAACATTGGGAAGCAGCATATCTGAATAGTATGCACTATATTGTCCATACAGCAAAGTTTATTTTTTACTAACTGAGAAAACTTCATGTCCTTTCAGTACAAATACTTACATGGAAGACTACCCAGATTTTGTTCATTAATCTTGATCACATAAGATCAAATAATCTTCATTAGTTCCTTTGTTTCCTCTCTTCCTGCCTCCCTTCCTACCAGAGTGGCTGAAGAACAAGAATTAGGAGTTAAATGTGAAGATGTTTAGATCTAATCTACACAACAGTGAATTTGATGGGAAAAGTCCTCTTGAGTTCAAAGATGATTGAACTGGGCTCTGTGATATAAAATGCCTGTGCTGGCTCTGGGAAGCTAACCTACTTTCACATGAAACTTAAGCACTCATGAAAACACAAATGCTACAGTACCATTATATGTCTTCATTAAAATAGTTGAGAACAGGAAATATTATGCTCACAGCTCTCAAAGGAATATAAGATTTCCTGTTTAAAAATAGAAAACCTCCTAAGAAAGACCTTGCATGCTTGCAATTTCTACTCCCTTGCCTTCAGTTCCTAGCCAGTTATTAACCAGAATCTTTTTTTTTTCTTTGTATGTAGTCACTTAGTGTCAGTTTTGTGTAAACAGAATATGCAGTTCATTAATCTTGCACTAACAGCTAGTTTGTAACCTTAGATCCTTCAGCAGCACACACACGTCTGACAAAAGCCTAACCATGACAATTAAACCAGCATCCCTCATCAAAAATGAAATGGGTGTAAAGAGCTGACTGTTGTGTAGCTACCAATTGAGGACAGCTGAATGTGATCTAATAAATATGTTACTTCCTGCTGCTGGCATGGAGAAAGAATAACAGCTGAGAAAGGGCAGGAATGAGAGCACCTGAGGAAATAACTGCATGCTGCTTACTGTGTTTTCTGTCTATATTTTGAAGCTTGATACAATAACAAGGAATAATGCAGCAGCCTAGGAGAAAGGATGATCAGCAGGGCAGGTTATTTACCCTTCTCCAAGTCCATCTGCTCAATCTTCGTGTTTTGAACTGCTTTGAAACATCCCCAGAACCAGAAATGCAGCAGAAAGGCACAAGCAGAACTGTGTCTTGCCTTACCTTTTGTCACAGTTGCTTTACCCTTCTTCTGACATCTTTATTGATGACCTTGATGAATACGTAGTGTGTCATCAGTAAGTTTGCAGCCAACACCAAGCTGACTGGCAGTGTTGATCTGCAGGAGGGTAGGGAGGCTCTATGGAGAGACTTGAATAGGTTGGATTGATGGGCCAACATCAATGGCACAAGCTTCAATAAGGCCAAATGCCAGGTCCTGCTCTTGGGCCACAACAACCCTAAGAAATGCTACAGGCTTGAGGAAGTGTGGCTGGGAAGCTGTCTGGCAGAAAGGAATCTGTGGGTTTGATATGATTATTAATAATTGGTTATGCATTATTAATAATATTTTATTAATATTATTTTTATTAAGAATATTTTTAAAATCAGGAATATTCCCTGAGATTCTTTGGATGTTTGGTCGACAGGAAGAAACTACACAAAGGTTATTTATGAACACAGAATTAAAGAGTTTAAACACTTGAAACAGTCAGAGCTTGAAAACAGGGACCTGATAACAGGGAAAATTCTAACCCTGCTGTATTCACAGATGCAATAGACACTAAATGTACAGGGAGAGCAGGAGGAAAGCTTTGCCTTGCCCTTGGGTGCTGGTGCAGACTGCAATGCATGCTGCAAACACGTGGCAGCTGTGAAAGAGCTGAGAATAGGTCCCAGTGAAAGGGAGCAGGAGAACAGGGACAGCAGCTCTAAGTCACCCCCTTAAATACACAATTTTGAAAGGTGAAACTGGCCAATAGGCACAAAAATTCATTGTTTTGGCCAATGAAGTGAAAGTCCTGTCCCTAGATGTTCACCCCGGCACTTGAGGGGCAGCACAAGACACCTGACTTGGTCATGTGCCAAGTACTTAGCCTTTGGGGATTTTTGGGCCAAACCCTCAGGTTCTGCTCACACCCATGCACCCCCAGACCTTGCTACAGGAGGAGGAGAGAGGCATTTCAAATTAATTTGGTAGGATTTATGCCCTACCAGGACAAGGTTGTAACAGGCAAACAACTCAACATGAGCAAGCAGTGTGCAGAGGTAGCAAAGAAAGACAATGTATTAGAAATGCTGTCCAGCAGGGATAGGGGGGGTGATTGTCCCCTTATACTGGGCTCTAGTAAGAGCACAGCTAGAGTATTGTGTTCAGTTTTGAGCACCTCATTACAAGAAGGATGCAGAGGTGCTGGAGGAAGTGCAGAGGAGGGCAACAAAGCTGGGGAAAGCCCTGGAGAATAGATCTTATGAAAAGCCACTGAGGGAGCTGGGGAAGGTTAGTTTGAAGGAGTCTGAGGGGAGACCTCATTGCTGCCTACAGCTACCTGAAATGATGTTGTGGAGAGGCTGCTGCTGGTCTCTTCTCACAGGTAAATAGTGATAGACCAAGAGAAAATGGTCTCAAGCTGTGACTGGGTGAGTTTAGATTAGACACTAGGGAACATTTTTTTCTCAGCAAGAGTGGTTAGGCACTGGAATGAGCTGCCCAGGGAGGTGGTTGAGTCACCAACCCTGGATATGTTTTGAAGTCGTTTGAATGTGGTACTTGAGGATATGGTTTAGGATGAACTTTATAGAGTAGGGATTATAGTTGCACCTGATGACCCTGAGGATCTTTTCCAACCTGAATCTTTCTGTGATAATACAAATATGCATTTGGACAGTGCCTCCACAATTACTGAGTGTTTTGTTGGGACAGGTTGCAGTTCACAATCAACAAAGCCTGTCTCTGGTTATAGAGCAGGATTATTGCATACTGTAGAAAGTCTTGAGTACCCATTTTAAGACTTCTCTGCAAGTCATGGACAGCATTTCACACCTGAGGAAACCACAAAGAGCTGCATTTTGCTTTGATGAGATGTTAGCAAACTCAGGGACAAAACAGATCCAACAAGTTAGAAGTGCCCCTGATGCACAGGGCTTGTGGTCAGGCACTTCAATGAACCCAGCACATTATTGAGGAGCTGACACACAAATTTGTGGAACTGTTTTCCAGAGGTGGGGAGGAAAAAAATAGTTTGGTTTTTTTTTTTTTTTTCAAAAGGTACAGAGTAGCAATTACTCTAGATCATAATTAACAATCACTGCCATGTTGTCAAAATTATGGTCCTGGCTCATGAGGACATTACAGTCCTGAGTACTGTGTATCCACAGCAGATAAATTTTCCAACAGAGGTTTCATGATCTTTAAGGCATGATGGGATGTGTGACTGAGCTGAGGACTTTGCAAGAAGGAAGGGTAACAGAAAGATGTTATCATGGCTCATGTGCAATGACTGATCCCATGCAAGGCCAGCCTAGGAACTAGCACACAATTAGCAATATCTTAAGATAGCAAAGCATGACAAAATACAGGAGCAGAAGACTCTTGGAGTTTGCAGGGAAGTTTGCAGAGGACTGTTGGAGTTTGCAGGGAAGTTCAGTTCAGAATGAGATATACTCAGTTATTCCTCCACCTGGAGTACTGTATGCAGTTCTGGAGCCTCCAGCACAAGGAGGACATGGAACTGCTGGAAAGAGTCCAGAGGAGGACCACAAAGATGATCAGAGGTCTGGAGCACCTCTGCTATGAGGACAGGCTGAGGGAGTTGGGACTTTTCAGCGTGGAGAAGAGAAGGCTTTGAGGAGACCTTATAGCAACCTTCCAGTATCTGAAGGGGGCCTACAGGAAGGCTGGGGAGAGACTGTTCACAGGATGAGGGGGAATGGGTTCAAACTGGCAGAGGGGAGATTTAAAGGGGATGTTAGGAGAAAATTCTTTACAGTGAGGGTGTGAGACACTGGCACAGGTTGCCCAGGGAGGTTGTGGCTGTTCACTCCCTGGAGGTGTTCAAGGCCAGGCTGGATGAGACCTTGGGCGACCTGATCTAGTGGGATGATCTTTGAGGTCTCTTCCAACCTAAACCATTCTATGATTTCTCCAGACAGAGCAAGAGCATAAAACTTTCCGGGTTTCCTGTCACTCAAGCTTTACTTCTCCTTCCTGCAACAACCTTTACTACTTCTTTGAGCTCCAGGAATTTACAGAAGCAGGCACAGGGTTTTTTTCCTGCATAGCCAATTGGACCCTTCAGATTTACTGGGCATGAGGAGGGTAGGAGTCCCACCGCTCCCACCCCCAATCACACGTTCTTCTTCCCTGACTAAAAATGTCCAAGGACTTTGCAGGCAGTTAATGTGTTGTCTTGCTTCCTATCTGTAGCTTTTGTCTGATGGATATCAGTGTTGTGACATACTATGTATCCTGATCTGCCAGGTTGAGACCCTCTCTATGACTTTAAAAACCCTGGAAACTTTTAAAATAAGCACTTAGAGGCCCTATCTTTATTGGAGTAATGGACATTATGGGGGGTTAGGAGTAGAGGGGACAGGCTCTTCTCACTTGCTGCCTGTGATAGGACAAGGAATAATGGGTGCAGCACAAGAGATTCCACATCAACACAAGGGGCAGCTTCTTCACTGTAAGGGTCACAGAGCACTGGAACAGGCTGTCTGGAGAGGCTGTGGAGTCTCCTTCTCTGGAGGCTTTCAAGGTCCATCTGGATGTGTTTCTCTGTGATCTGAGCTAGACTGTATGGTCCTGCTCTGGCAGAGGGGTTGGATTCAATAATCTCTTAGGGTCCCTTCCAACCCCTGACATCCTGTGATTACAATGAGATGCTGACAAATTGATCAGCTCTCCTGTGGACAAGGCAAGTAGAACGCAGCAAACTTGGGAGGCGGCACACACACACACACACAAAAACTAACACTACAAAAGCAAACAAACAAAAAAAAAGGCAGGTTCACCATCCTTCCATAAGAGCAAATAACAAAGTAGTTGGCATTCTGGTTGACTCTCTATCAATCTCCTTTCTGTATGCCTATCAAATCACTGCAAATATTTGCCTCTTGGTCAGAGACAAACAGCAGGTCAATGCGAAAGTACAGATTACGTTGATTTTGAAGTCAAAATTGAATCTCCCTTATTTTCTGGCTGCAAACATTAACAAATGGGTCATGAAGGTCAAACAGTAATTAAAAGAGTGATTTTGCCAACCAAAAATGGAGGAAAGGCATGGGGGAGGTAACTTGGACTGATCTAAAGCAGGATTGGTTCTGAATGCTAACACCAGTACTAAGTGCACCTTGATTATGAAGGAATCTTCTTGTGCTGGAGCCCCCAGCACAAGAAGGACATGGAACTGCTGGAGAGAGTCAAGAGGAGGGCCACAAACATGATCAGAGGGCTGGAGCACCTCTGTTATGAGGACAGGCTGAGAGAGTTGGGGCTTTTCATCCTGGAGAAGAGAAGGCATCCAGGAGACCTTATAGTAGCCTTCCAGTATCTGAAGGCGGCCTACAGGAAGGCTGCGAAGGGACAATTCACAAGGTCTTGTAATGACAGGACGAGGGGGAATGGGTTCAAACTGGCAGAGGGGAGATTTAAAGGGAATGTTAGGAGAAAGTTCTTTACACTGAGGGTGGTGAGACACTGGCACAGGTTGTCCAGGGCGGCTGTGGCTGCTCCCTCCCTAGAGGTGTTCAAGGCCAGGCTGGATGAGGTCTTGAGAGTCCTGATGTAGTGAGAGGTGTCTCTCCCTATGGCAGGGGGTTGGAACTGAATGATCTTTGAGGTCCCTTCCAACCTAAACCATTCTATGAAATTTGAAGTGTGCCAGGCAGGCAGTGTCTGCCTCAAGAGCAGCTCAACACAGCTTATCCAGATAGCTTGGCTGTTATCCTCTACCTACAGTGCTTCTCTTTACCAAAATGATGCATCCTCTGCCCTGTGCAGAAATGTCCACAGAGAGTGGCAGGGTCCATGTGGAATTCATGAGAGGACCAAAGTGTGAACACTTATAAGTTAAAAAGGAGAAAGCTGCTGTGGGTAGGACAGCAGTGCAGAAAAGCACAGCACTCTTGGGACATTTTGCTAAGAAATAAAAAATGAGAAAGCCCTTCACCCATACTGAGGAGAAAGCTTGCCAGCTCTTCCCCTCTCTTCCTCTTTTTTCTTGAGCATATTAAGTTTTCATCATTTCTCATTTACTAGGTGACCTAACTCATACGGTTTTTTGACACACTAGAAATAAACTTTCCTCGGTGCAACAGGAACAGCTTTAGAGGAGTCTGCTAAGGCCAGAAAAGGACCTTTCTTCTGTGATGTGGGAGGGATGATAGCAGTGAGGAAAAACAGTGTGAATAATTCATGCAGCGCATTTAGATGCCATGTGAATCCTGAGCTAGCCTGGATAAATTCTTTGCTTTGCATTCATAATACTTCATTAGCTGTGATAGAGAAGAAGGTGGTAAAGCTACAAAGTGCAATGTTGCTTTAACCCCACTTGTCGATTGCAAAGGACTGCAGATGACTTTTTGTTTCCTTCCATGGGAGCTTCTTGTCAAAATCATTCCCCATGTCAGGGAAGTTAGTGGAGAAGATCTTCAGCCTCCTAGCTCACAAACTCTGACAGTGATTTCGGATTTCAGTGCAGGGGAGTATCTGAGAAAGCTCAAGAGTTCCTTTTCAGGTAAACACAGAATCACAGAATTAAACAGGTTGGAAAAGACCTTCAAGATTATTGAATCCAGCCTATCACCCAACACCTCCTAATTAATTAAACCATAGCACTAAGTGCCTCATCCAGTCTCGAGCACTAACCAACAGTTTCTCACTGCATGTCAGGATGTTGCTAATTACCACCACTAATGCCTATATAAGGAATTATAACTAAAAGGTGCAACTTAGAATCATAGAATGGTTTAGGTTGGAAGGAACCTCAAAGATCATCCAGTTCCAACTCCCTGACATGGGCAGGGACACCTCCCACTAGAACAAGTCACTCAAGAGCTCATCCAGCCTGGCCTTGAACACTTCCAGGGAGGGAGCAGCCACAACCTCCCTGGGCAACGCATTCCAGTGTCTCACCACCCTCACTGGAAAGAACTTCTTCCTAACATCCCATTTAAATCTCTCCTCTTCCAGTTTAAACCCATTACCTCTCATCCTGTCATAACAAGACCTTATGAATTGTCCCTCCTCAACCCTCCTGTAGGCCCCATGCCATTGGAAGGCTACTCTAAGGTCTCCTTGAAGCCTTCTCTTCTCCAGGATGAAAAGCCCTAACTCACTCAGCCTGTCCTCATAGCAGAAGTGCTCCAGCCCTCTGATCATCTTTGTGGCCCTCTTCTGGACTCTCTCCAATGGTTCCACATCCTTCTTGTAGTGGGGGCTCCAGAACTGCACACAGTACTCCAGGTGGGGTGTGAGAAGAGCAGAGTAAAGGAGGAGAATCACCTCCCTTGCCCTTCTGGCAATGCTGCTCTTAATGCAGCCCAGCACACAGTTACTGTCTGGGCCACATGTCCACACTGTTGGCTCATGTTGATTTTTTGTCAACCCAGACCCCCAGGTCCTTTTCCTCAGGGCTGCTCTCAAGCATTCTCTACCCAGCCTGGAGTTGTGCTTGGGATTGCACCGACCCAGGTGCGGACCTTACACTTGACCTTGTTGAATTTCATGAGGTTGGCCTGGGCTCACCTCTCCAACCTGTCCAGGTCCCTCTGGATGGATCCCTGCCCTCTAGCAAGTCAACCGTACCACACAGCTTGGGGTCATCTGCAAACTTGCTGAGAGTGCAAGTTGCCTTTCATGGGAGTTTCTTATCAAAATCATTCCCTATGTCAGGGAAGTTAGTGGAGAAGACCTTCAGCCTCCTAACTTACAAACTCTGACAGTCACCTGAAATTTCAGTGCTGGGGAATATCTTAGAGAGCTCAAGAGGTCCTTTTTTGGTAAATAGAGAATCACAGGATTAACCAGGTTGGAAAAGACCTTCAAGATTATCGAATGAAGTCTATCACCCGCCACCTCCTAATTAACTAAACCATGGCACTAAGTGACTCATCCAGTCTCCAGCACTAACCAACACTTTCTCATTGTATGCCAGGATATTTATGTTCAGACAGAACCAAGTTAGAGAGAAGGGTAGGTTGCTAATTGCCACCACTAATGCCTATATAAGGAGTTATAACTGAAAGGTGCAACTTGACAAAGTCCAACCAGCCAGAACCCCATTGTGCAAGTGTACAGAACATGGCCATGAGTAGCTGAGCCCTCTCAGATCTTAGTGGTTTCTGATACATTAAGGGAATGTCTGGAACAAAGACTTTGGCTGGAAAAAGTATTCATCCAAATTTTGGATTTAAATCTCCACCCCCCCCGCCCCCCGCCCAGTGCTGACTCACTTGTCCCAGTTGAGACTACATTTAATGGTGAACATTTTGATCTGTAACATTTTATGACCTTTGCAAGGAATATATTTGTAAATAACCGTGAGTTTGGGTTTTTTCCCTCCCATTCTTGCAGAGCTTGTTCCACCTCTGCTAAGCTGCTAGCCTATCACTCAAGTTTTATATGACTGTTTTAATATGCAACCCGCACAACACCCTTATCACAGGATCCCTTAGTCCCTCTTCTGTCTCTCACTGTTTCTGAAATGAAAACCCTATTTTGTCTTGTTCTAAAGAGATAAACCAGAGGGTTTTGCATAAGCTGTAGGCTTGGCTGAATTAATTTTCAAGAAATGAAATGTTGCTTCAAATAGCACCTGTTGAAGAGGACCTCTGATTTGCAATGATGACTATAATGTGAACTGGCCAAGTGAGGCTTATGTATTAGACAAACCAGATGGAAGACTTTTGTCTGCTATTTGCTACATTCTTCATGACACTCTTCCTCATGTATTTTTTTTCTTCTTTCCCACTAACTAAAGTACAAAATGCTCTGCCTCCGAGGTAGTGAACTTAGTGGTTTTAGCTCTGGTCACAGAAAATGATAACTGCAGTGGCAGAGGTTGCAAGTTCAGGCTCTGTGGATAATTCAGCCCAAAGAAAGTTGTCACACCAGACGAGCTCATAACCTTAACAGGATGACTGGAATGGGGCCTGGTTATTTACTCTGTGTTCACTGTGCCATTAAATATGAAAGCTTCCCAAAATGTCATGCCAGTTCCTGTGACTCTTTTGCAGCAGTGCAGCAAGATAAACTCTGTAAGGTTCATGCCAGTTGTGATCACAAAAAAAAAAAAAAAAAAAGGTTATTTAAA
>VWZI01015459.1:251975-267452 GCA_013396835.1 Psilopogon haemacephalus
AAGAAGAAAAAAAATCCATGCTTTTCAAGAAGAGAAGTAAATGTGTTGTCCCAGTCCGTGCTAGGCTTCATATCAAGCTTAAGTAGCATAGCTCAAAGCTAGGCCAAGGACTTGAAGGTCTGTGACCTAACTCAGACTTAAAATTACAGGAAAGGAATTGGCAAAGGGCAAACAGTGGTGTAGAAAGAAGGAAAACATGGGCAAGATGCAGACAAAGGGAAGCTACTAGCTTCTGTGTAATGTATTCCATGGCCAGAAACCTCAAATAGCTTTGTGACAGAAAGCAATACTGTTAGGCATGTTTTACAGATGGGTACATTTATGCTACGATAATTTAATGGGAGCACGTACTCTTGGTAGGCAGGGACAATCCCAGGGCAGACTTGTCCCTTATAACAATCTCCAGCATACCACTGTCACAGCTCTAAGAAACCTACATCTTTCCTTTTAATGACCCATGATTCCAACCTAAACCGTTCTATGATTCTATGATTCTGTGATTCCCGGTAGGCATCACTTCTCTCTCTTCTCCCTTTCTCAAGGAATGATGTGGTCAGGAGGAAAAGAAGTCTTAAACTCCTGATGTACAGAACCTGCAGCTAAGGTTGGAGCTTTTCTTTTTCTGCCTGTCTCCTCTTGGGACACTAAATGAGTGAGTCAGGAGGGACACACAAAGCTGAGAGCAGGTGATGTGGGCAACTTTTGTGTTTGATACTTTTAAGCTACAATAATTTAATGGGAGCAAGTATTCTAGGTAGGCAGAGACAATCCCAGGGCAGACTTGTCCCTTGACACAAGAACAATCTCCAGCATACCACTGTCACAACTCTAAGAAACCTACATCTTTCCTTTTAATGACCCATGATCCCCAGTAGGCATCACTTATAGCTCTTCTCCCTTTCTCAAGGGATGATGTGGTCATGAGGGGAAGAAGTCTAAAACTCCTTATGTACAGGACCTGCAACTCAGGTTGGAGCTTTTCTTTTTCTGCCTGTCTCCTCTTGGGACACTAAGTGAGTGAGTCAGGAGGGACACACAAAGCTGAGACCAGGTGACTGGTGGAGGGGAGATATAAACGAGATGTTAGGAGGAAGTTCTTCACAGTGAGGGTGGTGAGACACTGGAACGGGTTGCCCAGGGATGTTGTGGCGGCTCTCTCCTTGGAGGTGTTCAAGGCCAAGTTGGATGAGACCTTGATCGACCTGTTCTAGTGGGAGGTTTCCCTGCCTATGGCGGGGAGAGTTGGAACTGGATGATCTTTGAGGTTCCTTCCAACCTAAACCATTCTATGATGTGGACAACTTTTGTGTTTGAACTGTCTTTGGAAATCACTGGAGGTTAATACCATGAAAGTTATTTAACACTAATAAGCAATCAAGCGTGGGCCATGGGTTTTAGGGAGGCATGGGCAGAAATGTTGTAGGGAAGACAAGGGACATTTGTATAAACTCTTTAGAAATAAATAACCAAATACTTTGGCACATCAGGTCAGTTGGTTCCCTTCTCATTGAACTCTCACCTTTAAGGTAATGGTTTTGTTGCAAAGGCAATGTCCAAGACATCAAGAGTAATGCTGCCTATTTGCAGCAGCAGGTTTCAAGACTAGCTTCATGGCCGCTTACCAACATTTCCATAAGCCAGCAAGCTCCTTCAGTAAAACATCATTGAGTCTATGCCTGAACTTCATTGCTGTTATATATATTTCCAGAAATTGCTTAGATAGGAGTACAGGTGGTTTATTATGTCTGTAGCATTAACTTCAGGCTCAATCATCTCCCATCTGAAGTCAGCAATAAATTTCCATAAATTTGAAATAGGAATCAGATGTGCTCAAGTAAGAGAAGCACATCTGCTTTGGAATGACATAAACTGTATATTCAGCTCCATTAGATCCTGCTGGAAAGGAAAACAAACAATACTGAAGCACCAGGTCATGCTGAAACAAGAGGAATTGATCTTTGTTTCCATGTGCTTGAGTGTCTTATGCACTGAAGCAGGAGGCAATGAGCTGCTTTGGAAAGAGTAAGAATGTTTCCCCAATCTTGCTCTTAAAGTTACAAGAGGAATCTTAATGGAAACTGTACAGCATGCACACTTCATTGACAGTTGGGAATGGGAAGCAGTAATGCTTCAAATGATCATATCCTCCAAAATCTGGGCTTTGTTTTGTATTATATGGGTGGCAGAAAATTCACTGGAGGGATTTTTGTGGCACCTCAGAAGACAGAGAAATGCATGAACAGAAAAAATGCAAAATGTGAACACTGCAGCACTTCTATGGGCAGACTGTGCTGCCTGCTCTTTGATACCTGGGTTTTCTTCCAACATTATTTGACTGCTTACATTCTTAGCTGTCTGAACTTTAAATCATCACTATTGTCACAAGCATTGAAGCAGGAGCCCTTCCATCTCATCCTTGACATTTTAGCTGATATTGGACTTTGTACATTTAAAATTTGATGAAGTACTGTAAATTGGAAGAGTCATCTCTTTCCATCTACAGTTATTTTTATTTATATATATATATACACACACACACACACACGTACATTTATCCTTTTCTCATGGTCTTGTGGCTCAATGTAGTGGTCTGAACAGTTATCTGCCCCCCCACCTTTTGAAATAACCCAGGCTAGACTGAGACCGGCTGGAAGTTAATAAATGATGCTTTATATTTACAGCAATGCACAACATACAAGCAGATATTTACAGATATATACAGTGAAAAGGTAATACAGAAACACCACACCCCTCCTAGAGATCAAAATCCCTAAGAGGAGTTTTCCAGCCACCCCTACCATCTTTCCCCCCTTCCCCAATCTGATCTCACCATCTGTTGGTGAAGCAGATAGGCAGAGGCAGATCATCCAGGGGGATTAGCAGTAGGAAAGAAATTAGTAGAATTATTAAGAATCAGCTACAAAAGGCAGAGACAAAGGAACCATGCAAGGAGCAGCTACAGCCAGAGAGGTCTGGAGCAGTCTGACTTATCTATATTTGGGTTTCAACTCTTAAAACATTTTTTTTTTTCTTTCTCAGTAAAGCTGTGAGTGAAGTGACACAGGGTATTTTTATTTCTCAGCCAATAGTCTGAGACTCACTCAAATTCTCCAATTGGTTCAAACCAGCACACTCAATATCGACTTTTCTCACTCAAATTCTCCAATTGGTTCAAACCAGCACACTCAATATCCACTTTTCTTCTGACGTACTCACTCCATGTGAACAAAATAAGTACAAACAATTTCAAAATCTGGGCTCTGAAAACATCTGTGATTATTCATACAGCAGCAGATCCTAAATTTCATGACCACAGAGAAACTGCTCCAAAAACATTTCTGATGGATGTCCTTCCATCCCACAGATCTTCCGTGTTGTCCCATATCTCTCTCCAGAGAGGCTGTGGAGTCTTCTCTGGAGACTTTCAAGGCCTGTCTGGATGCAGCTCCTCTGTGACTTGAGCTAGGTTGTATGGTCCTCCTCTGGTAGGGGAGTTGGACTCAATGATCCCTTTGGGTCCTTTCCAACCCCTGATACACTGTTATCTCTTGGAAAACTTCAGCTGTGTCTAGGAGTGCTATATCAGAGACAAAAAGACAAGTAACTCCCCACTCCCAAAGTGGCAGGTTCTGCTTTCTTTCCCAGTATAATCTTAACACAGGTGAGCACTGACTACAGCAGAGTAAAGCTGCACCTGCCCCAGCTCTAAACACAGGAATGGCTTTGGCACTAGCAGTTCTTCCTGCAGATCCAACAAGATCAGCAAATCTGGGATTGTGCTTCCCATAATTGGGTTACATAACTGAAATTCAGGGAAATCTTCATGTAACAGGGCTGCTTTACATAACAACAAAAAAAATCTGTTTAGTATGAAGCTACCCAAAGTAGCTGTGTGTGTCTGAGCTGGCTACTGGAACTAGCCCAGCTCTAGCAGCATACATCTAAGCACTAATGCTGATACTTGAAATGCTTATTTAGGAGAACTTTTACTTAGGTAATTAAATGTTGCCATTGTGAAAGCTGTGAGAGAAGTCTTTCCCCACTAAGGTGCTTGCTAAACCTCCCGTCAGCTTCACTAAGAACAGCAGTTCTCATTTCCATGATGCATCCACCTACTCCAGTCCCTCTGTTCCAGTGGTGGCCAATAGAAGATGACTCTTGGAGATTATAAAAATCCAAGACTTTATGATGATACTGTTCCCAAAACACTCTCACAGCCTTCAGGAAATTGTGGTTGAGAAACTTCCCGTGCCAGAGGTGTATTTCTGCATTTAATAGCTCTCCGTGGGCTTGTCAACAGTGCTAATGTTTCCTCACTGGCTCCTAAGAAGCCTTAGAATGTATTCTCACGTGGATATTTTGAGACATAACTGCACAGAGTACACTCAATGGACTATAATAATAAGTTACACCCCCTTCCCCTTTGGGGACTGTACTTTCTGTTACTAAAAACAAGGAGAGGAAGAAAATACTGAGTGGATTTGATTACATCATTCATCCTTGTGTACTCTGGTCTGTTTTCAGCAGTAGGAATTGCCAACAGGTTGTGTGGTGGTTTGGCAGTTAACTGCCTCCCCTCCCCCACCCCCCACCTTTTGAAATAAACCCCGGCTAGGACTCAGAACACTGGAAGTTGATAAATGAAGCTTTATATTTACAGCAATGCACAATATACAAGCAGATATTTACAAGGTATAACAGATATTTACAAATAGATACAGTGAAAAGGTAATACAGAAACACCACGGCCCTCTCAGAGATCAAAATCCCCAAGAGGGGTAACCAACCACCCCCTACCATCTTTCCTTTCCCCCCTTCCCCAGTTTTATCTCACCACCTGTAGATGCTGCAGATAGGCTGAGGTAGATCAGCCAGGCGGATTAGTAGTAGGAAAGAAGATAGTAGGATTATTAAGAAACAGCTACAAAAGACAGAGAAAAAGGAACCATGCAAAGAGCAGCAGCAGCCCAGTGAGGCCTGAAACCATCTCACTTATCTATGTTTGGGCTACGCTTTTAAAACAATTTTTTTTTTCTTTCTCAGTAAAGCTCTGGGTGAAGTGACATCCTGTGTTTTCCTCTCACAGCCAATAGTCTGATTTCTCACTCAAATTCTCCAGTTAGTCCAAACCAGCACAGGTTGCCATCTGCCTGTTCTCCAAATAGCCTGTCCAGTTCTGCTGTGATCTTACCAGTCACTGTTAGAGCTTTACAAATGCACGACTATATTTCTTTTTGGTTTGTATTAAAATTGCTGTGGCCAGCAGGAGTAGGGAGGTGATTGTCCCTTTTGACTTGGCTTTGGCTCAACACCTCAAGTATTGTGTTCAGTTTTGGACACTGCAATACAAGAGAGATGTGGAGGTGCTGGAGTGGATCCAGAGGAGGGTAGCAAAGCTGGGGAAGGGCCTAGGGAATAAATCTCATGAGGAGCAGCTGAGGGAGCTGGGGATGGTTAGTTTGAAAAAAGAGGCTCAACAGAGACCTTATTTCTGTCTACAACTACCTGAAGGGACACTGTGGAGAAGCTGCTGCTGGGCTCTTCTCACAGGTAATTGAAGGCAGAACAAGAGGGAATGGTCTCAAGCTATGACTGGGGAGGTTTAGATTGGACATTAGGAAAAAAATTGTCATGGAGAGACTGGTCAGGCACTGGAATGAGCTGCCCAGGGGGGTGATTGAGTCACTGACCCTGGATGTGTTTAAGGATTGTTTGGGTGTCTAGAGACATGGTTTAAGGTGAATGTTGTAGAGTAGGGTTCTAGGTTGGACTTGGTGATCCTGAGAGGCTTTTCCAACCTGGATGTTTCTGTGATTTGGCCAGAGAAGGTATTTCTAAGATAGGACCTGTGAGACAGATGGTCAGAAAGGCTCAAAAGAAAGCAAGGTATATGTCCTGACTTAATGAGGGCTGGAGTGAGGTGGGAGAAGTGAAACATCATCCTGGGAAAGAGCACTGCAGTCTTCCTGGAATGTTCATATTTAACTGATGAGGGTCGAAATTTTAAACTAATCATGCATGAAGTTGTTTCTTTTTTGGAGTCAGCCAAAAGGTCAGAAAGAAAGATATATTTTCATAAGGCACAAAATCAGCAATAGCAAATAAGTAATGAAAATCAGGAAACGTAGGAGGTAAGTCATGCAAAAGCAAGCCCAAGAAAAACAGAGGATTGGCACTTCCCTGTTGACATTTACCAGCACTTCAGATTCTCTCTAATACCTGTGTCTGAGTGAGACATTATTTCAAAGCAGTTCAGTCGGGGTGGATGAAATGTTTAGTTATCATAAGACTTGTTCTTCCTTTTCAGTGGTAGCTTTCATCCTCTGAGATCTGCCTACCTCTCTTCTTTTCTCTTCATTAGCAAGAAGTATATTTAAATCACTGTGAGGATAGTAGCTGAAGATTTAATGAGTTAGTTTATCTATGCTCTTTATTGACTTGACAGTTGTTCAAAGAGCCAGACAGGCCTTTTCAGGGGTGAGAGAGGCAGTCTTCTTCCAGTCTTTGTGTCTTTCTTACAATATTCCTTTCAGAAAGCTTCTCATGCCACCAAAGATGCAGATCCTTAGATAACCCTAAAGTTACAGCTAAAGAGATGAAAGAGAGAAGATTCTTCAGTGAAGATCAATACAGCCATGGGGAGCCCTATAATTCACCCAGAGCAGCTTTCTTCTTCTTTGATTTCAAGTCAGTTTTGTTATTTTAGGAACCTGAGGATGAAAGTCTTTTTCTCTCTGGTATTTTCATATGGTTGTGTGATGCTTCTTCCACAAAATTATGCCACAGGCATCTGCTACAGCATTTTCATCCACTTAAATCTCTGTAATTCGCATACTTTTCGTCTCATTCTAATGACATGCAATATAGAATTTTGTTCATTATGAAATTCACAGCAGTAAAAGAGCAAGTTTTGAATGAGAGATGCATTGCAAGCCGTTAAAGAAAACAACAGAGTAGTTTGTGTGGTCATACGATTGAGGAAAAACTCAGTTTAGTTCAGCTCAAAATCAGAAAGGAAGAAAACCCAGAGCGAAATTCTCTCCTTTGCATCTCTGGAGTTTCATCAAACAGAAAATTCAGTGAAGCACAAGGAACAGGAGGAACAGCTCAACAGCTACGAGAAAGTTTGATTTAATGCGTGTCTAAATAAAATGTAAACAAATTTAATTGGCTTTGATAGAAGTGTCCCCCTGCAACACGAGTTCCTTTTGTCTTGATGAGAGTTGAGTCCAAGCTTTGTTTTGTGGATGGCTTCCTTTCTATTGTACCTTAGCCTACGCAACAAAACTCAGGGACTGAGAGTTAGCTATAGGCACAACTGAAAGAGGCATATATCCAGGTCAGCAGTTTAATCAGGACAGCATTGTAAACACAGGCTCATATTTGCTCTGTGGTTTACAGTGTGAGGAACAGCAGGGCTGTACCAGCCAAGGGACAGATTTGGGCGCATCAGCTGACAGCAGCTGCTGCATATTCCGCAGCCAACAGCAGGAATATCAAACCCAACTCCATTCCTTGCAGCCAGACCAAATTTCCCCCATTCTGTTCCACTTCATCTACACAGCAGCCTTGTACTTGCCAGGATTTGGATCCTTACCTTCAGGGTAGCAAGTTTCAGCTCTGGAGCTTGAGATTCCTTGAGCTGGCAGTGTTGAAACGTGCTCATTGCTGGAATTGCTCTGCAGGTCCTGTGAATGTGTTGTATTACTGACTATTTGAAAACATTTGGATGGTGTTATCTATTTCAGCATGACTTGCCAGGGCTGCCAGATGATACCCCTTTCTCTTCAACCTAGCAGCTGCACAAGTGAATATTTGCATGTGCAACTGCAAGTCACTCGTCCATTAATTCACAGGAATGCATACACCACAGGAACTGCATATAAACCTCCCTGCATTTTCTTCAAGCTCCTATCATAGAATCATAGAATCAGTCAGGGTTGGAAGGGAGCACAAGGATCATCTAGTTCCAATCCCCCTGCCATGGGCAGGGACACCCTACCCTAGATTAGGCTGGACACAGCCTCATCCAGCCTTGCCTTAAACACCTCCAGGGATATGGCCCCAACCACCTCCCTGGGCAACCCGTTCCAGGGCTCTCACCGCTCTTATGGTGAAGAACTTCCTCCTCACATCCAGTCTGAATCTCCCCACCTCCAGCTTTGCTCCATTAGAATCATAGAATCATAGAACGGTTTAGGTTGGAAAGGACCTCAAAGATCACCCAGTTCCAACCCCCCACCATAGGCAGGGACACCTCCCACTAGAACAGATTGCTCAAGGCCTCATCCAACCTGGCCTTGAACATCTCCAGGGAGGGAGCAGCCACAATCTCCCTGGGCAACTTGTTCCAGTGTCTCGCCACTCTCACTGTAAAGAACATTCCCCCTAGTCCTGTCACTACCTGATAGCCTAAGAAGTCCCTCCCCAGCTTTTTTGTAGGTCCCCTTCAGATACTGGAAGGCTGCAATAAGGTCATCTCAGAGCCTCCTCTTCCCCAGAAGGAAGCCCCAACTCTTTCAGTCTGTCCTCACAGTAGAGGTGCTCTGAGCATCCTCGCAGCCCTTCTCATCTTGCAACAGAGTGTCAAAGTGGACCATAATCCTAGGAGAACCCCTTTTAAGAAAATACCAATATCCCAGGTAGAAAAGACTACATGTAATTGTCAAACCGAGATGCCTTCTAGCCAGCTGAAAAATAAAAGAAGTTTAAAAGTCAGAAAGATTGCACTAATGGCTTTGAACATTACAATTTTAGAAAGCTCAAGTTTTAGTAATATGATTGCAACACTCAGCAATTTCTCTTTCTCCTCCTTCAAAAATATTGACTTCCATTAACTAATTGTAGTAACCCAAAGTTAGAGAGATTTCTTTTGAAATAACAAAGGTATGCATAAAACAAAATAAAATAATACAAAAGGCACTGCCAGGAAATTGTCTTCTCAAAAAAAAAAAAATTTCTCCTCAGAAGAAGCTTATTTTTCTTGCTGCTCTTCCATTATATGTAACACATTAATCCTAAATCCCCATACTAAAGATGAAAATGGGCAATAATGCTTTAAATGTTTGTCACTTTAGGGGCTTGGAGACTAATTTGCTTCTAAACTGCTCACGAAAAGCAGATCTGATTAAGCAGATGAATTTCAAGAGAAAACAAACAAACAGAGATATTAGTAAAGGTCCCCTAGTTTGCAACTTACAGACTTAAAAGAAGGCATATTGGAGAGTGATATTTAGACTCTCACACAAGTCTGCTTTCAGAGAGTTTATTCTAAGCTAATACAAGCAAAGTTCAGAGGCAATCCAGCATCCTTAGGATAGATACCTTTGGGACATGAAACTTGTATAATAAAGACAAGATCTGAGGCATATGGTTGTCTCTTACATGCTCTTTATCTGTCTCAGTCTTTGGTCTTGTTACTAGCAAACTTTGCTTTCTGCTCATGTCTCACTCTCCGACAGCCAAAGGTGTTTTGAAGGCTGTTACTGTAAGAGGGAGTCTAATTCTCCAACAACAGATAACTATTCCCTGCTTTCCTAGGTCTTATTTTGTCACAGTCGAATAAAACCTACCCATTTGTAACTTCTCTTTACACCAAGAAGCTGACAAACATTTAACAGGAGAGACCTGGGTTATTAAATAATTGCACATACTCCTGCTGGCTTTGATGATCTTTGCATCAAGCTGTAATTTTGGATAGAGATGATAAGCCTCATAATATCTAGCTGGAAAATAGATGAAATTGTTTTGCAGTACAGATTGAAGATTCCTCTCTTCTACATTTGAAGTGATATTCAAATGTGAACACCTGCAATTACAAGACACTTTTTAAAATGTAATGAATAAGTAAGGTAAAGGTCTCTAATGCCAATCAAGACTGCTCTGCAGAAAAGAACAAAACCTAATTTGTTCTTTGACAAGGATGCAAGACTGGGTGGTAAAGGGATGTCTGAAACTGTACTGTTCTTAGAATGAGATAGTGGTACTGCTAATTCTGTCTGAGGGTATGGGAAAGAATTGATCATCCCTTTATTTTCCCCAGTTGTACTTGCTGTTAGCCTATGATGCTATTTCTTTTTGTTCAAGGTGTTCAAAATAGAGTTGGCTCCAAGATTGATTAACCATCAGAATTGACAAAGGATATAATATATGGAAAAAAGAAGAGAGATCTATCAATAGGAAGTCATTACCATAACAGGGCAGTTCTTGGGCAGATTGTCTGGGAGTGATTCTTCCTCTGGGTTATGCTGTTCTACACATTCCATCAAGGAGTATCAGGAAAGTGCAAAGTCATTTTTAAGTACAGGCAAAGCCTGGTAGCTTAAAGTAAAGATAAGGACAAGACAGATAGGGAGGGATCTAGCATCATTTGGTTATCATCTGAACTATTAACAGAACTTCAAGACTGTGATGGTTTGGCAGTTATCTGCCCCACCACACTTTGAAATAACCCAGGCTAGGACTCAGTCAGCTGGAAGTTAATAAATGAAACTTTATATTTACAGCTTTGCACAATATACAAGCAGATATTTACAGATATATACAGTAAAAAGGTAATACAGAGACACCACACCCCTCCCAGAGATCAAAACCCCTAAGAGGGGTCACCAACTACCCCTGCCACCTTCCCCCTTTCCCCAATCTTATCTCACTATCTGTTTTCTGCAGCAGATAGGTGAAGGTAGATCAGCCAGGGGAATTAGCAGCAGGAGAGGAGTTAGTGAGATTATTCAGATTCAGCTATGAAAGGCAGAGAGAAAGAGCCATGCAGGAACAGCCACAGCCCAAAGTGGTCTGAAGCAGTCTCAAGCTGTCTGACTTATCTATGTTTGGGTTACAGCTCTTAAACAATTTTTTTTCTTTCTCAGTAAAGCTATGAGTGAAGTAACATCATCAGTGTTTTCCTCTCTCAGCCTATAGTCTAATTTCTCATTCAAATCCTCCAATTATTTCAAACCAGCACAAAGACACCCTCCTGCAAAATGGCACGTTATGCAGAATGGAAAACAGGGATCCCTAGAAAGGATTTAGCAGTCATATTCAAGAAAGTGATGTGATTATGAGAAGTCTCTTTAAGAATGGGTTTCACAAGTGGCTTTTGAATTACTGAGGTTACAACTGAAGGTGATGTACCGAGAACAAACTGCTTTATTTCATTAAATCTGGTTCTCTTTTGTTATGATTCTTAACTTATATAAAAAGAAGATTAAAGAGCAGAAAACAGGGAATGACTTTAGATTTTGAAAGCTCACTCTTTATAGTATGCTGAGTTTAATCCTGCAATCCATTTTACACAGAAAGGAGATCGATGCTGTGCGAAAGACCCCCAAATTAAACTTGTCTTGACCTGTAGATCCCGATCACATAGTAAAATATTTCAAAGAGAGATAACTTGAAGTGTCAGGAGCAAGTAGGAAGTCCTGTCTAGAGGAATTATCCTCCAAGCAGCATTTTCTGCAGTTAGATTGCAAAAACCAATGTATAGTGGAAGTCTTAGTAAACTGGAAAGGTTATTAAACCAGATACAGTCTAGTAAAATATACATGACAATGTTTTCCTAAGTGGTGGAGGTAATTAATCACCTAATTTACTGTCTAGAGACATGATGACCTCTCTACTTCTTTAGGACTCCAAATCAAATTATGCATCTGATACTAATTTATTTGGGTATGCTAAGACCTCTAAGTACCTCTGAGTGGGAAGATTTGGCTAGTGTGCTCTTATGTCCATAGAAAATATGGATCTCACAGAATTCTTCTGAGCATCTGTTCCCAGCAGAGACTTACTCATGTTTCACAATCTGACCTGCTCAGGTCAGGAGGATCAGGGCATGGTGAACCTTGGAGCACATCACTCCTTAGGGAAAGCAGTGCAGGAGGCATAGCATTGGTTTCTGAATGTCATCTCCTGAACAATTTATTATTCCTGCATATTGTTAAGAGTTATGCCAAGCACTTGAACTCATTGAGGCAACCAGTAGAGACAGCTGAAAAATGTTCCATTTTTTTTTTCTTTTAGCCATCATCAAAAGAGTTTTTACATTTTGGATTGAGAGAAAAGTGATTTTTTTTTTTTTTAAACTCTCTTCTGAAAACGGAAAAGAAACAGAACTCCAAATAAACCTGTTTGTCAGTTCTGGGCTTGTTTTATGGGAAAAAAAAAAAATGTAAGAGCTTTCTCATGAAAATGCATCGCATGTCCAAAATAGAGGAACTATGAATAGAATTTTTCAGCCATCACAAGGAAATAGTGATTTATATTCGAAAGAAAACTGAGGGGTTTTTAATCTCCATATGTGCTTATGTATGTATAATGGAAGGCATGCACAAAAAGTTTCTATGCAAGCTATGTATTCACATCCAAAATACCCATTCTAGGGACTAGGTAGGTGCTATCTGGCTTCCTGACAGGTTTCAGGGGCTTTAGGATGTGCACAGCAGAAACTGTATTTCACCCATAAAAATTCAGCTGTTATCACTCATGCACTTGAGAGCAGCACAGCCTTTTAGCAGCAGTACTAAATGGAATACAGGCAGCTACATTGTAATTGCTACTGTTGTGACAGAGAGTATTATTTCATCTGGAAGCTTTTGGCTTATGGCTAGAGTTAGAATCATAGAATCATAGAATGTCAGCAGCTGGAAGGGACCTCCAGAGCTCATCTGGTCCAACCCCTACGCCAGAGCAGGATCAACTATACCAGATTGCACAGGAACACATCCAGATGGTACTTGACTGTCTCCAGAGAGGGAGACTCCACAGCCCTCCATGGGCAGCTGCTTCCAGTGCTCTGTCACCCTCATAGTGAAAATACTTCTTCCTCAGGTTCACATGGAACCTCCGATGCCTCAACTTCAACCCATTGCCTCTTGTCCTGTCACTGGGCATCACTGAGACGAGGCTGGCTCCATCTTCCTGGCACTCGCCCCTACATATTTATTAACATTAATCAGGTCACCCCTTAGTCTCCTCTTCTCCAAGCTAAAAAGCCCCAGCTCCCTCAATCTCTCCTCATAAAGAAAGTGTTCGACTTCCTTAATCATTTTTGTGGCTAAGGAAGTTGCTTACACTTAATCATCCTTTTACCAATGCAATATGTTGCAGCAGGCAGAAGTCTTCAAATCATAGGTATCACAAGCAAAGGTTGCCTGTGCCTGGCACCATCCAATGGCATACATTCTTCTGGGGATTTTTTCATTTCAGCTGTAAATGGCATGGAAAAATAAATTCATCCATGTTCCTTCCTGTTGTGGTGAGGGGGCTGGGGACAGCCCTACAAGGAGAGGCTGAGGGAGCTGGGGGTGTTTAGTCTGGAGAAAAAGAGGCTCAGGGGTGACCTAATTGCTCTCCACAACTTCCTGAAAAGAGTTTGCATCCAGGTGGGGTTGGTCTCTTCTCCCAGGCAACCAGCAACAGAATGAGGGGACAGAGTCTCAAGTTGTGCCTGGAGAGGTATCGTCTGGATGTTTAAAAGAAGTTCTTCACAGAGAGAGTGATTGGCATTGGAATGGGCTGCCTGGGGAGGTGTTGGAGTCACCATCCCTGGAGGTGTTTAATAGGAGACTGGATGAAGCACTGGGTGTCGTGGTTTAGGGGGTGTTAAGTGACAGGTTGGGCCTGATGATCTTGAGGATTTTTTCCAACCTGGTTGATTCTGTGATTCTCTAATGGGAATTGTAGTGGGAATCCTCTCATCTTGCCTCATGTGCTCTGAGAAATGCAACAGATCCTACACCAGTTTTTGGATTTCTCTTCTGAAAATGTAATTTAGAAGCTGTGGGAATCAGCCATGCTCAGACTGAAAAGCACTCTCAACAGCATGGAAAGAGAATGGAAACTAAAATTCCTTTTTTTTTATGGCCCAACTTTCGAAAATGCTGACCTCCTACATCCATCTGTTTTGACTGACAAATAAGTAGTCAGTTTGAATCACAGAATGTCAGGGGCTGGAAGGAACCTCAAAAAGATGATCCAGTCCAACCCCCCTGCCAGAGCAGGATCACCTATGCCAGATGTCACAGGAACACATCCAAGCAGGTTTCAAATATCTCCAGAGAGGGAGACTTCACAACCCCTCTGGATACAGCTCAAAGGTGTGATTGAATAAGTGTATTGGCAAGAACATCCATGGAAACTCGTGTATTTAAGAAAGCATTAAAAAACAATAAATTTGCCAAGAGGGAATTTTAAATATATTGTTCTCAAAATCTGGATTACATTTAACCAAATAATCAGCAGATACCTACTGTATCACTTGTGACCAGAGCAATGACATTTTGTTTCCACAGCAGTCTAAAAATGGCTGTAATCTACTGAGCAGAGATGACTCACATGAATTAAGCTGAGAAATCAGCAGAACTGATACTAAGAATGAAAAAAAAAAAAAACAACCCCATACTGATACCTTTGAAATTCTTAGAGGTTATTTCACCTACAAAGATTTTTTTTGTTGTTATTGTCCTGGTTGACACAAATATTACTTCAGATTTGGGTGTTATGCATATTACTTCGGACCAATGAGTTTACTTCTTAGTCTTTAGTGAACAGGCGCTGGTACAATGGAAGATACTTGAGACCTTGCAGATTTGCAGTCTTCATTGCTGCACTTCATAGTTGTGGTTGGAAGGGACCTCAAGGATCATCTAGTTCCAATCCCCCTGCCATGGGCAGGGACACCTCACACTAGATCAGGCTGTCTACAGCCTCATCCAGCCTAGCCTTAAACATCTCTAGGGATAGGGCTTCCATCACCTCCCTGGGGAACCTTTTCCAGAGCCTCATCCCTCTCATGCTGAAGAACTTCTTCCTAACATCCACTTTGAATCTATCCATTTCTATCATTGTTCCATTGCCCCCCCAGTCCTATCACTACCTGGAATCCTACAAAGTCCATCCCCAGCTTTCTTGCAGGCCTCCTTAAGATACTGGAAGGTTGTAATAAGGTCACCTGGGAGCCCAAACTCCCTCAGTCTGTCCTCATAGCAGAGGTGCTTCAGCCCTCTAATCTAATTGTGGTAGCAAAATTAATCCCTGTATTAATTCCTCTATTAACCAAAGACAGTCAGAGACTGTTCTGTCTTCTAACGTGACCAGCAGGATTTGTGATTGACAGTTGACTTACACATTCAATACCCTGATTTGGCTTGGAAAATGAATGGAGCCTGGGATATAACAAAGAAGATTGTTAAGCAAACACTTGCCACAATTTCGCCTGATGTGCTGGCTTGAGGCTAATGGGAATATTTTATATGAGATAAATGAGATATTTGGTTATAAAAGAATAATAAGGATAAAGTCGATATCATGCATTGGTTTGCTAAAAGGGATAAAAAGCCAAAGTATAAGCAATTTGATGTTCTTTTGCTTCTGAGCATTGATTTGCCCACTTTTCTCTAATATCTTCCACTAAACCTTGGCTAACTGAAAACGAGTAAGATTTGCTGGCTTTGTTTTCTGTCTGGGAGAGAGAGGATGGCT
>VWZI01015459.1:267901-282688 GCA_013396835.1 Psilopogon haemacephalus
ATTTTTTTTTTTTTTCCCACCAGGAAAAAATTATCTATTGTATATAATTGCAGATACTTGTAAATATGTTGTGTATATATCCTTGTAAATTTAGCTTTTTTGTAAATAGAGCTTCTTCTTACTTCCAAGCCATCAGAGCTGGTCTGGTAAATTTCAAGTGGGGGGGAAACTTCTTCACAGAATTAGCCAGGTTGGAAAAGATCTTTGAGATCATCAAGTCCAACCTGTTACCTAACAGCTTCTAATTAACTAAACCATGGCACTAAGTGCCTCATCCAGTCTCCGTTTTAACACCTCCAGGGACAGTGACTCCACCATCTCCCCAGGCAGCCCATTCCAATACCAATCACTCTTTCTGTGAAGAACTTCTTCTTAACACCCGGCCTAAACCTGCCCTGGTGCAGTCTGAGGCTGTGTCCTCTTGTTCTATCACTGATTGCCTGGGAGGAGACAACCCCCACCTAGCTACAACCTCCCCTAAGCCTCCTCTTCTCCAGGCTGAACACCCCCAGCTCCCTCAGCCACTCTTGGTAGGGCTGTGCTGCAGCCCCCTCACCAGCCTTGGTGCCCTTCTCTGGATACATTCAAGCACCTCAACATCTTTCTTAAATTGAGGGGCCCAGAACTGAACACAGTACTAAAGGTGTGGCCTAAACAGTGTTGAGTACCCACTACATCTCCATAAGCATTCAAATGGCTGAACAAAAAGCAGGACAAGTGTCTCAACCAGTCCAAAGACACAACAAGCTGATTTATGCTTTGGACATGAAGAGAGACACATTCCACACATACTGCTTCAGAGCTCTTCTGGCTATCAGTGTTGCAATACACAGCATCAGGTTGTGCAGGGCAAAGTTTCTAGCTTCATCTCTACACTCCCTACAAGAGAGCCAGAGAGTGAACTTCTGTGATTGTTTTTTTTTTTTTGGCCAGGCTTGGAGAAAGGGAAAAATTAGCCTGGATAGGATATTTTCACTTTTCATAGACCTGATTTTTGATGGATTAGGATAAAACTGAGAGAGGCCATCACTCAGTCGCCAGGGTCAGCTGCTTCTTCAGCCTTGATGCTTTGATATTTGAGTTGCTCATCCTCAAGATGTTTCTGTGACTCTTGATCACTGCCCCAAGTGAAAGTCTGGGGGTAAATTAACTTAGGCTGCAGAATACAAAAGGTGCAGAAATAGTCCTTTATGTCTCAGAGACCTCTTGTTCCTCTTTATTCCTTTGCTTCCACTGGCTCTGACCCTGTTTTGCCTTCCTGTGACAGAGAGAGCTTTCACCCCCAGCTCTTCTCTTCTGCATAAAAGCAGCTCTAGGGCAGGGCAAAAGCCATAATTTAATTTCCTTGATTTTTCCAGTCCTTTTCTGCACATTTTAGCATCCACAGAGATGCAGCATCCTCAGCAAAGAGTTCTGCAGCACAGCACTGAATTGTTCTCCACTTGCCAGCTTTCCACTAATTTTCAGCTTCTCTTCCCACATCTTGGAGGTCTCTTCCAACCTGGCTCTATTCTATTCTATTCTATTCTATTCTATTCTATTCTATTCTATTCTATTCTATTCTATTCTATTCTATTCTATTCTATTCTATTCTATTCTATTCTATTCTATTCTATTCTATTCTATTCTATTCTATTCTATCTTCTTTAATGGATCATACCCAACAAATAGCTGCAGCTCACCACACTATACCTACAGTCATCACTCGAGCAGAGTACAGCCGTGGGGTACAGCAAAGTTTGTTCTAATTAATAAAGATGAACAAGTCAGGCTCAGAAAATTCTCTGCCAGAATTCTTACGTGAACTACCAAGGACTGCAGAGCATGGAAACTTCACTGCAGTCCTTTTTGTGTGTGGGAAAGATTGGGGATTTTTTTTCACCTGCCTTTTCCAAGAGGGACATTATTCTGTGTGTGCCAAAAAAATACACACACAAAAAGAGCTGTTTCACTGCCCATTAGAGCCTTGCTGGGAAAGAAGAAATTGAACAAACAAATGGCATATGTTAGTCACATTGCTTCACGCACTGCTGGAATGCTTTCAGATACTCTGGTGCCTTCAATTAGAATCGCAGTAAAATTAAGCATAATTGATTTTTTTTTTTTCTTTTGGACAGCACAGTGACATCTGAAATTGAGAATGACTTATATGAAGCCAGGCAAACGTGACACACATCAGAATAAGCATGTAGCAACCTTCAAGAAATATATATGTTGTGTGGAACTCTTCCATCTGGCTAAATTATAGATTAAGTGGCTGAGGTATGTTTTGATTTTTTTTTTTTGGGGGGGCNCGGGGAAAATGTTCCTAATTTTAAAGTTCTCTTCCTTTTGAAAGATTTCTACCCTATTTCGCTTACAAGATTAATTTTGCACCATTCTTTCAATATTATTCCTGAACGCTTTAGATCGTGATTAAAGAGCATTCTCCCAACGATGCCAATAGTAGGAAATCATTTCATTTAAAAGAGCAGCTTTGTTTGTGGTTTGTCAAATGTCACTGCGCCCTTCTAACTAAAAGGGGAGGGTGGGGTGAAAAAACACCAAAAAAAAAAGAAAAAATCCATCCTTTCACTTCAAAGCTCTCCCATCGGCATTATGGCATCTTGAAAATCTCTCATCCATTTCAGGAGGATTAGGAGCAGGACCAGCGTTTTTTCCAGTCGATTTCCTCAAGATGCCCGTGAAAACAGCTGTGTGATCCTCTCTGGAACCAGAAGGTGGCAAGCACTCTTAAAGTATGAGCTGTACCGAAACGGGCCGGGCTGCCTTCCTACAAAACTTCAGCCACCATTACCCTCCCCTCAAGCACTCAGCCTTGGGTTTCCCAGCCAGATGCTCCTGTTTTAACAGCCTCCAGTAAATCAACAGCAACAAAGGGCTAATAAGAGAAGCATGGAAGAGGTTTCAACTTATCTTTCATCATAAGTCAAGTAGAAAATAATCGTGCAGAAAAGAAAGCTGACCAGGAATTTATTTATTTATTTATTTTTAAATTACATTTCCACCCCACTGCAGCTCTGGCAAAGGGAGGGTTCCTAAGATATTAGACCAGCTGTGAAATATAAATCGTAGAATAGAATCGTAGAATCAGTCAGGGTTAGAAGGGACCACAAGGATCAGCTAGTTCCAAACCCCCTGCCATGAGCAGGGACACCCTACATTACATCAAACTGGACGCAGCCTTAGCCAGCCTGGCTTTAAACACCTCCAAGGAAGTGGCCCCAACCATTCCCCTGGGCAACCCATTCCAGGGCCTCACCACTCTCATGCTGAAGAACTTCCTCCTCACATCCAATCTGAATCTCCCCACCTCCAGCTTTGCTCCATTCCCCCTAGTCCTGTCACTACCTGAGAGCCTCAAAAGTCCCTCCCCAGCTTTTCTGTAGGCCTCCTTCAGATACTGGAAGGCTGCAATAAGGTCACCTTGGAGCCTGCTCTTCTCCAAACTGAACAGCCCCAACTCTTTCAAGTCTGTCCTCATAGCAGAGATGCTCCAAATCCTGGGAAGAGAAGGCTGTTCAGGCTGTTTTAAAGACATCACAATAAAGAGGTAAATTAAATCCCAGCAGATGCAAATGAGTTTGAGAAGGAACAGTGATGTCACATGTATTCAAGCCATGTTTAGAACTTACTAAACCCCATACAGGATTTACAATATCTGGAGGGTCCCAGACATGCCCATCTTCTGTTTGTAATCAATGCATGATCAGAAACAAAACCTGCCCCTTCTCACAGGTGCTACCCCACTGCAAGTGGCTTCCAGAGGAGAGCAAAGAAGCTGAGGAAGGGCCTAGAGAATAAATCTTATGAGGATCAGCTGAAGATAGTTAGTTTGAAAAAGAGGAGACTGAGGGGAGATCTCATTGCTGTCTGCAACTACCTGAAGGGACATCGTGGAGAGGCTGCTGCTGGGATCTTCTTGCAGGTAACTGAAGACAGAACAAGGGGGAATGGCCTCAAGCTGAGACTGGGGAGGTTTAGATTGGACATTAGGAAAAAGTTTTGCATGGAGAAAGTGGCCAGATACTGGAATGAGCTGCCCAGGGAGGTGGTGGATGTGCTTTAGGGTTGTTTGGATGTGGTGCTTAGGGATATGGTTTAAGGTGAATGTTGTAGAGCAGGATTCTAGGTTGGACTTGGTAATCCTGAGGGACTTTTCCCACCCATATGTTTCTGTGATTTCCAGCCCTGAGTACAGCTACAGAAGCACCACGAAGCACCTGGGGCAAAACCTGCCCCACAGCCTTCATGCAGATTAATCTACAAACTATTAAGTAATGCTTTGCGTAGATTTTTCCCAGAAGATGACTATTCCCAAAACTTGTTTATTGTTTTTTCAGCAGAAGCTGCTCAGTTTTTTTCCTCTAGCCTCTCAGCCTTAGATAATGGAGCCATTTGTGTGTGCAAACAACAGCAGAAAGTTAATGTGTTCTGGGGTGCCAAGTTGGAGACATTGATAGGAAACGACCTCCCCAGGAGTTTCTCCTCAAGCATTTTATTTAAATCCCAGTCTGTAGCTGTGCTGGAGGTGGGGGGGGGGAGAAATCTCTCAGGGCACACTACACAGGAGTGCCTGCCTGGTGAATTAACACATCTGGATAGATCAGCTATGCAAGGAAACCAACGTATCCTCCATTTCGGTATTGTTTGCATCACAACTTAATTTTAGCACTTAGTCTGAAGGCTTCATGTGAGTCGGATTAGGCTTCTGATAGCCTTTTTTGTGGTTTTTTTTTTTCTTCCTTTTTAAAATACAATGTTCAATGAATTGGTGGAAAAGAAAGTATTCTAATACAGGACATAATTTCTGAGCTGCTTTTTTCAAATCCTGAAGGCCTCAAAGCATGAGGAGGGCAATGAAGTCTTCAGATGCCTGTGAGAGCTGGTAAGGGCTGATGACTTGAAAGTGATGAGGACACAATCCTCTCTGACATTAATCCTGGGCTGGGAGTGAAAGACTGTTCCTGCTGTCTTTAGTGTCCTTAATTATACGTTGCCACAGCTCCAGGACTGGCTGTGCTAAGAAATCACACTCATCCATACCACCCCATCCCAGGCACTTGGTGGAAAGGTGTGGTGGTTTAGCAGTTACCTGCCCCCCCACACCTTTTGGTATAAACCCCAGCTAGGACTCAGAACACTGGAAGTTGATAAATGAAGCTTTATATTTACAGCTTTGCACAATATACAAGCAAATATTTACAAGGTATAACAGATATTTACAGATATATACAGTGAAAAGGTAATACAGAAACACCAGAGCGCTCCCAGAGACCAAAATCCCCAAGAGGGGTAACCAACCACCCCCTACTACCTTTTCCCCCTTCCCCAATCTTATCTCACCACCTGTTGATGCTGCAGATAAGCTGAGGTAGATCGGCCAGGGGGGTTAGCAGTAGGAAAGAAGTTAGTAGAATTACTGAGAATTAGCTACCAAGGCAGAGACAAAAGGAACCATGCAAGAGAAGCAGCCACAGCCCAGAGCAGTCTGAAACCGTCTACCTTATCTATATTTGGGTTTATAATTCTTAAAACAGCTTTTTTTTTTTCTTTCTCAGTAAAGCTCTGGGTGAAGTGACGTACTGTGTTTTCCTCTCTCAGCCAATAGTTTAATTTTTCACTCAAATTCTCCAATTAGTTCAAACCAGCACAAAAGGTGAGAGTTGCCCCTTTCACCTCCACTTGAAAGCATGAGAATAAAAAAGAGAGCGAGGAAGGCAATACCTCTGTCCTCATGGCAAGCCATGCCCTCAGCTTTCCCTTTCTCTTGGTCATGTCAAATATGAATCCTGGAAAGAGAAGGCTGTTCAGGCTGTTTTAAAAAGTATTACAATAAAGAGTTAAATTAAATCCGATCAGATGCAAATGGATTTGAGAAAGAACAGTGATCTCAGATGCATTCAAGCCATATTGCTCTCTACAACTACCTGAAGAGACATTGTGGAGAGGCTGCTGCTGGGCTCTTCTCACGGGTCATTCGAGACAGAACAAGGGGGAATGGCCTCAGGCTGAGACTGGGGAGGTTTAGATTGGACATTTAGGAAAAAGTTTTTCATAGAGAGAGAGTGATCAGGCACTGGAATGAACTGCCCAGGGAGGTGGTGGAGTCACCCTCCCTAGATGTGTTTAAGGGTTGTTTGGATGTGGTGCTTAGGTATATGGTTTAAGGTGAATGTTGTAGAGAAGGATTCTAGGTTGGACTTGGTGATCCTGAGAGGCTTTTCCCACGTGGATGTTTCAGTGATTCTGTGATTTAGAACCTACTAAACCCCACACAGGGTTTACCATATCTGGGGGTCCCAGGCATGCCCATCTTGTGCCTCTGATAGACAAATCCATGATCAGAAACAAAAACTGCCCCATCTCACAGGTGATACCCCACTGCAGGTGGCTTCCCAGCCTTAACCACCTTCTGTGCTCACTGCCGTGGAGACCTGCTTTGCCCTGGAGCCGAATAATGTCAGTATATTTCATTCCTCATCACTTCATCCCTGAGTTCACCCCTAATAAAAGAAGGTTTAGGGGAAACTTTATCTCCGTGTTCCAATACTTTAAGATATGACTGCGCAGAGTGCTGAGCCGTGTTATCTAGACCATGCTCTTCCCAAGGTTGAACCAGATGATTTTTGAGGACACTTGCAAGCTCATATTCTATGATTCTGTGATCCTCCAGGTACCTTGCCCCATGCTGCAAGCCTGGAGCTGTTTGTATCTGTCACTCCAAGGTCAGCAGAGAAAAGTCCTGTGTTTACTGAGCCCGCAGGGAGTTCAGAGTCCAAAGTCTTGCTGCTCCCTGCAAAATGCACACTGACCTACTGAGCTGGTAACAAATCCAGGAGCAGCAGGAGAAATGAGGTGGGGTAACATCTGAGATAATGTCAAGGGATACAGTACAGTCATAGAGGAAAGCTGATGCATATAGAGGAAGTTTGAGGCAAATAGGTTTTAATTAGAGCATCATTCAGCCCTTCGGATATTTGCTGAATACTAAGCCAGATTTAATAAGGCATTTCCTTGCCAACCATCACATACATTAAAGATTACACAGAATGGTGAAAGACTTCCTAAGGAAATTTTAAGCCGAAAATCAGAATTTAAAGGGTGAACTGTCTTTTACCCTGCTTACAAGTGTCTACCAAGGAAGCAAAATGTTATTACCCACCCACCCTGGCTTCCACCTAATTCTGCCTGCTGGTCTTGTTATTCCAGTTTTGATAGGTGCCACTGTAAAACAGGACTCTTGAATAGGTGCTGCCTTCTCAGGTGAACCCAAAGCTAGGACAGAAAAGAAACACATGAAGGAGATCACAGAATCACAGAATTACTTAGACTGGAAAAGACGTTTGAGATCGTCAAGTCCAGCCTATGACCTGACACCACCACATCAGCTAAACCATGCCACCAAGTGCCACATCCAATCTTTCCTTAAAGACCGCCAGGGGTGGTGACTCCTCCACTTCCCTGGGCAGTCCATTCCAGTGCCTGATCACTCTTTCTGCAAGGAAGTGCTTCGTAATAGCCAAACTAACCCTCCCCTGGCACAGCTTCAGACCATGCCTTCTTGTCCTGTCACGAGTTGCCTGGGAGTAGAGCCTGACCCCCACCTGACTACAGCTTCCTTTTGTGTAGTTGTAGAGAGTGATATTTAATACTGGACTCGTGAAATTACACTTTCTGCAAACGTGAGACTGAGTCCGAAAAGTGTAATCTGATAAAACCTCCTGAATTTTTTAAAGGATACTGCCTACTTTTTATTTTTTAAGGATACTGCCTACTCTTTCTTCTTGTACCGGAAACTTCTGCTCCTTCATACTACCAAAAAAAAAAAAAAAAAAAAAAGGTACTATATACATTTTCAAAAAAATTACACTAAACGTGACTTTTCTTAGACATTCATTTTGAGAATCNGTGATGCCCTGAGTAGCTTTGCAGTCTGCAGATACCAACCAAATCACTGTCTGGCCAAGCGAAGAAGAGCATCTTGCCTGTTTAAAGGGATGGTAAGGCACTGGCTACACACTGGAGGACTTGTCCACTAAGCAGAGAGAAGGCATAAGCCATACACCCAATACCACATATAGGAGATCTCAGCAAGTCTCCTCAGATAAACATAGGTTTTACCTAAAAAGTACTTTCCAGAACAACTGAAGGTATTTAGATTAACTTGTCATGTGGTGTATTTTGAGGGCAAAGAATTATCAGGAAAGATCAACCAGCAGGGACATGGTCACACCTTAAAATCATCTTTTTCAAACAGGAAATATTTCTATTTTGTTTCTTTACCTTCTAACTGACATTTTTACCCCATTAAAAATTAAGCTGGACTTTAATATTACAATAAGTCTTAAATAATGTGAAAATAGAATAGCTTCACCTGGATTAAAAATTTATATATATTTTTCTCCTTTTCTCTGTTTCTTTAAATTCCTCCATGTCAAAACAAACTTTCTCCTCTGACTCTTCAGTGTGTCTGTCACAAGAGACCGGCAATTGTGCTTAAATATGTATCTGATCATTTTTCTGTTAGTGTCACAATACATTCTGACACTGCACTGTGACCTCCATACTTGCAAACATCTCCTGCCTGAAATACTTCGAAGGACAAAGAGACATCTGTGATTAGCTTACTAAGTCATAGAATCACAGAATGGTTTAGGTTGGAAGGGACCTCAAAGATCATTCAGTTCCAACCCCCTGCCACAAGCAGGGACACCTCCCACTAGAATGAGGCTCAAGGCCTCATCCAACCTGACCTTGAACACCTCCAGGGAGGGAGCAGCCACAACCTCCCTGGGCAACCCATTCCAGTGTCTCACCACCCTCACTGGAAAGAACTTCTTCCTAACATCTCTTTTATATCTCCCCTTTGCCAGTTTAAACCCATTATTCCTTATCCTGTCATTACAAGACCTTGTGAATAGTCCCTCCCCAGCCTTCCTCTAGGTGCCTTTCAGATACTGGAAGGCCACTACAGGGTCTCCTCAAAGCCTTTTCTTCTCCAGGCTGAAGAGTTCCAACTCTCATAGCAGAACTGCTCCAACCCTCTGAGCATCTTCGTGGCCTTCTGTTGGGCTTTCTCCAACAGTTTGATGTCCTTCTTGTGCTGGGGGCTCCAGAACTGTACACAGTACCCTAGGTGGGGTCTGATGAGAGCAGAGTAAAGGAAGGAAGTCAAAACCATCCCAGCTCAGGGATCTCTGAAAACTGACTATATTCTACCTCTGACTACAGTCTCCACTTGAGAAAACTGTGGACTTTCTTTTAATATTTGCAGGAAAGAAATTGAAAAGTAAGAGAAAGGGGAGAGGAATAATGTGTGCACAAATGTGGCAGAGAGTGAGTGCAAGAAAAATTCCCGCGCTGGTTGGCCCTTCCTCTTCTGTAGCCGTGGCTGAAACAGCTCCTGCAATTACTGTCTCTGGCAGCCGATCAGTGAATCGCAGCTGAAGATGCTCGTTTGAACCTGTGGGAATCAAACCTGCCAAGTTCTTCATAGCTCCACTTGGTACAGTCTCATCTTTATTTAATGTTCTTTTCTACCCTGCCGTAGCTGAGTGCGGCTCTTCTCTGTGACTTCCATTACAATGCGCAGGCAGGAAGTATCACGCACTCAGGGGGGCACATCACTCCTCCTCCCCGTCATCCTAGTCAGATGTGAGATTCAGGCTGGGAGGATGTCACAAGCAGTCAGCCAGAGGTGGCCTGAAAGTCTGGTGACAAAGGAAGCAATGCCCCAGAGGAGGCCATCCTTCTCATTGCTTTGCTCCTGCCCCGAGAGAAGGCACAATTCAACCATGGTACTGAGAAGTCGAGGAGAACTATTGAGTTTTCAAAGCCCAGTGAAATCCAGAGCCTGTCTGTCAAGGAGGTTTTCAGAACAAGGAGGGCCAAATCATGATTTTCATGATCTTCAGGAAATTCAGCAAGGCCAAATAGTAGGTCCTGCACCAGGGTCGGTGCAATCCCAACCACAGATAGAGGCTGGGTGGGGAATGGCTGGAGAGCAGCTCTGAGGAAAAGGACCTGGGGGTCTGGGTGGATGAGAAGCTCAACATGAGCCAACAGTGTGCACATGCAGCTCAGACAGCAACTGTGTGCTGGGCTGCAGCAAGAGAAGCATTACCAGCGGGGCAAGGGAGGGGATTCTTCTCCTTTACTCTGCTCTCCTCAGACCCCACCTGGAGTATTGTGTGCAGTTCTGGAGCCCCCAGCACAAGAAGGACATGGAACTGTTGGAGAGAGTCCAGAGGAGGGCCACAAAGATGCTCAGAGGGCTGGAGCACCTCTGCTATGAGGACAGGCTGAGAGAGTTGGGACTTTTCAGCCTGGAGAAGAGAAGGCTTCGGGGAGACCTTATAGTAGCCTTCTGGTATCTGAAGGGGGCCTACAGGAGGGCTGTGGAGGGACTATTCACGAAGTCTTGTAATGACAGGACGAGGGGAAACGGGTTCAAACTGGCAGAGGGGAGATTTAAACTGGATGTTAGGAGGAAGTTCTTCACAGTGAGGGTGGCAAGACATGGGAACAGGTTGCCCAGGGAGGTTGTGGCTGCTCCCTCCCTGGAGGGGTTCAAGGTCAGGTTGGATGAGGCCTTGAGTGACCTGATCTAGTGGGAGGTGTCTCTGCCTGTCACGGGGGGGTTGGATCTGGATGATCTTTGAGGTCTCTTCCAACCTAAACCATTCTATGATTCTATGATCTCTCCAGACTCTGGGTCTGCACTTTCCCCTCATCTGCCCAGGTCTGTTTGAGACATTAAGGAAGAAATTCTTCCCTGTGAGCCTGAGGAGGAACTGGAACAGGTTGCCCAGAGGAGTTGTGCAGGCTGAAGCTCTGACAGTGTCCAAAGCCAGGTTGGATGGGGCAGGCAGTTAAAACTAAATGATCATAGCATCACTGCTATGAGGACAGGCTGAGAGAGTTGGGGCTCTTCAGTCTGGAGAAGAGAAGACTTCAAGGAGACCTTACAGTAGCCTTCCAGTACATGAAGGAGGCCTACAGGAGGGCTGGGGAGAGACTATTCACAAGGTCTTGTAATGACAGGATGAGGAGTAATGGGTTTAAACTGGCAGAGGACCTATTTAAACTGGATGATAGGCAGAAGTCCTTTAAAGTAAAAGTGGTGAAACACTGGCACAGGTTGCCCAGGGAGTTTGTGGACGTGTTCAAGGCCAAGCTGGATGAGGCCTTGAGTGACCTGTTCTAGAGGGAGGTTGTCCCTGCCTATGGTAGGGGGTTGGAACTGGATGACCTTTGAGTTCTCTTCCAACCCAAATCATTCTATGATTCTAAGCTAGTACTGCAGCAAGACATCATAGAATGGTTTAGGTTGGAAAGGACCTCAAAGATCATGCAGTTCCAACCCCCCATCGTAGGCAGGGACACCTCCCACAAGAACAGGTCACTCGAGGCCTCATTCCAACCTGGCCTTGAACACCTTCAGGGAGGGAGCAGCCACAGCCTCCCTGGGCAACCCATTCCTGTGTCTCACCACCCTCACTGTAAAGAACTTCCTCCTAACATCCCATTTAAATCTCCCCTCCGCCAGTTTAAACCCATTACTCTTCATCCTGTCATTACAAGACCTTGTGAATAGTCTCCAGCCTTTCTGTATGCCCCCTTCAGATACTGGAAGGCCACAATAAGGTAACCTTGGAGCCTTCTCTTCTCCAGGCTAAAGAGCCCCAATTCTCATAGTCTTCCCAACCAAATTATTCTATGTTATGGTGTGCTCCTTCTAGCATCCCAAAGGCTAGAGTTACAAAGTTATGCTCAAAGGATTCATATCAATGGATCATATCAATGTACTGTACAAGACTTGCAATTTCATTTTGCAAGGAGATGCCTAACAAAATCACACTTTTTGAATGAAAAGGTCTCCTTGAAACCTTCTCTTCTCCAGGCTGAAGAGCCCCAACTCTCTCAGCCTGCCCTCATAGCAGAGGTGTTATGATCATTTAGTTCCAATTGCCTGCCCCATCCAACCTGGCTTTGGACACTGCCAGGGCTTCAGCCTCCACAGTTCCTCTGGGCAACCTGTTCCAGTGGAAGTTCTTCCTAATGTCTCATATCTAAATCCAGCTTCTTCCAGTTTGAAGTGATTACCCCTCCTCCTGTTGCTTCATGCCTCCATATAAAGTTCCTTTCCAGCTCTCCTGTAGCCCCTTAAGGTACTGGAAGGCTGTTCTAAGGTCTCCCCAGAGCCTTCTCTTCTCCAGGCTCTTCCAATCCCTAATGCTGTTGAGGCAGGATCAATATTGCATCACCTTCTCATTAACTTTTTGGGTGAAATGTGCATGCTCCAGGATCCACTAAAAAAATGTCTGTTGTTTCACCATTCTACAGATGCCCCTATTGGTCACTGCCTTTGCAAGCATGACCCTGGAAGTCAGACTCTATTACAGCCACAGTCACCAGTCCAGGGGGAAATTAACAACAAAAAAAAGGATTTATTTTTCATTTCAACAAAGAACAAGGCAGCACCAACAAAATGCATCTTGGCAAGAAAATTGAAAGAAACTCATCACTTTTAATGAAAGTGATTGTATTCTAAGCAAGTTAATTATATTGCTGTATTATTGCTGCTTGACAGATTAATTTAATTTACAGTCAGTGGAGAGGTAACCCATACTAGAAGCCCATTGAAAAGCTTTTCATTGATTCTTAATGGGCTTTGGATGGGATCTTTGGCCAGTTTTGCCTTTATGCCTCTATAGTGCTGAGCCAAACAAGAACAGAGAGGTCCGTTCTACTTTGTGAGTATTTTTTTCAGAAGGAAAACGATCAGCAGTGAGGATGTTAACACTGCAAACTCCACTGCATCCCTTTCTGACAATTCCAATATACTGTTTTAAGAACATCATAGAATTATAGAACGGTTTAGGTTGGAAGAGACCTCAAAGATCATCCAGTTTCAACCCCCTGCCATAGGCAGACACCTCTCATTAGAACAGGTTGCTCAAGGCTTCATCCAGCTTGGCCTTGAACACCTCCAGGGAGGGAGCAACCACAACCTTCCTGGGCAACCCATTCCTGTGTCTCACCACCCTCACTGTGAAGAACTTCTTCCTAACATCTCATTTAAATCTCCCCTCTGCCAGTTTAAACCCATTCCCCCTCGTCCTGTCATTACAAGACCTTGTGAATAGTCCCTCCCCAGCCTTCCTGTATGCCCCCTTCAGATACTGAAAGGCCACAATTAGGTAACTTTGGAGCCTCCTCTTCTCCAGACTGAGCAGCCCCAACTCTTTCAATCTGTCCACATAAGTATATTGTTCTGGGTGTTTTTTTATCAAGGAGAAAATACTTCACTGTTGATAGGGAAAGTTTGAATGGGGACTTTTTCTGCTAATCTGGGTTGGTTTGTTTTTTTCTTTTCTTTTCTGCTGTGTAGTAAATGCAATCTTTTCCTTATTTTTCATTATGTATTGACTCAGCCTCTTCCCAGTTGAGTGATGCATGCAATGTGTTTTCTGGATTCTTATTTTTTAAGGTCCACATGACAGAGGTCTTGAAACTGTTCCATCTGCACCTTTCTGATCATATACTCAGTTCAGCTGATCAACAAGACCTGAGATGCTTTCAAATTGTGTCAGTAATATTTGATCTGTAGGGTTTTATACAGTATGTGCATTGAGATATAGACTATAGAAATATGTAGGAATGAAGAACAGTGGGAATGATCCATATAGAGAGAAGGGATTTGAAGATCAAAGGTGCCTTGAGTGCATTTTTAAATTCACAGTGGTTTTCTTTAATAACCAGGAATGGGCATTTTCCTGACTTTTACTTTCTGGGTTGGAGCACCTTTGCTATGAGGACAGGTTGAGGGAGTTGGGACTTTTCAGCCTGGAGAAGAGAAGGCTTCGAGGAGACCTTATAGCAGCCTACCAGTATCTGAAGGGGGCCTACAGAAAGGCTGAAGAGGGACAATTCACAAAGTCTTGTAATGACAGGACGAGGGGGAATGGGTTCAGACTGGCAGAGGGGAGATTTAAACGGGATGTTAGGAGAAAGTTCTTCACAGTGAGGGTGATGAGACATTGGAACAGGTTGCCCAGGGAGGTTGTGGCTGCTTCCTCCCTGGAGGTGTTCAAGGCCAGGTTGGATGAGGCCTTGAGTGACCTGTTCTAGTGGGAGGTGTCCCTGCCTATGGCACAGGGGGGTTGGAACTGGATGACCTTTGGGGTCTCTTCCAACCTAAACCATCCTATGATTCTATAATGGCAAGTCTAAAAAGTAGAAAGTTTCTTGTTCGTGCTTGAGTGGTTGCAGGAAGTGTAAAAGAGGAAACTTCTGCAGTCTCTGTAGCAGTAGGAAATATCTCATAGGGCTAAACATGTAATCTAAACTCCGCAGAACTTCAGGTGCCATCTTTAAAGGCATCTGCCTGATCTTTTACATGTTTACAGTTGACAAATATCATGCAGCTTAGTTTGCTGGATGAAAGATGCAGAGGCTCAAAAAGGTTTAGAGTTTCTGTGCTGCTGGGGAAAGCTCTGCAGCACCTCACAATCCCCTGTGGTAAGGATTTGTCTTGCTGTTGCTAGCCTGACTTTCTATCCCACCTGCTCTGATTCAGCAAGGTGCTGAGTGGGTCTCACTCATGGTCCCAGAAGTGGCTGCAAGTCAGTGAATGGTATTAAAGTGTAAAATATACAGCTACGGGATAGACCCTCACTAGAACTTCAAATGCAATCCTTCTACACTTTAGTTTTATATTTTTATTTCATACTGGAGGAAATCAGAGGTGAATCCACTTATTGTTCCAAGGCTATCAGGTAG
>VWZI01015460.1:0-62443 GCA_013396835.1 Psilopogon haemacephalus
GCCTCCTTGATGCTTTGAGGATCTTGAACTCTACCATTTCATGGTAACTTAATAAATAATAGTTAATTAAAAAATAATGAAAATTACTCAAATAATAAAAAGCTGTTGACAATGAATTGTATTCCCCAGAAGATTATATATGGAATAACTAATTTCATTACACCTCCTTTCCAAAAAAGTGTGGTAAGTCTATACAGGTTTCTCACTGTGGAGCCTCTCAATGCAGAGACAGTTAGGTATTGTTGATTCTTGTCAGCATACTGGTAAGGAATGTGTTGATTTTAATCTTCAAACTGATCTACAGAAGGCTGCAGTATGTGTTTAAAGTGAAATTTGCGTGACTGTATTATATAGCATTGAGCATCTCTGGGACTATTTTGGAATGTGAACTGTGTGTTCTGATCTTGCAGACAATTCTGAGATTGTAATAAAGATGTATAGTCATGAAAAACATCCTCTGGGTTCCTACAACTGCAAACAGGATATGAGAAATGAACTGAATGCTAGCCATAATTACAATGTGCAACAAATGGACACAAAGAGTGTTCTGGCTAGGCAGCCATAGACCTTAAATTAAGTCAAAAGTAAACGTGAAATTTGCACCTAAATAAATTAATAAATTTTGCCAGGTTTTCTGTAACTTATGTATGTTTCTTTGTTTTGTTGTGCCCCCTGCAGTTCTCTAGTATTACCAACCAGATGCATGTGGCAGCTGTTTTCTTGACCTGCCTCAGCTTCAGTTTCTTTTGGCTAAATTGGAATGGGTGAAATGGGATTATCAGCTTCTGCCTGGAAAAACAAACAAACAAACAAACAAAAAACAGATGCAAATGTTAATTTTACAGTTGTTAAGAGATACAAAAACACTACCTGTTGATTGTATACGGTATATATAGAAATTTGTGTTGAGTGCTCTTTACTACTGAGTTGTGTCAAATACCTCTGAGAAGACAGCAATGTCTATGTGTCTTCTGAGGCTGTGCACAGGAGTAAACGAGTTAAATGGTGGCGCAGTTTGCCAGCAGAGTGATATGGAAATGCTGCCCACTGCATCACACATCTCTGTTGCCATCTGCTCACAAAGGTTTGCTGCATCGAGAGGAGCAAAAAATTGTATAATTTTCCATATGTTAAATCTTGTGGAAAAACTTGCCTTTGTGTTTTCACTGGATATTTATTTTTTTTTCCCCAAAATCAGGTCAAGTCTCTTTGTGCTTAATATCTTGAAATTTCTGTGGATGTTATACATTTAAGTAAAGGAGCCTTACTTATGTAAATATTTTCTTTCATATCTGATCAGCATTGATTTCTATGTTTTGGTTTTTTTTGCTTTATGCTATTCCAGCAAATATATAAACCTAGTTATTAAGGTGGCAAGACAAGCAGTCTGTTATGTGGATCATAACTTAAAAAAAAAAAAAATAATCTTTTTGATAATGTACCCAAAAGGGATCACTTCAGTGACTTGTCAGAATTATCACAGTCCATATTTTGATTTTTAGAGTTAAATAGAATAATCACAATTGCTGCCACATTCATTGCTGATGGATGTTTTCCAGTATTCTTGGCCAAATAACCTATTTAAAACATTTTTATTTTCAGTGCTGACTGTGCAGCCCAACTAAGACGATGAGATGGTCTGTTTGCACAGTCTCAGACTCTCAGCCTTTAGTAACCGATACTGTACTGTAAAGGTAATAAATTTTAGTTTTTATTAAGAGGATCAGCACCTATGACTAGGATCATCTGTCCTCTTTGGCTATTTTATCATCTGCAAATAGCTGTTTGGTCACCATCCCTGTGGCATTACTGAACTTTACTAAAAGATCTGATATGCAGCAGATGGGAACGGTAAATAATATATTCTGAATTTCAAATGGCCTCCACTTTTTTTTTCCTGTGCCAATATTTTTGTGCCTCATTAACCTGCTCTGGTGTCTTTGCTTTCACTTAGCTAAAGAATCTGTCAGTGTGATGAAAATAGAAGTTGCTACATCTTATCTTGTGCATCTCTCTGGGGATCCTGGAGCAGGAGACGTACAGGATGAACTTAAATTTTCTAACTATTTTTTACCAGTCGCACCACAGTACACCTGAGCTGTTGCTGTGAGCAGTGGGTCAGGTCAACTTTGAATTCTGTCTGGTTTGTATCAAAGAGACAAAGTAATGTAAGCAGGCTCAACAGCAACCAAATGCTCTCTACTGGGTTCTTGAACTAGGCCCAGTACAAAGTGAGCACAAAGATTAATTTTTCTCATTTGTCTTGGCCCTGAATAAATAACTGAAATATTGAAAAGGAGAGATGCTTTGGAGAGATGGTTCAGCATTGCAAATGGCTGGGTTATTTGGTCCTGTCATGACCAAGAAATGCAGAAGATATAAATCAACTACTTTACAATCTAGTTATATAGAAATTTATTATGGTTTATACAGCTTAATTTGATGCTTGGGTGCTTAGACCTCTAGCACCAGTATAAATTCTCCATCTGTGCTGTTGTACTAATGAAGGGAAGAACTCAGATCAACTTATAGACCTGGTCATTGACTGGAATACCTGAAGAAAACTCTGAACCATTTTATTGGGAAATAAACCCCAAAACCAAAAAATTAGAACAGCTATGAAGCAGGAATTAAAAGTATCAAAGAAATGTTGGAGTAATAATTATTTTAAGTATTTCAAGTATCAGATAATGAGCCATCTAAAGTATGATTTCCCCACTATCCACTAAGGAGGATAAGTTGGGAAACCTGGGACTAATGCTGCAAAATCACCAGGAATCCTTTCCAGTCCTAAGTGCAGAGACTGAAAGGTTTTCTAATAATACTTTTTTAAAAATGGCATAAGAGAGGCTTAAGTGTTTTGCTGTATAGAGTCCAAAGGGCTAAGGGAATTATCCTGTTATCAGCACTTTTCTCTGGTCATTTTACAGTCATGTTGACCTGCTATACATTTTTTTTTTTTTTAATGGTAAAAGACATATGTAATGTATAAAAATTGCCAATACATCTTAAAAAAAGTATCTACAATATGGATCTATTTCTAAACTATGATCTTTTGACTGGTCCAGCTTCCAGGGAACATAATGGTTGAATGTTGCTGGCTTTTTCTTGTTTCCAGCTGAGAGAAACTGAACAGATGGGAGTGGGAGAAAAATGACAAGCTAGTGCAGACGGTGTGATTAATTTGTTGGATTTGTTTTTTTCTGTTTTGTTTTGGTTTTAATTTGGGAGGACAGTGCACTTTGGGGGGAAAAAAAAAAAAAGGCAGCAAAACCAGTATGTTTTGAGTGTTGTTTGTCCATGTCTCAAAGATTTATTTGCTTACTACCTGGATGTAGTGGGAAGGGAAATAACCAGTGCCATTATATTTAGAAAGGGTTATATCCATAATGTAATACAGCCACCTGCATTTCAGAACTCTGCCAGATGGTGTTAGCAATGAGAAAGTTCTGTGATTCATTTGGTATAATGTTTGTCATGGCAACTGAGAAGCTTCAGACTCATTGGTCGAGTCAGTGGTAGAAACCACCACCAGATGTGACAATGGACATAAAAGAAACTGCATGACACGGCTTTTCAGCCCTGGTTACTTTACCCAATGATACCCAGTTTATGAATTGGTTTTGCTTGTAGTCCCATCTTGGGGTTCAGTAAACCTTAAATTTGCTATTTTAAAAAACGGAAATATCTACTAAAAATATTTTAAAATCTTCACAAAGTTTTACTTCCCCTTGTGCTTATGGCAAGTGATCAAAGGGGAAAGAAGTTTTAACTTTCATTAAAATCTGTCCTCCCTATTTTGGAACAAGCAGTAGGAAGATTAACCTGGGAATGGAATGTCTAGGAGAAAAACAAAAAAGAAGGGTAGAGGAAGGATGGAACAATATTTTCTTCAAATGACCCATGGAGACAATCTGCAAGATGGTATTCTGATGGTCTGTGCTAGCAAAAAAAACCACCTTTGTATACAGCTTTATTCTTTGGTATGCTCTTCTTAAACATTTATTGTTCGGTTTTCAGTTCAGTGTCCCAGAGATCAAGTCTGGCCCTCTATGCTAGTAACTAGTATCCAGTGATGCAGTTAAATAGATCAGAATAATTTCCCAAGGAATGCTGCAAAAGCTGCCTTGGAAAAATTCCTGAACATCCTCGGAGGCAAGATCACATCTGTTATTTTCCAGGAGGGGCCTATACTGACAGAATGGATGTCTAGAGAGACAAATCAGAAGCCTTTCAGACCTTATAAGCTTTTATAAGTTAAACACAATATTTCTGAGGACACAAATTCTTGCAAGCCATCTCCCTCCTTGTACTGAGCATGTGAAACTCACAGAATCTCCTAGGCTATTGCAGTTTATGTAGGATCATTGCAGTTTATATAGGATCACCACTTTAGGAATAGGGATTCCTACTTCAACTCACAGAATCACAGAAAACATCCAGTTGAAAGAGACCTCAAAGATCATCCAGTCCAACCTTCTACCCAGTTTAGATTTAACCCTAAATACCAGGCTCACACCTTTCTTAAACACATCTAGGAAGGGCAATTACACCACTGCCCTGGGCAGACCATTCCAGTGTTTGATAACACTCTCTGTGAAGAAATACTTCCTAGCATCCAGCCTGAACCTCCCCTGATGCCACTTGAAACCATTTCCTTTAGTCCTGTCTCTTGCCACCAAGTCATTATGAAGAATTCCACCTGCCTTGGTCTCAAGAGAAAGGCAAAATCTTGCACTATTGGTGCAAGTCAGGCTTATAGCTCTAGTTGTGGAGGGGGGTTTTTTGTTTGGTTTTTTTTTTTTGTTTTTTTTTTTTTTTTTTTTTTTTTTTTTTTTTTTTTTTTTTTTTTTTTTTTTTTTTTTTTTTTTTTTTCCCCAGAAGCCTCTGGATTTTGTTGTTGTGGCATTGACAGATGCCACAAAACCTGCAGTTCTGAAGTAATTTTTCTGATCCCAGAATCTTTGTTGGTACTGTAACCAAGAAAAGTGTATTTAGAAAGGTCCAAAATACATCTTCGGCATGGGCTTTTTTAGACAGCACTGCTTTGCTGTCTAAAAGACTTGTATCTGCCTACATAATTTTGTGGTCATTTCCTACCTTATTAAAATATAACCCAAATAGAGATCTATATATGTATCTTTAAGCATGCATATGCATCTCTTTTAATAAAAAGTAAAATACATATTTTCGTATGTAATGAAAATTAGAAGAAAAGCTACAATTCCGTGATTACTTTACTGGTGTGTTTGTGACTTCAATTTGACTGGACTCTGTCAGTTCATGTCATCATGCCAGGCTTCTTGTGAGTGATACTGCCCTGGGTTAACACAGACTGCTCTCATGAGCTATGCTCCCTCTCACACAGACGGGAGGGAAAATAACATGCACACACAAATCTCTTGGTTGAGATAAAGAATTTTACTGGAAATTATATGATGCACAATTACGTGAGCCTATGTGCAGAAAAGCACAGCAATTTACAGAAACAGCAACAGAAGCCAGCAACCATCCCACCTCCCCCAAAACCCATCCTGCAGCCTGGTTTTTGAGAACCAAGGGAATGAGCAATGCTCTATTTTTTACTGGTTGAAATATGAGAATAAAAATCAGAATTACTAGTGAGAAAAGGAAGTGATTAACCGCAAGGGTAAACTTCATCCTGGTAGGTTTAGATTCAAAGTTATGTGTTCAGAGCTGATTTTTCCAATGCAGAATCAAAAGAATTCTTTAAGTTGTACACTTAGAAAAGTGAGTCTTAAATGTTGTTCAGCTCTGGTGGATACTAGATCTTATTGTTTTAGTGAAAACACTTTTAAAAGGTTGGTTTTATCCTGAATGTTTTATTGTTTGTCCATCTTTTTTTAAGTAGTTAGAAGACAACTTCACAAACCTCTCCTCTAAACCGGATGACAGAAAAATCTTTTTCATTAATTTGCTTTATTTAAGCTAAAATAGAGCATTGCCTGTGAAAGTTAATTTACTGGTTGCAAAAAAAAGAAATAGTTTATGGGATCTCACCTCTAAATGTCACCACATGGACATACAAAGCACACAGAAAAGTTCTTGTCAGTAATGCATTTTAGTATTTGTTGATTAAAAAAAAAGAGATAACAAAAAATCTGTTGATTTTCATCATAAGAGCACATTGGCTTCTTGTTCTATTTGACACCAACTAATTAGATTGGTAAGTTCTCACAACTACTGCATAGAAATTTGCTTTCATGTGTTGTTGTTCTGTCAGGATCTTGTTGCTTGCCAAATTGAAATCTATTCAGTTAGAGTTGAAGCAGAGATAGTATTAACTCTTAGGAAAACACACAGAGTTCCTGAGATTCTGTACTCCCATTTATTCATCTGTTTAAATTTCATGCTGAGCCTAAGTATGTGGGTACTTCATGAAGGCTTTGGGGTTGCCAAAGCATGCTGAAAATACCTCCATCAGAAAAGACATTTTAAATGCAGTAAGCGGCGGCTTTTATTCGTGGAACGTTAGTGACACCCAGTGGTTGCTTTCGCAGTAATACGCTGCATCAACTTTAAGGGTTTTTTTTGTTTGTTTTTTTTTTTTTTTTCCCTTATAAAAGCTGGAATGCAGACAACCCATGGAAAAGCTCTTTGAGGTCCATATACCTTTGTCGCATTTCCGTATCCCAGGGATACAGAAGTGATGTGTTCTTACTAGTACCCTTCTAGGCTCTAGGAAGTTGGAGGAAGAAAGGAAAAGTTGCTGTGAGGGGGAGGGAGGGCAAGGAGGTGATATCTAATGAGTACAGAAACTTTGTTTATGAACCTATCTCTGAACAGTTAGGAGATGATGTAAACTTTAAACTGCATGAAGAAGACTTAGGTTCAGTTCCTTTTATATTTATGCGGGCAAGTCTTTATCTTTAAAATGGTAATATCAGTGTTTCCTTGGTTTTGAGAAGAAATATACTAAAACCTAGTGACAGTATTTTATTTATGGAAGCCAGGCCAGTGCAGTATGCATGTGCTTGATTTGGTGCATCTAAAACTGTGCTTTATTTTGCATTGAGAAAGGAAAATGAATCTTTAGCTGNACTGTTAGGGAAGGCTGTAAGACTTCAAGACTTCTTTCAAAGGCAGGCATTTTTTACCAAACATGGTAAATCCAGCAGTTTCTTTTAGCTCTAGTGTCACTACCTTTTGTTTGAAACTGCTATTGTCAAGCCAACTTTGAGTCTTGGAATGAGCAACAAAATGAACTGACTGTAAATCTACAAATAATCACTCAGCCCTCAAATTTGTTTCTTGAGCATGTAGTATCTATGGCCCCTACTGTCCATTTCTGTGTAATTTTGATCAATTTTGAACAGGTAATATTTCCATTCAGGTTGACTAGTAGCCAACATCATGATTGAAAGGAGAATCCATGAAATTTAAATGAGACCAGAATGGGATTGATTTTCATATATCTGTCTTACTTTATCAAGACCTGAGCTGAAATATTTAAATATCATGAATTTTTTTGGATTCATGCCTTGAACTGCAGAATATATTTATCATATCTCACAGAGAAATGAGTAATACCGTGAAGAGCTATTTAATCATGAGCATGGTGATTGCTCTGCAGATTGCTGTGCTCTGACAGTGCCAGTTGAGGTGGAATAAGAAAAATAATACTGGGAAACAAGATGTCAGATTGTAGTTACTTACAAAGCAGTAAACGTAGCGTGTACCCAAACAGCACATAGAGAAATATGTATAGAAAGAAGCAATAGCATCTCTTTTTATTAACCAAACTTATCAACACAAAATTAAAATTGTAACTGTTCTTTGTGGTGCCTGATACATATCATCATATTATCGATACTGGGAGGCAGCCTTGTTGAGAACACTGGAAAGAATATTTTGTAGGAGTTATTTAACCCTCTTTTCTCTTTGAAGTATTTAGCATATATTCAGTTAGGCTGTGAAGCTTGAGATACAGTCAGTCAGCACCAAAGTTCTAAAACCCTCATTATCTTCAGCCTGTTCTGTATTTTAGCAGTTCTTCCTGCTATTGTTGCCAGACCAAGTCAAGTTGGTACAAACTGAAATTGTGAAGGTGAAGCATGTGTGTGGTGTATGTGTTAAACCCAACCGAATTGGAAGAGAAAGTTCCTGCGGTCAATTATACCATTTGCCCACTAGATGGACTCAAGGAGCTCCGTTCTGTTTATGGCAGTAGGCTAGGATACAATTAGAGTAATTTACAGAGTTTTGCTAAAGAGACTTTGAGTATTTACTCACAGAAATTAGCTCATGACTTGCACGGCTGTCTACAGCTTCAGACCGTACTCAAACACTTTCAGGGAATTCTGTCAATGCTGAGGCTTCTGTCAGCTGTCAGCTGCTGAGGCTTCTGATTCTTCCCAGACTTTACAGGTTGCTGGGAAAAAGAGGCAGATGGTCTCTGACTTTATCCTGATCCTTCTGAACAAGCTGTGTGTCCCTTCCAGGGCTTGTCTTGACAGGTGTAGGCAGGATGTCTTGCAATGTGCAGTCTTGGCACAGATGTCACTCTGGCTAAGCAGGCCTATCATATGGAGGCATATGGTGCCTACTCCTGGTAGACTCAAGGCAAGCAGTTTCCAGGCAGTTTAGGCCCAGAGCATCAGGGCTTCTTATTATGCAACAGGGCTAATTTATAGCTTAGCATAGCATAATACTGCAAAAGGCAATGGCAAAATCACCGTCAGAAGCAGAGACCAATGGCAGCAGCAGGCAAGCAAGCAAGCAAGCACAAATATAATGACAGAGCATGTTGTGTTACCTGCTCATCTTTTTTAATCAATGCAACCCAAGACTAATGGACCTTTGGATACAGAATAGCAAATTTAAATGGCAGTTTCCCAAGTTTAACCATATTAGGTGAAGCCATAGGCTTGCTTAACCCAAATTTGGGAAAACATAGGCCTTGCATGAGGCAGGTACAAGCAAAGTATATGTACCTTGTTTACCAGAGGATGTAAACAGGTGTAAAACAAGTCTGGGCAAGCCAGGACATGTATAAGCCTATTTTGGCCTATTCAGGCCTACCACAACAGATTAGACCTGGGTTTTTTTTGTTTATTTTTTTTTCTCATATGGACATGGCCTTAGGCTGCTAGCCTTTAGCTTGCAAATGTGAGGACTCCCATGCACAACAGGAATTTTAATGGAAGACATGATGCTGTGTGGGAGCTTACTTAAAGACAAGAAATATGTGAACAAAAGAGGATCAAGTGGAAGAACAAGTACAATAATATGCCTGTTCACTTCAGCAAAATGAAGCAGTGATGCTTCACAGTGACAGCTATAGAACTTTTGTTGCTCATGGTGACATTTCTCAGCGTTATAAAGATAGTCTGTGTCTGCTTGTCTACAAATCCCATCTGCTTTAGTGACAGGTCTTTCAAGGGAGGACTTTCTAAATGATAAATGAAATCTGCCTGCTGTTGTTCATTTGACATCACCAAAGGAGCTTATGAGTATGTGGAGGCCCAATAGTTTTGTGGTCTTACATGTTTATGCCTTATCTAGTGTCTGAGTACAGGTTTGTACCAAGATAGTACAGATGTAAGGCGAAGGACTGAAGCACTGCTAAGTTCAGGTAACATGGAGTTGTCACCGTTAATGAAATGACATGATTTACTCTGGCCATTTTGTGTGCATTTTAAGTCAGATTTATATCTCTCTAAAGAAGAGCCTTTGCCTTTTCAAATTATGGCTGATAAAAATGCCAATAAACTGGCAAGGGGGGTTCTTCTGCTTTAACACAATAAACCTACAGCCAAGGAGACATATTTAAAGACCTCTTGGCTAGGTTCAGCTACTTGGAAGAATGGAATGTAAATGAGAGACTTTAGGAGGCTGAATCTGCACCCACAGTTACAGGAACGTCAATGTGAGGAAGAGGAGTGAGCATCTTCAACAGCACCTTTCTCTTTTAAATAGAAACATATCTGAGTGGCATGGTCTGAATAACTCTTAGAGATTGTGGGTTACTTTAAGAATACCAAAATTTAACACTTAACACTTGGAACATAGTTTTAAAGTCTTCTGAGATTTTTTTTGGTGTACAAATCACAGAGAGGCACCAGCCAGCAGAGATGATGAGGTTGGTACCAATGATCCAGTTTTCAAGCAGTTGTATCATTCTATTGAGAATTGTTTACGGTTTCTTGGCACTAGCAGGTGGATAAGAGAAAAGGATGAGGCAGTTGAGAGGTGGTTTTTTTGTTGTTTTTTTTTTTGCCAAACTGTTCATTTTTTGGATAGAGAGAACATCTTAAAATTTAAATCCCAGGGCATGTGCTTTAAAAAATTATGTATGAGAAACCCAGTATTTAAATAGAGGGTGGAGCTATTCTGCTGGGCTGGAGCAAATAGAACATATCTTTGCAAGTTCACTTGAATTCTAAACAGCTGCTTGGTTTGGTCTTAGATAGGACATTTGCACTTGTTATTCCTGTTTCTGAACACAGAGGTTTCCAGTCCAAAGTTCTTACTGTAGGAAGAAACGCATATGTCCATGGAATGTGTACCTTTTATTTGAACCTGTTTTTCGTATTATCCTTTTGAATTCAGAAGGCTAAATTAATGCTATCAAGGAGCAAGTTAAATAACAATTACATCATCGTGAAAGAGGAAGAATGAAAAGTGCACAATTCATGATCAACCAGTTGGCTCATGTGTATTCATGCAAATAGACATTCATTATTCACAGTTCAGAGTTGCTCCTATTAATAAAATTGAACAGGAACAATTCAGGAAAAGAAGAATGGATTAAATTTAGTGAATAATTTATTTACTGCAAAAAAAATGTAATGGCTCTAATTTCAGATGGATAGGAAGTATTTCCAAACATAACAGTCACTGCAAGAAACTGCTGAAGTATTTCTTTACATTTAATATGTATTTCTCAAAATGAATCAGCATGATAACCTGCAAAATTACAGGTTTATATTTTTTAAGAAGAAATATTAGCATTTACAAACACAGCAGTAAATTGAAACTAAATATGCTTCTGATAAAAATAAAGAGTAACCTCAGGGTTTAGAGATTAAGTAGTCCTTAGGGGGGGAAAAAAAGGCATAAAATTCTAAAACTATTCATGCACACAAAATTTCCTACTGGAGTTTATAATTATGCAATAGGCCCTGCTGCTTGTTCTGAGTTTCTTCTGTGCATGATACGAAAAAAAAAAAGTATGAGATTTAGGTAGTTGCCTAGTGGGAGATTCATCTCGCATGGTAGGAGGAAAAGGCAAATCAGAAGTAGGGAAACATTGATTTGATTGTCAAAAACATGAAGATCCTTTTTCTTCCTGTGCTGTCTTACTTCAGCAAGAGCTGAATATGGAACTTTCATCAACCTTTTTCTTCATGGGATGACAAAGCCCATCGATATTGTACAGTAATTTAAAATAAGACAAAAGAGCAATCTCAAGAGAAACTTGAGACATAGGATAGGACAAGTATAGAAGCTGCTGGATTGTTACTACCAATCCTGCAAGATCTGAACAGTACAGAATCCCAGTCATACTTGATGCTTGTTTTCCATTCTCCTCCTCACTAATGCTTACACTCTGTCTTGACACATATTAGTGATAATTTCCTTCATGAGGAATTGTTGTGAAAGGCTAATAGGCCTATTAGATGTCCTGACTTGCCCACCCATCTGCTGATGGGGGAAGCAAAGGCTTAATCAGAACCCCTTAAACAAAACCATATGGATGGAGGCCCATCCCAGGGGGATGTACCTGCTCATCTCAGGATATTGCAATATTGTTATTCTATTCCTTTTCCAGTATCACAACTTAAAAAATAGTGTCTGACTTGATCTTTCCCCCTTCTCCTCCCTGCCTTTCTTGCTTCCACTTCTCTGGGGAAGCGCTCACTCTTATCTTGGATTGTGGGGGATTTGGTGGGCAGGGAGTTGAGCCACTGAGGTGGAAGTCTAATAGGCCTTTTAGATGTCCTGGCTTGCCCCACCCTTCCACTGTTGGGGGAAGCAAAGGCAGGAGGAAAACAAAGGCTTGGGCCATTATGTCCCCTCCCAAAGTGATTGACAAGTACACAAGGGTGTTTAGGTACTTGTTAGTGTCTTGCCCAAATAAGGGTAAGCAAGCCCTGGGTTCACCTAATATGGTCAGCTTTGTGAATGCCATTCTAATTAGTGATTCTCTGTGGCCAAAGGAGACATTGCACTCGGGCAAATAATATGAATAGAGCCAAGTTGCAAGCAGTAGTGCTGCTCTGTGCTGCCTCTGCCTCACTGCTCTTCCTCAGTGTGTGCTGCTCTGCTCTACATTCTGCTCTACAGACTGCTCGGCTTGGACAACGTGGTCTGCTCTGCCTCATGCTTCAGACCAGCTTAGCCCTGATGTTTGGGCTTGAACGACCTGGAAACTGAAGTGCCTGAAGTTTCCCAGGAGAAGGCATTAAGTGCCTCACACCATGGTGAGAAGTGCCGCTGACATCCTGCTCTTTGCACATCTACAAGAGCTCCTGCCTGCACCTCTGCAAACCTCCATGCCAAGAAGATCACGTCAGAGCTCATCTGCCTCTTTCCCAGCACTCTGCTAGAGTCAGGGAAGATCTGGAAGCCTCTCAATGGCTATCAAGACACCAAGCAGTTCCAACACTGCCACAAAAGAGCAAGGGACTATCTCTGAATTCTACTCCACTGCTGTGAGTAAAACAGACTTTCCCTAGGGCTCTGGGCTGCCTTTGTTTGTAATTGGGGCAAAGCCATTTTGTGGCTAAACTTTTCCAATATTCTGGTTTTCCTAAATTACTAAATTGCCTGTAAGCATAGTTTGAAGATTTTTCCCAAAAGAATTAGAACCTGAATTTAAGTAGTTTATACACAGTTTGTGGGCAGGGCTTTTTGGAAATAAAAAACCTACATATTTTATAATTCCTGCCTTGTTAATTGCCCACAATCTATTCAGGAATGCTAAAGAAGTGATTGTCATCAGTGCTTTTCACTTGAACACATTGCATTTTCCTTGGGGTTTGGTTTAGGGTTTTTGGTGAAAATTGTTGGGTCAGTGTAGCTGACAGACACATGGCATTGTTATTTACTGGGAAATGCAGGCAGTGATTAAACCAGTTGCACTTCCCAGGTACTGTTGTAAGCATCCTTTACATTGTTGGATTTATTTGTATTTTGGTCAAGATGTATGGCAGTTTAATGCATGCTGCCAAAGCATTTGAAATGTTAATATGTCTTGATTCCCAGTCCAGTGCTTTAACAAATCTATGTTGGTTTCATTTGAAAAAGGAGATTGACCTGAAGAGCAGCTGTGTAGCAACATCTGGGATCACATTTAAAGTGGCAGAAAATACTGAATTATCTTATATTCTTTAAAACTGTAAAATTATAACCTCAAAGTGCTATGGGAAAATTAGTCAGCTGGGATTTGCTCAGAAACAGCTCTGCAGAAGTATCCCCTTCTCACAAGTTCCTGTTTTGATCATGGATTGTACAGCTGCGTGTGAAACTTCCAGGGTGGTATTTCCCTTTCCTCTCTGTTTTGTTTTCTTTTGCATGTTTCTGTTGACGTTATTTCAATTTTGAGATAGTCTGCAATTTTTTTCCCCCATTCCTGTTTCTTCTAAGCCAACTAAGTCTGTGAGTACGTTTTTTATTTCTTGTTGTTTCCTCTTTTAAGTCCCTCATTATATGTCCAAAATTCATCAGTTGGAAACTCATTCTTAAGAGCCCTTGCCTGGCTTGGGTAAGCTAACATTCTTCTAAGTTCACAGGGACATCTTATGCTGTTGCCTTCATGTCCTAGGTGCAGCTTTTTTGTCACAAGGCAGACTTCAGCTGTGCTTTCTATGTGCCTCATGTAGTCCATACCACTTACTTGTTTGCATGCTTGCTGCCACAGTTCATGCCAGTGAGTACTCACCTTGTGTTCATGAGGATATCACAGAAAGGTTCTATTCCCAATAGGCAGCACTGGTAAAGCTTGGCAGTATGAACACAGCTGTACCATGCTGAAGAGTACAAAACCTTTTACATGGAAGAATATTCTACACTGAATAATGGTTGAGCAACACAAAAAGATTTGGGGTTCCAAAGTAAGAGAATTTTGCTGATATGATGAGTGATTGCATTACAACCAAGATGAAGCCTTACACTAAATAGACAACTGTGCAAAATCCTTTTGCATTCTCATTCTGCTAATGCATGAACTGGTTTTCATGGCAGCACATGGGAAAATTTTGCATCAAGTGAAAGATGTGCACTTGATTTGAGTAAGCTTTTCAGGTTTACTGCCAGTCCAGAGAGTTGAGATTCTCACAAGGGTTGTCCTGAGATGGGATGCGTTGAGAAAAGGTTCTTCTCTCCCCCTGCTCTCGCCAAGTAAGGCCACATCTAGAATGCCTAGTTCTCAGCGCCTCAGTTCAAAAGAGACAGGGAACTACTAGAGACAGTGCAGTGGAGGTTATGATAATGATCAGGGGACTGGAGCATCTCTCTTATGAAGAAAGGTGGAGATACCTGGTGATGTTTAGCCTGGAGAAGAGAAGACTGAGAAGGGATCTTCTTAATGCTTATCAATATCTAAAGGGTCAAGAGGATGTGGCCAGTCTCTTTCCAGTGGTTCCCAGCGATAGGAAAAAGGGCATCAGGCACAAACTAGAACCCAGGAAGTTCCTCCTTAATCATAAGGAAAAATTTCTTTCATTTGAGGGTGCTGGAGCACTAGCACAGGTCGTCCAGACAAGCTGTGGAGTCTCCTTCTCTGGTGATTTCAAAACCCATCTGGACATATTCTGGTGCGACTTGCTCTAGGTGAACCTGCTTTAGCAGATGGGTTGGACTAGATGATCTCCGGAGCTCCTTTCCAACCCCTGATCTTCTGTAATTCTGTGATACAGCTTGGATTTGTGTCCTTTTTTTAAAATGAGAAATAGCCAGTATTGGGACTAGGTGAACATTATTCCATCATACCTGAAAGTGTTTGTTTCCTTGGCCCATAGGAATTAAGTTGTTGCACAGGGGTGCAAACCAAGAATTTAAAGCACTCTATGGAGCTGGAAGGGTAATACTTTTTTTTTTTTTTTTTCTTCCCCAAAAGAGGAGACAACACAGGAGGGTGTCTGAATCAGTCCTTGCTGATTGAAAGCAGTTCTCAGGATTTGATAGTGTACTACTTTTTCCATTTAATAAGACTTTTTTTTTTTGGTCTTGCAAGTAGGCTACTGTTTTGCAAAACTCATTACAGTTTGTTCTTTTTAGAAAATGGGTTCAATCATGATGCAATTTAGATAACTAAGTTGAAGACTGTCATCCTAAAGTGTATAATGTAGCTATTAAACAAAATAAATGCCACATTTAAGAAATTGCTTTTTGATATGTTGTTCATTCCTTTTCTGATTGTTCTTCTGATGACTTGAGTGGAATTTTGGTAATTGGTTCTTGGAAACATTGGAGTAGTCTGAGTCTGAATAGGTATCTAACCCAAATTCATTATTGTCTGTCAGCTGTATTTTGGCAGCAGATACTTCCAGCAGCATAGACGTATCTCAAAAAGTTATGTCTGCATATGCATTTCCTTGTTATAGAGATTTGTTTGCACATGCTTATCCAAGAACTCTGTAATGCAATATGTCAGGGAAACATCTCTGCCATATTAAACAGTGGCATGAGTTACACTGGTTGTAAAATACTTCTATAGACCAACTCATTCCAACAGTTCTTCATCTTAATGGACAGTTTTCTCCAAATTAGCTTGGTTAACTTGCTATCCTGTTATTGGTTCCAGCCATCAATTTGCACCTAAGCATTAATTACAGCATCTCTAAAAACTGAAGTTAGGAGTTTATCCTGCATGTTATCTGTGCCTGGAAATTCTTAGAAAATAATTGCATACTGGCTCATTTTTTTCAACTTTGAGGAACCACAGACTTCAAAAATTTAGTTCAAATAGAGCATTCCTTGCCTTCTTTCTGAAAGTAAGTGCCTGGAAGGAGACAATATGTGCATAATTCATGAAAATCCAAGCACAGTAATCTTAAAACTTGTCATCAAATAAGTTTAGCTATTAACTGTTATAATCCGCTGTCTTCAGATTGCCAGTCACTCATAAAAATTAAGCCTGTACCCAAAGTGAAATTTAATAAATTATTGAGGCACTGCAGCATTCATTATAATATTACTGAGCTGTGTTTACGTTGAAGTCTTGACCTCTCCCAGCAGGAGGAGTCAGAGAAGTGTGTTACAATAATACTTCATCTTGATGCATTTTATCTTGTGTAGTAGGATGGATTTTCCAGCAGAGGGAGAAGTATACTGAATTATCGGGAATTGAGCTATAATTTCGCAATTCCCAGTTTAGCAAAGCTTAAAATGCCTGTTAATTTGCTTAGAAGTCATACTTATTTGTTCTGACTAATTTTCTTCTTTCTAATACAATATATTTTTTAAAAAAATAATCAATTATCTTAGTCCCTGTTTTAATTTTTTTTTTAAATCTGTTTTGTTTTTGTTTTTATCAATCCATAGTAGTCTGGTCTAATTGTTGTAGAAATTCTATTTTTATAATTCTTGACTCGGCCATGTTAATTCCCTGCCTCCACAACACTAGTGAGTCTGATTGCAGTGATAGCTGTTCTTTAACTCTTACTTAACCTGTTAAAATGTGTTATAAGATACATATGTGTGATAATATTTTGTCTAGTCCTTAGGAGAGTTAAAAAAATATATTTAAATGAGTGAGCACTTTGTTAGGTTGGTGTGTTTTTTGAAGAGAAATGTGAATGAAGAGTTCAGCATGCTTTGGATAAAGAGAATATTTGTCGATATGGCAAACTTGGTGAATGCATTTTGTCATTACTGTTATCCCTTCACTGGCCTCAAATCTGTTCTCTTCCTTTCTCAGTAAAGCACTTTAGCTGTGTGCATAATGCTGCTGATGGTTAGCGATTTGCTGGCAATGCATGGTTTGAAGTACATGTTTCAGTCTGGAGCTGCTGTTCAAAGTGGTTTAGGTGCTATTTTATGAAAAAGAGTAGTGTCATCCCCAAAAACAATTAAGTAGTAGAACATCTTGTTGCAGAACATGATGAAGGTTGATCATTGCTGTCTCAACAGTTTTGGCTTTGTTTTAAAAGACAGAGAGAGAGGGTGGTGGGGGTTGTCTAAGCTTTGTTGAGACCACTTTCACTCTCTGTAACAAAATTAACCAATATGGGAATAATTATTCTGCAATAAGTACGTCATCTGTCTTTCTTATGGAAGTGGCCATGTTCAGCAGCAAAACCAATGGCACTGGGAATATTACAGGATAACTTGTCCTCGGAGACCAATTCATGTAACGCTGTCAAATTACACAATGTCAGTGCAAGGTATTGAAGAACACATTACAATGACAAATTAGAAGTGCAAGGTCCTTTGAATAATGTAGTTCCTGTGAAGGTGGAAACTCATTTCAGAATAACTCTTGGGACTTCACAGGCTATCTGGGATTTATGAATATGGCAGGTATTTTGCTTTTAGGTCTGGGGGGAGGATATGACTGTAGCTCTTAAAATGAGGCTTTGGTTTATATGAGATGAACTTGCTTGTTCATACGAGATGGCAATATATCCCACTGCCTCCATTCTACAGGAAGTTTGCATATAACAATTGTTTAGGTAAATCTAAGACAGAGCAAGAATTGAAAATGTAATTTATTGCACTAAGGCATTATTGTAGCTCTGTTAGTAGAATTGGTGATGTATAGAAAAGGGCAGTTATCCCTTGAAGGAATATAGCCTGATTTAGCTGACACTGATTATAGCATCACTGAGCAAGTATTGGATATCTGTGAAAGAACACTGAAAATTTTCATGAACAAATGGTATTTGAGACTGAGACTGAGCAAAATGAGACAGAAAGTTGGATACATAAAAGGATTTAGGGGCCCAGTCAGAAACTGCAGTCCTTAAAAGAGCCTCATTTCCTTTCCAAGCTTGGAACAGCTTGCCAGAAGTCCAGAGGAATGAAAATTTTCTCAGTAATATTTCCTAGGAAATTGCTACAGAATTCTTGATGAAGAAAAGCAGTCTGGTGCCTAACATCTGATCCTAGTGGCATTCCATCATTTGGGCCTTTTAATGCTTATCTTGAGATGCATCCTCAGAATATACCCAGCACATCATGTTTTTCATGTCTCAGAAATGTTTTCCTGGGTCACAGTTTCCCATAGTGAGTTGACGTCAACTACACACAAAACAAACTGGGAGATGGCTGTAGTGTGAAACATCATTGGTACTCTTGATTTTCAGAAGGTGGAATTTTAGGTCTCTAGTATCTGCTTTGAATTGGTTGAGCTTTGGACAGGTCAAAGACTGAGATACTATGCTTGGGCAGCTTTTTAGTTTGGGGAAGTGCTCCTTGTCTGTTCCTTCTCAAAGAAGAAGATGCATCATTGAATATTGTGAATTGAACTCTTCATTAGCAAGTTCTGTGAGTTTTTCTGAAATGTTTGGGTGGTGCATACAAAGGCTTTTTTCCTTAGAAATCTTGTGGAGTTAGAGATTGAGTGACTTGGATGTTGTAAAGTGCTGTACTTGATTTTTAGACACCAGAGTTTTTGTTGTTTTTTTTTGGTGTAGTTTTGTTTGCTTGTTAGGTTGTTTGGTTTGTTTGTGATTGTTTTGTGGTTTGTTTGTTTGTTTATTTTACTTTCAAAGCCTGAATTCTATAGCGGTGAACATGTATTTGCTTTTGCAACATTTAGTTTAATTGATTTAACTTGCTCACAGATCTACTTCTATCAGTAGAACTGAATGAAACTCAGAATTTTAACTCTTCGCTTACATCCTGATAAAATGATGTAAAATGGCCTTTTGCTTGTGATGATACAACAAAACTGTAATTCTGCTGTGGTTCACTTCACAACAGACCTGAAGCATCAGAAAATGTAACCTATAATGACCCAAGTTCTAAGCTTACTGGTAAACCAAAAAATGGGCTTACTTGCATGATTTCTTGCTTTATTATGAATATTTCATGATGAGCCGTTTTGGTTCAGTGGTTAAGAAATGGGTTGACAAACAGTGTGTTTTTACATTGCTGATTTCATCACTGTGACATCTGCAGTGATATTTGAAAAGGTAAGATTATTTGCTGAAAGCTGTCTGAATTTTTAAGTGTTTGTGTTTCAGCTGTCCAAGGATATTGTGGTACAGTGTTTCTCCACTTTTGTGGTTTGTCTCATTTAGTAGTGGTGAGGTTAACAGTGAGAGCAGTCCTAGAATTCATTGCTGATAAGGCAGCAGCAGAGTGCCTTGGCTAAACTATGCATCCGAGTGTGAAGATTTCTTTGCCCTTCTCCTTTCCCCATGGGAAAAAGCACAGTAAAGAATATGACATTGTTAAGTTCACTTTAGTAAATGGATCAAGTGAAGGACAGAGTATGTCAGAGAAGCTTTAAACATAAGCACATATGCAAAGAGTTAGCTGAGAGCTGCCTTAATTATCACTCTAGTAAGGAGGTGCTCTCAAGCCTGTGGGATTGGACACTGCTCTGACTTGTCTTTATGTAGGGTTTTGGATGCCACTAAGATTATACCCTGCAGATACGCACACATTTGTAACTCCTCTATTAATTTTTCTCCATGCTGTGTGCATTTGCATAGAGGCATTTGAGTTGGGCCCATGACAAAATTGACTGAAGTGGCTGGAATTCCTTCAGGTGCTCTTACTGATTTGTGATGCTGCTTCAGACTCTGGATGTCTATTGCTGGTAAGCATCAAACTGATAAGAGTGGGATGGATTGAGGCTCCTCTTCTCCAGCAACTTGAAAGCTTTCTTTTTTACCAGCTTAGCAAGTCTATGACCAAAGATGGTCATCCCCTTCTCTGATGGTGTCATGGTAGACCTGAAGAGCCAAAATAGGCCTGTACATGTGCTGGTTTGCCCAGACATGTTTTTCTGCCTTCCTTCTGTTTTGGGGAACAGGCAGCTGTGGGAAAAAGGACAAAAGACCTGGAACCATGGAGTCTGAGCACTCTGGCTTACCCAGCTTGTTTTTCTCCTGCTCGCATCCTGTGGTAAACAAGGTGCATGTGCTTGCCCTATGCTAAGTCTGTGCTAGGCTGATGCTCTATCCGTAAATGGTTATAGCAAACCTGTTGCTTCACCCAAATATGGTCATGACTTACTGCTGCTCTGATTGGACAAGTTAATTTTGTCCAAAGGTCCAATCAGTCTCAGACACTGATATAAAAACAGATAAGCAAGTATCACAATGTACTTCTGCCATGCTTTTGCCATTATTCTGTGTTCTGTATTCTTGCCTGTAATACCTTATTATTATATATAGCAATATAAGCTATGTTCCAGCCTGGAACCATTTCAAGTTTTTCCAGAAGCAATTTGAACAGCCTTCATACAATTAGCTTCATATTACAGCCGTGTGAGATACACATCTGCTGAGACACATTGCAAGACGTCTGCCTGCATCTCCTGAAGACGAGCAAGCCCTGAAGGCACGCAGATCCCGAAAAGCCGAGACTGGGTCAGAAACCGTCTGCTCCCCTCTCCTTCACCCAGCAGCCCATGGAGCCTGGGGTGAACAAGAAATCTCAGCAGCTGCAGCAACAGCTGTAGTATCCAGTGACCAGACCAGCGAGAAAGGCAACAGAACTTCCTGCAAGTGTTCTGGGTACTGTTTCATAGAATCATAGAATGGTTTAGATTGGAAGAGACTTTAAAGATCATCCAGTTCCAACCCCCTGCCATAGGCAGGGACACCTCCCACTAGATCAGGTTGCTCAAGACCTCATCCAGCCTGGCCTTGAACACATCCAGGGAGGGAGGAGCCACAACCTCCCTGGGCAACCTGTTCCAGTGCCTCGCCACCCTCACTGTGAAGAACTTCCTCCTAACATCCCGTTCAAATCTCCCCTCTGCCAATTTGAACCCATTCCCCCTTGTCCTGTCATTAGAAGACCTTGTGAATAGTCTCTCCCCAGCCTTCCTGTAGGCCCCCTTCAGATACTAGATTTCAATCTATTAGTAACCCCACAAGATGGGAAAAATAGTATTTGTGAGTAAAAACCTTAAGCTTTGCATATTACCGAGCTTCTGCCTTAAACAGAAAGAGGCCCTGAGTCCATCTAGTGGCCAAGCAGCACTATTGACTGCAATAAATCTTTTCCAGTGTTAATTAGCTAATTTGAGTTCAGTTGGAGTGATCAAATATATATTGGTAGTTGATTCTAGATCTAGGTATCGTTTATGTGACGCATTCCATAACTGTTACGAAAGAACCTGTTTGTTATTAAAATTTTGTAATTGGGGTGGAAAGTCTGGATATAGAAATTAATGAACAATAATGTCAGAAAATCATCCTGCATTAATTAATCATAACCCCTTCCATCACAGATGGATGGACCCTATCAGTCCCCAGTGGATTTGGTTTCTCAAAGCAAGTCCCATGGTTTAAGTAGCTGAACTTCTGGCTGTACCACCAGTCCTGTAGCCATTTGTTGATCCACCAAGTTCAACTGGCCCTTTCAAGTCAATTCCTACTTACCAGGAGTACTGAAGAAAAAAACTGCCTGTGCTGCAGAGTGCCTTAATGCTGCTCCCAGAGCACTGTGAGCCTTTTTGATATTTCTCAGACTGGAGTCCATGTGGAACAATGGCAACAGGCCTCATAGTCCCTCGGTGACATCCCTGATATGAGCCCCTGATAAGCAGCACAGTTCTGGAGAGTGCATACTGTCAGCAATGGTGTGACTTTGTGCCTCTAATCAGAGAGCTGCCTACTGCTGTCACCTGTAGCCTACTCTTAGTTGTGCTGGTTGTTATATAGGGAGCAACTTGGGATGCCTTACCCAGCTCCCACATCTCTCCTGATGTGACAGGTATTTCCTCTTCAGACTGCAGAGTGCTAACATGTTTCTTCAAGGTACCTTAGGCTCTGGGAGAAATTTCCTCCTCCTGCAGATCCTTTTTGCTGCAAGCTTCCATTCTTTTCCATTATTGCCCTCCCTCCTTTTTATGTGTACCAGTGGGCAAGTTTTTGGCTGTTTAGTCATGGACAGAGGGTCCACTGCATGTTGTGCTTGGAACCACCTGTCTAATTGCTCATCCTTTCTAATGTTATACAGCCTTCTCACTGCCTCCTGCAGCTCAGCCACCTTCTGCAGGAGGTCCTCCACACCTTTTGCAGGCAGCTCTGCTGCCTGTCCTTTTTGCCTACATCAGAGTTTGTAATGTGACCTACCTCTGTTCCCTGTACAATTATGTATCACAAACAAATTTTGATATAACAAGGTCTAAATTTCAAGTGCATCTGAAGGGCTAATGGTGTCATTTGGATGTATTTAAATGATCCTTCATTTATAATTTATGTTTATTGCTTTTGTCAGGTATGTATTGATTACCATTGTATTGGATGTCAGTTCCCTCTCTCCAGGGATGCATGGAGCAAAGTAGAGAGCTGCTCCTTCCGTTAGAGCTCTATTAAGCTGTAATGATTTTCAGCCTTGCATACCACAGGGACTGTGTAAGGTCATGGATCTAGGGACTGAGCAGGCTCACCTCTGTATCATGGAGTTTGGCCTCTCTGTGGAAAGACTTTGCTGTTTCTTCTCATGTATCTTAGCCATACAGATCTGTAGAGGAATATTGCTCCAGAAACTCAGTTGTGGTACATACCTGTGTTACTCAATTTTGAATGTGGGCAACTCCTTGGAGTTATCAGAGTGTAGTAAATCCTCCTATCTGCCTAGGCAGGTTTATGACCTGGATCAGATCTATGGCTTTGGGATTTCTTTAAAAGGAATCATAGCACACACATCTTTTCCACCCCTCATCCTTTGTCACAAGATCTGAGATCAACAGTCTTAGGTTGTTTTCTCTTTTTTTTTTTTTTTTTTTTTTTTTTCTTCAAAGTCAGGAAAGGTTAAACATCTTCAAGACAGAATTTGTTTAAAAAGATTTTTAAAGCTGATATATTATTCCTGGTCCTTATTAGAGTAGCACTGCAAGACTTAAATGAATATCAGGGATCCAATGTGCAAAACTTTGCATAAATACAAAGTTATACTCAGCTGATTAGCTTCAGAGAGTTTAGAATTTCAAGTTGCCATTGTAGGTGTGTTGCCCCTAAATGTCACAAACCAGTCTGTTGCAGCTGTTTACAGCTATGGCAGGCTACTGCAGGTACAGTTTCATCTGCACTTTTCTGAGGATGTATCAAAGGAACCAGTCTACATCTTATGTGGTCAGATGTGCCAAAACTGGAAGGAGATTGTGATAGAAATCCTGGCTTACCATAGGGGCACAACAATTTTGGATTTTTAAAATAATGTTTAACTAAGCTAATGAGATATCTGTGAGCTATGTGAAGCAGGCTTCTTCTCACAGATTCATATGATGTTAGGGGTTGGAAGGGACCTTGAAAGATCATTGAGTCCAGTCCCTTTGCCAGAACAGAATCACCTAGAATAAGTCACATAGAAACATGCCCAGGAGGGTTTTGAATGTCTCCAGAGAAGGAGACTCCACAGTCTCTCTGGGCAGCCTGTTCCACTGTTTTGTCACCATCACGGTGAGAAAGTTTTTTTCCCTGTGTTCACATGGAACCTCCTTCTTGTTGCAGGCCTAAACAGGCCAAAATAGGCTTGAACATGTTCTGGCCTGCCTAGACATGTTTCTCTGCTTTTCCTCCTTCTGCTATGGGGAAAAGCAGCTGCGGGAAAGAGGATAAAGAACCTGCAGCCACGGAGCCTAAGGCCCCTGGCGTGCCCAGACTAGTTTTGCTCCTGTTTACATCCTCTGGTAAACAAGATACACATATTTGGCTTGTGCCTGCCTTGTGCAAGGCCTGTGTTTTCCCCATATTTGGGCAAAGCAAGCCTATAGCTTCACCTAATAAGGTCAAGCTCAGCTAACTGCCATTGTGTTTGGCTTTTTTGTGTCCAAAGGCCCATAAGTCTTGAGCTGTATTGATTGAAAGAGATGAGCAGGTAACAGCGTGTGCTGCTGTTATCTTTGTGCTTGCTTGCTGCTGCCATTGTTCCTGCTTATCATGCTCTCTGCTTCTGGCAGTGATTCTGCCATTGCCTTCTGCAGCATTATTCTATGCTAGGCTATAAGCTAGCTCTGCCACACAGTAACAAACCCTAATACACTGAGTTTGTCTGCCTGGAGACTGATTCGAGTTTACCAGGAATAGGCAACATATGCCTCCTTGTGGTAGGTCTGCATAGCCACCGTGACATCATGCCTTCTGCACATCTACTAAGACATCCTGCCTACACCTGCCAAGACAAGGAGCCCTGGAAGGGACACACAGATCATCCAAAGGAGCCAGGATCAGGTCAGAGATTGTCTGCCTACTTTCTCTGGCATCCTGTGAAGCCTGGGAAGAATCAGAAGCCTCAGTGGCTAACAAGAAATCGACAGAATTCCCTGAAAGCTGTAGCTAGCCTCAAGAGTTGGGAGATAATATTTATGAGTAAATACTTAAAGCCTTTTTGTAATGGTATGGGGTTCGATTAATTAATATAAGATTATTTTTCAAAATTAATATTGTTTATTAATTTTTATATTCAATTTTTTCCACCCCTGACCACTAATTTTAATAATAAACTGGTTCGATTGTAATGGTAATGGAATACATTACATAAACAATATCTAGAATTAGCATTAACTATCAATATATATAAACAGTTGAATCCAATGATAAATAACTGGAAGAGAAGATTTCTTGTGGTTAGTTATCCACTTGGCCAATAGATGGACTCAGGGCCTTTCTGCTAGGACAGAAGCTAGGTAAATGCAAAAGCTAGTACTCAAAACACTTTCAGGGAGTTCTGTCTGTTGGCTTTCTGGCTGGTCTGTCCACTGGCCACTGCTGAGATTTCAGAGTTCCTTTCCTGGCTCCACAGGTTGCTAGGGGAAGAGGTGACAGATTTTTTCTGACCTGGTCCTGGCTTTCAATGATCTGTGTGCCTTGCTTGTCTCAGGAGATGCAGGCAGATGTCTTGTGATGTGTCTCAGCAGGTGTGTGTCATCCTGGCTGTTGTATGCAGCTATCATATGAAAGCAATTAGAGTTGCTCCTGGTAAACTCGTGGCAGTAAGCCAAGCTTGACAATATTTGGGTGAAACCACAGTTCTGGTATGCCCATATTTGGAAGACACATAGGCCTAGCACAAGCTTGGCACAAGGTAAATGCATGCACCTTGTTTACCATGGGATGCAAACAGGAGAAAAACAAGCCGGGTAAGCCAGAGTGCTCAGACTCCATGGCTCCAGGTCTTTTGTCCTTTTTCCTGTGGTTACTTCTCCCCAAAACAGAGGGAAGGAGAGTAGAAAAACATGTCTGGGCAAGCCAGCACATATATAGGCTTGTTTTAACCCTTCAGGTCTACCACAACACCCTTGTAATTCACCAGTTGCCTTCTGCCATAAGCAGAAAGGAGCTTCCTGAGTCCATCTAGTGGGCAAGCAGTGTCATTGACCTCTAAAAGTTCTCTTCCTGTTCAATTGAGTTAAATGTTGTATTGCTCCTAGTTATTTGTTCTAGATCCTATGTTATCATTTGTATAATGTTTCCATGACTGTGTGAAGAACTAATTATTATTAAAATTAGTGGTCAGGGTGGTGAGAGTTCTGAATACCAAGATTTATAAACAATATTAATTTTGAAAAATACCATCTCACAATTAATTAATTACCCTTCCATTAGACTCCTATGTTCCAGCTTGCATCCATTGGCACATGTCCTATCACTGATAAGACCCTGGCTCTGTCCTTGCAGTTCCCTCTTACATATTTGTAAACATTAAATAGCTCACCCCTCAATCTCCATTCTCCAAGCTAAAGAGACCCAGCTCCTTCAGCCTTTCCTCATAAGGCAGATGCTCCACTCCCTTAATCACCTTTGTGGCTCTGCACTGGATGCTTTCAAGCTGTTCCCTGAAGTCCTTCTTGAACTGAGGGAACCAGAACTGGGCACAGTACTCCAGGTTTGGCCTCACCATGGCAGAGCAGAGGCTGAGGAGAGTCTCTCTTGACCTACTAGCCAAGATCGTTCTAATACATCCCAAGATACCATTGGCCTTCTTGGCCACAAGGGCACACTGCTGGCTCATGGTCATCCTTCTGTGCACCAGGACCCTCAAGTCCCTTTCCCTTACACTGCTCTTTAACAGTTCAGTCCCCAACCTATACTGGTACATGGGGTTGTTCTTTTCCAGATGCAAGACTCTACACTTGCCCTTGTATTTTGCAGTGGGACATTGTGTGGGTGATGCAAGCTCAGCAGGAGCTTTTACCTTTGTTGTGGTTTTATTGCCGACAGAATGAAAACTCTTAAATGAATTGGAGAAAAATAACAGAATTATATTTTAGATAATTAGATACATGAAATAAAAAAAAAGTTACAGAGCAGATGTGAAAGTTACAACAACCCCAGGAATTTATTCCCAACCCATGACTAAATCTATAAATCCCTGTGCTCCAAGTCCTCCCTCCCCCCATGCCTTTGTCATTCCTTGGACCCCAAAACAGGCCTACCCACTTATATAGTTACCCAATTACAGCTCCTACCCAGACATGGCTGGAGGGGTAGGAAAAGGAGGACGAGCTGGCCTTGCTGTGAGCTTATGAACAGATAGAAGAATTATGGGATTTTAACCCTATAATTCCCAACCTAGGACAACCTTCAATGCAGTACTGCACAAGTGTTCTCTTGCAGGGTGGTGTTGTATTGTGCTATATAGAAGTATTGCTTTGATAACTCAAGACTGACTGTCCATCCCATACAAATGTTTCCTTAGTTTCCTCTTCTTTGCTGCTACAGGTCTTATTAAGAAATTTCTCAGAGACTCAGCTTGGCAAGTAAGAAAAGGAGGCCTTTCAGATATTCATGTGTCTTTCCACAGGTGGACTGCTGCAGTGCTGAGTCATGCAACTTGGTACCTCATTACAATCAGAGTTAATTTTGTTTTGCTTCCAGTCTTGACTGCTGCCCTGAAAAGAAAGGCTGGCTTAAAAGAAAATTTCAAAACCATATCCAGAGGGAACAAATACCACTGATTAACTTAATAGGTGAATGAGCATCATTGCACTACAGAAACACACCTCTAAATTGGATTCTCAGTGCAGGAAATCCAGAGGAGGGAGCTGACAATGACAGATATATCTCTGCGGACTTTATTTGTAGACAATGAAGCAATTGGTTGGGGGGTTTTGAGGTTGCTTTTTTTGCTGCTTTTTAGTTTGTTTGTTTGTGTGGGCTCACTGGTTTTGTGTGTTTGGGTTGGTTTTTTTGTGGGTTCTGTTTGTTTTTGTTGTTTGCTTATTTATTTTGCTGTAGTTTGGTTTTGTTTTGTTGTTTGGTTTGGGAGTTTTGTTGTTGTTTAGTTAGTTTGTAATGTCTGAGAAGAGAAAAGCCTGGACATTTTTATTCACTTAAATAGTACAGAACCTGTATAAGCAGCTGAGTATAGGGAAAATGGGGGAAATGCCTGTTTTCCTCTTCCATTTTGCATGTTTCTGAGACCTACATAATTCCTTATAGCATGCTGGCTAGGGCTAATTTTGTGTTAAAGTTGATGATCCTCTTCTGTCTGTTGGCATTGTATTTTACATCAAGCAGCCAAAGCTCATGATCTGGCTTTCTTGGGTCCATTTGAGAACCCACCTAAGAATGCAGCATTTAAGTTTGCAGTTAATAACCTGTACTTGTGTTGGTTTGAGCTAATTGGAGAATTTGAGTGAGAAATTAGACTATTGGCTGAGAGAGAGTTAAACACACAGTGTCACTTCACCGAGTTTCACTGAGACAGAAAAAAAAAAGTTTTGAGAAATGTTCTCAACACATGAGATAGGCAATGTGCTTGCAGAGGGCCAGTCTGGATTGGGTCTTGCTGGCTCCGGCAGCTTTTTCCTTCGTCTCTCTGCCTTTGAACTAATTCAGAGTTAAATCACTAAAACGACTAATTTCTGCTTCTATTACTAATCTCCCTGATCTTCAGCTTATCTGCAGCATCATCAAGTGGTGAGATGAAGCTGGGGGAAGGGGGAAAAGGTGGTAGGGGGGTTTGATTATCCTCTCTTGGGGATTTTGGTCTCCGGGAGGGGTGTGGTGTGTATTACCCTTTTTTACTGTATATTTCTGTAAATATCTGTTATATCTTGTAAATATTTGCTTGTATATTTGCATTGCTGTAAATATAAATCTTCATTTATTAACTTCCAGTGTGTTTGTCTGAGTATTAGCCGGGGTTTAAAAAGGTGGGGGGGCAGGTCACTGCAAACCCACTACAGTACTACATGTACAGCTAGATAAAATTTACACTCAGATCATGCCTCTGTCAAAAAATACACTATGAAACTGTCACAGCAGTAGGGCTCTAGATTTTAATTTGCTCTTTTAGTGGCTGCCTAAGACAAAGCGGTGATTCATCTCTGTGTTTCAGAAGAATTCTAGGTAGGATACAAGCATCTGAATGTACCCACATGTCCTGACTTTGGCATAGAAGTCATTAAGTGAAACAGGAAGGTATTTAGATTGTTATAGAGTTATGTACCTAGTCAATATCTGGCTTCCGAGTTTGTCTTTTACTGCATGTAGCCCTCCATCCTCTGTAAACAGTCAAATATATGCACTGGGACACGTTACAATTTCTTAGTTTTCAGTACCTTTTACCTTTAGCTTAGACAGTATATAATTGTTTCAGAATTAAGTCTTCCTCATATTAAATATATTCTTTTTTCCTATGTCTGACTGTAAATATCTGTATATATTATTTTTTCCTATGTATGACTGTAAATATCTGTATAAAATGAATATTGGGGCAGTTTTTTTTGTTTCTTGTACACTATGCTGAAGTATCATCACTTGTCATTGTGATCAGCAAAACCTTTTAGTTCATGCCTGAACAATGACTGGGACAACTCACAGGAGAAATGCTTACATAGTTCTTTTTTGTTCAAGATTTGCCCTTGACTTTTGGTTATACATCTACAGGCTGTTTTCTCTGCTTCAGGGAACTCAAGCAAGCGGCTTGTAGAAATCAAAGTTAATTTTTTTTTTCTTTCACTAAGCTTTTGGGATAATATACCTTGTACTTGGGAGGATCCAGTGAAGAATTTCCCTTATTGCCATGTAAGTTTTATCTGCAGCCTACCTGAGCAAAGATGTATGTTGATAATTTCTGGTATTTCTGCACCAGTAAACACTCTAGTTAATGTTGCAAACAGACTTTCATTATACTCCTCTTTTTCTCCCCACCAACTACATTTTTGAAAAATTTTGCTGTCTCAAAACTGCTATCATTAGTCTCAGCTCAAAAGTTTTCAGGAAGATTTCAATTAAATGCAGTCAGCTATTATGCAAGTGGGAGGAGAATGCAAAATTTCCATTACTTTTGTTTTGCACATAATAGCTTGAAAATAGTTACATAAATACTTAACCTATGGTGGCATATGATTTACACATACAAAGCTTTCAAAGCTTATAGTTCATCCTTTCAAAGCATATAGTTGGATTTTCTTTCTTCCTACCATAATAATTACAAAGTGAACTAACCTAAAATCCTATCAACTTGTTTTCCCCACATTTTAGAAGCATTCTTATAGAATAGGTTTGTTCTTTCTATTGTATGCATGGATTAGAAAGACATGGAGCTTGTGCATCTTTGTATAGATGAAGAATCTATATGACCAAGTTTACATCAGGCTGCAACTTTGGAAGTCTATTTTTGTGACTACAAATGTTTGTTTGGGGTGGGCATCTCAGCAGGGCTTATCTGCAAGCTTTTGATTTCATCTCTACGATTAGTACTGTTTAATTTTTCTCCTGGACCCCTGTTACTTTTCTAGCTTTCACCTGTGTTTGTCCTCTCCTATACACCTAATTTCATTCAATATTCTTGACATCTACAGCAGGTGTCTTTGGCCTGAATGCTCCTCAACAGCTGCTGCCTTCTTCCAGATTTGCTTTTAATAAGTATTCCAAATGCTACATATAGGGAGGGATAAAGGTAATTACTTACATATGAGAAAGAATGTTGTGATTTTTTTTTTAAAGAGAAGCTGATTTCTAGTAAGATTAATATTTTTCCTCCTTTTAGAATCATAGCATCAGTCAGGGTTGAGAGGGACCACAAGGATCATCTAATTCCAACCCCCCTGCCATGGGCAGGGACACCCTACCCTAGATTAGGCTGAATAGAGTCCCATCCAGCCTTGCCTTAAGCTTGCCTTTTCACTGTTGTGTTTTTTGTTCTTCTGTGTGCATGTGGGAAATACCAATATTTTCCAATTTTATTCTACTAAATGGGCAATAACCAAAGAGAAATGGGAATAAGACGTGGAGAAAGACTCTGTCCAGCAAGGCACCGGGACCAGCACTGGCACCAAAAACAGCTCTGGCGACTAACAGTTTTGCTTTGCATATGCACAGGGCACTTGTTGAAGCGGAGACACCTGGAGAGAGGGGAGAAGGGGCACCAGAGTTGGCTCCCTCATGTGCCTGTGCAAGGGACTGACGCATCTGGGGCCATTGCTGTGATTACTGCATGATATACAAAGGTGGGTGAGCCGGCAGCAAGCCACTATTGCGCAGAGGCGGCCAGCTCTCTGCATCCCAGCCAGCAGCACCTGCTCTGAGAGAATATAAACATTGCCAAAGGGCAGTTATCAGGCAGGGTCCTGAGCCTCTACCAGTGCACTACAGAGGTTCACACCTCTAGGGTGACCAAGCCCCTAAGGGGAGGAGAGGAACAGTTGTGTGTAGGAGTGAGGGAGCAGAGTGAATAGGAAGCAGCAAACAGTGGTCCATTCATTCCTGGGCAAAGAGAAGATCACGGTCACAACATGACCAAGAGGGTGAAAGAGTGTGGGAACTCAGACCATGCTCCTGCACAAACATGCAGCTGTGCCAATTTTGGCTGCAGTGAGTGCCCGAGCCTGGCACTTGAACCAGAAGGAGTCAAAGAAATGGCTTGTGTACGGTGTGATCAAATAAACTACCTGCTCAGGCAGGTGGTTGAAATGAGAGAGGAGGTAGAAAGATTGAGAACAATCAGGGAGTGTGAAAGCGAGATAGATTGGTTGAACCACACTCTGGGGCCAAGGCAGCAGGAAGAGGCTCTACAAGCAGAGGAGGATCCCTCTCCTCCTGTTACCAGACAAAAGGAGGGGACATAATGGGCAAGGGGGAATGGAAAAAGGTCCCTCCTTAGAGAGGTAAGCAAGAACCTCCTCAGCCCTCCTAACTTACCCAGTTGACATTATACAGTAGGCTTTGGGACTCAACAGCCAGGAGGATGAAGATGGAGACAAAGACAGGTGCAGTGCTCTACATGGAGATGAGGATGGTGGCTCTTCTAGCTTAGTGGTATCACCAAAGTCTAGGGGAAGAGCCCACTGCAATGCAACCTTGGTATTAAAAAGAAAAGAAGGGTAATAGTACTCAGTGATTCCCTTCTGAAGGGAACAGATGGCCCTGTGTGTTTGTTCAGACCTGTCCCACAGGGAGGTCTTTTGTGTCCCTGTGGCCTGGGTATGGGATATCACAAGGAGGCTGCCCAAGACAGTTCATCTTACCTGCTGTTGGTTGTCCAGGCTGGCAGTGATGAAACTGACGTAAAATGGTAGCAGGGTAATTTAAAGGCAATTCCAAGCTCTGGGTCAACTGGTTGACAGGGTAAGAGCAAGGGTGGTCTTCTGCTCAGTCCCCACTGTGGGAGGGATGGATGCTGGAAGGTACAGGAACACCAGCATTATCAATAAGTGGATCAAGGGCTGGTGCCTGAAGTGGAAGTTTGGGTTCTTTGACCATGGGGTGACCTTTACTGCCCCTGGTCTGCTAGACTCAGACAAAGTCCAACTATTGTAAAAGGGTGAAAGAATTCTAGCCCATGAGTTGGCAGCCCTCGTTGAGAGGGATTTAAACTATGTTTGGGGAGGGTAGGGGATGGAACTAGGCTCTCCACAAAGGAAGCAGAGGTTGGTAAGCCAGTATCAGGAGTAAAATCAGCAGCCCAATCAGCTGAAGTGCATGTACACTAATGCATGTAGTATGGGCAACAAGCAGGATGAGCTGGAAGGCTACGATGTGGTTGCTATCACAGAAAGGTGGTGGAATGCATCACACAACTGGAACGCTACAATGAGAGGATACAGGCTTCTCAGGAAAGACAGGAGAGGGAAAGGGGGTGGAGGAGTGGTCTTGTATGTTAGGGGAGCCCTTGACGCCATGGAACTTGTAACTAACGATGAGCAGGTAGAAAGCCTGTGGGTGAAAATCAGAGGGCAGACCAGTAAGACTGATATACTGGTTGGAGTCTGTTACAGTCCACCCAACCAGGAAGAGGAGGTAAATGTGTTATTCTATAAACAGCTGCAAGATGTTTTGAGACTCCCAGCCCTTGTTCTTGTAGGTGACTTTAACCTGTCAGATATCTGCTGGGAACTCAACAAAACAGAGAGGTGGAAGTCTAGAAGGTTTTTAGAGACTATAGAGGATAGCTTCCTGACACAGCTGGTGTGCTGTGCCAGCCTACCAGGGGTGAGGCTCTGCCTGACCTGCTGTTTATGAATAGAGAAGCACTGGTGGGAGATGTGGTGGCTGGAGGCTGTCTGGGGTACAGTAATCATAAAATAATAAATTTTTCAATATTTAGTGAAGCTAGGAAAGGCAACAACAAAACATTCACACTGGACTTCCAGAGGGCAGAATTCAGTTTATTCAAAGAACTAACTCGAAGGTTACCTTGGGAAAAAGCCCTTAAAAACCAGGGAGGTTGGACCTACTTCAAGCGAGAAATCTTGAAGGCACAGGAACAGGCTATGCCGATGCGCCGACAGCAGAGCCTCTGGGGAAGATGACCAGCCTGGATGGGTCAGGGTCTTGTGAAGGAATTAAGGGAAAAAAGAAGGCATATCACCTTTGGAAAGAGGAGGTCTTAACTCTGGAAAAATTGAAGGATGTTGCTAGGTCATGGAGGAAGAAAATTAGAGAGGCAAAAGCCCAGTTAGAACTTAGACTAGTCACTGCCATGAATGATAACAGTAAGTGTTTCTACAAATAGATTAATGACAAAAAGAGGGGCAGAGATAACCTCCACTCTTTACTGGACAAGGAGGGGTACCTAATGACGACAGATGAGGAAAAGGCAGAGATGATTAACACCTTCTTTGCCTCAATTTTCAATTAGCAAGGCAAGTTGTCCTCAGGACAGCTGGCCTACTCAGCCAGGAGCAGAGCAGTCCACATATAATCCAGGAGGAAGTAGTTAGGGACTTGTTGAGCCTTTTGGAGCCTGACAAGTCTATGGGACCAGGTGGGATCCATGCTAGGGTGATGAGAGAGCTGGCAGATGAGCTGCCCAAGCTGCTCTCCATCATTTATCAACAGTTCTGGCTCACTGGAGAGGTCCCGAAAGGCTGAAAGCTGGCCAGTGTAGTGCCAATGCAGAAGAAGAGTCAGAAGGATGTGGTGGTTCGGCAGTTACTCATCCCCCAAATACTTTGAAATAACCCAGGCTAGGCTCAAATGGCTGAAAGTTAATAAATGAAGCATTATATTTACAGTTATGCACAATATACAAGCAGATATTTACAATATATAACAGATATTTACAGATATATACAGTAAAAAGGTAATACAGTAGCACCACACCCCTCCCAGAGATCAGAATCCCCAAAAAAGGTTTCTAACCACCCCTACCACCTTCCCCCCTTCCCAATCTTATCTCACCATCTGTCTTATGCACCAGATAAGCAAAGGTAGATCAGTCAGGGGGATTAGCAGCAGGAAAGAAGTTAGTGAAATTATTCAGATCCAGCTAAGAAGGCAGAGAGATGTGGCAGCCAGAGTAGCTCAAGCACCTCTGTCTTATCTATGTTTGGGTTACAATTCTTAAACTTTTTTTTTTCTTAGTAAACCTACGACTGAAGTATCATCAGTGTTTTCCTTTCTCAGCCTGTAGTCTAATCTCTTATTAAAATTCTCCAATTGGTTCAAACCATCACAAAGGAGGACCCAGGAAGTTACAGACCTGTCAGTCTGACCTCAGTACCATGCAAGGTAATGGAGCAGATCATCTCAAGCACAGGGCACCTACAGGATGGCATTGGGATCAGACCCAGACAGAATGGATTTAGGAGGGGCAGGTCCTGCTTGACCAACCTCATCTCTTTTTATGACCAGGTGACCCACCTAGTGGACATGGGGAAGGCTGTGGATGTAATCTACCTGGACTTCAGCAAGGCCTTTGACACTGTCTGCCATAGCAAACTCCTGGCCAAGCTGGCAGCCCACAGCTGGGCTAGGAACCATGATGGGTTAGGAAGTGGCTGAGGGGCCAGGCCCAGAGAGTGGTGGTGAATGGTGCCACATCCAGTTGTCAGCCAGTCATGAGTGGTGTGCCCTATGGATCAGTGCTGGGCCCAGTCCTGTTTAATATCTTCATTGATGATCCGGGTGGGGGTATTGAATCCACCATCAGTAAGTTTGCAGATGACACCAAGTTTGGAGCACATGTCAATCTGTTACAGGGTAGGAGGACACTGCAGAGGGACCTGGACAGGCTGGACAGATGGCCACAGTCCAACACCAAGAGCTTTAACAAGTTCAAGTGCCAGGTTCTGGACTTTGTCCACAATTACCCCATGCAGTGCTACATGCTGGGGACAGAGTGGCTGGAGAGCAGCCAGGCAGAGAGGGACCTGGGAGTGCTTGTTGACAGCCAACTACCCATGAGCCAGCAGTGTGCCCATGTGGCTAAGAAGGCCAATGGCATCCTGGCCTGGATCAGGAATAGTGTGGCCAGCAGGACCATGGAAGTCATTCTACCCCCATACTCAGCACTGGTCAGGCCACACCTTCAGTACTGTGCCCAGCTCTGGTTCCCTCAATTCAAGAGAGATATTGAGGTACTTGAATGTGTCCAGAGAAGGGCAACAAGACTGGTGAGGGAGCTGGAGCACAAACCTTATGAGGAGCAGCTGAGGGAGCTGGTGTTGTTCATCCTGGAGAAGAGAAGGCTTGGGGGAGACCTCATTGCTTTCTACAACTACCTGAAAGGAGGTTGTAGCCAGGTGGGGGTTGATCTCTTCCAAGCACCCAGTGACAAAACAAGAGGACAGAGTCTCAAACTGCACCAGGACAGGTTTAGGCTGGACATTCATGGAAAGAGTGATTGCCCATTGGAATGGGCTGCCTGTGGAGGTGTGGAGTCACTATCCTTGTAGGTGTTTAAGAGGAGGCTGGATGAGGCTGATGGTTTAGCTAATTAGATAGGTGATAGGTTGGACTTGATGATCCGTGAATTCTTTTCCAATGTGGTTAATTCTGTGATTTTGTGATTCTGTCTTTTAACTTGTATGCTGGTAGGTGAAGAAACAAAAACCTGAGATGTTTGTATTTATTCTACCATGCTTCACCAATAAACCCCATATCATTCTGTAACTTTGGGAGAGCTACACTACCCTGAGATTCCAAATATGTAGTTGGCTCTCTGTGAAACTAGAAGATATCAGAAGAAATTGCTACACATTTGAAACATGGTGGAAATGTTGTGTTAGTGATGGTGTAGGATTTAGGAAATGCAGTGTTCATGGGGATGGAGATAGTCTCTTGTGAGACCTACTATATTTCCTTTTTGTGTCTGACTCTTATAACTGATCTAATAAATGTTAACTTGTGCTTACAAAGCTCATGTGTCTTGACTTAGGCCTTTTCCCAGGTTATTTTCTACCATACTCCTATATGACCAGATTCAACATTTAAGCTCTATGAGGAGAGGCTGAGGGAGCTGCGGTTGTCTAGCCTGGAGAAGAGAAGGCTCAGGAGTGACCTCATTGCTGTCTACGACTACCTAAGGGGAGGTTGTAGCCAGGTGGGGGTTGGTCTCTTCTCCCAGGCAACCAGCAACAGAATGAGGGGACACAGTCTCAAGTTGTGCTGGGGGAGGCATAGACTGGATATTAGAAGGAAGTTCTTCACAGAGAGAGTGATTTGCCATTGGAATGAACTGCCCAGGGAGGTGTTCAAGGAAAGACTGTATGGGACACTTAGTGCCATGGATTGATTGGATAGGGCTGGGTGATAGGTTGGACTGGATGATCTTGGAGGTCTCTTCCAACCTGTCTGATTCTATGTGTCATGAACCCTTTCTGTCACAGCAGCATTTTGCAGAGAAAGAGTTAATTGTGACTACCATTGATTTTGTTGAAAGCTGTGTATATGTATCATCTCTGAGTAGCATCTATGTCCTAGTCTGATCACTTGGGTGTTCAGACCTGATTCTCCTCAGTCTGAGGAGAGTTATGACATGCATCTATGGGAAAGCATCCTTCTTCAAGGACTTCGCTGACACCACCTTTGGTACTCTCAAGCAATGAATCTGGTTTTCTTGGAGAATAGGGACAGTGAATTTCAAGGCAAACTTTATCTAAAACAAATTGTAATGAACATAGAATCATAAAACAGTTTCAGTTGGAAGAGGCATTAAAGATCATCTAGTTCCAACATCCCTGCTATGGAAAGGGATACCTTCCACAAAACCAGATTGCTCGAAGCCTCATTCAGCTTGGCTTTGAACACTTCCAGGGATCCACACCTCATTCACATGCACCTCTCTTGGTGATTTGGAGAGACCACTCTGCCCTCACACCCTGCCCCAAAAGGGTATAGAAGAACCACAGCTTCTGGGGTCCACATGTTGCATCTACCACAGAAGCCCCTGCTGAGATGTACACACGCTACTGAAGGATATGGATATGGACATGGACATGGAGTGATAGTATCTTTCTTTTTATCTGATATCTTAACTCTCTCTCTCTCTTTTCCCCTCTCTTTTTCCTTCCCATTTTCCCTCTGCTCCAGTACATTGCTGAAATTTTTCACTGGCTGTAATAAACCCAACTTGTCAGCTCTTTGGTGTTGGTTCACTTTGAATTTGCCCCAAGGGATTTTTTGTCTTGGTGTGACCTCCCCTGCTGCCCATGGTTGGCTCAAAATACCGGGTTGTGACACATTGTAATCACTTTTTTGCTTACTGAAGTCTGAAAGAGTGCTTTGAATAGTTAATATGTAGTCTGGACCAAATCCCCTTTCTTTCAAAGTTGGAAGACATAAGATATGTTAAGTAGTTTGAACAATCAATGATGAGAAGCTTTAAAGGCATGTTCCTAAGGGATCATTTTATGTTGCTCAGATTCTTTGTTTTTTGCATTTCTGCCCCTGCTCCCCCCAGGAAAAAAAAAAAAAAAAAAAAGAAAAAGGGGGGTGTGTGTGGGTAAGAAAAACAGTAATTTTAGAAAAAGCCATCCTCTCCTTGCCAAACTAAAGCACCTGTCTCAGTAGGCAAGTTGGAAAGGTTGAGGTGAGCACCTTTTATTTTTACCTGGCTCAGCCATCTCTATGTCTTGTTAGAGAGTTCTCTGGAGTCTCTTGTGTTCTCACAGGGTGTATTTTGATTCACAAGAATATGATTTTCATCAGGACTGGTATATGTATCATTGTATATGTTCCCTTTTATCTATTAATAAACCAAGTTCCTGTTTACCCTGGGAGAAAGTAAGTCTATCAATTTCACACATTCACTGTAAAAGGTCAGTGTAATATTTTAGATAGAGAAGTGCAGGAGTACAGCTGTAGAAAGAAAAGGAATGGGAAAAGTATGGAAAACAGAGAGCTGTGGTTTGAACAATGTGTCTGTCTGGTATCCAATTGTTAAACAAACAATTTGTCTCTTCAGAGTATTTGCAAAGCAGTAACATGGCTGATTGATTTTGTGAGGCTACTTTGGTTGCTCTAACCTGTCATGAGAATCCACGTGGACATGCAGTACTAGGTCATGAATTAACGATATTTTCTGATGGGCCTTGAAGGATAACAAAACAAACAAAAAACCCTGAAGTGTTTGATCTGCACCCTTAGGAGGTCTAATATCTTTGAGATGTCATTTAAAAATATTCCCTATGTTTTCTTTTGCTTAGTCTCAATACGTCAGGCTCAGCTAAACGAAGAACTAAATTAAAACTGTCATTTCAGCTCATAAATAACAGATGTCTCACCCATTTAATTATTTATAGTCTTGAATCTTTCAAAAATGAAAATGACTATACACATTTTTAATGTAGTTCTTGGTAATTTGCTGCATGAATGATAAGATTCCGGATAATCCCGGCACACAAACATGAAAAATAAAACTTTGACTGACTCGCTTATCTTATGTGACTGCTTCTTCGATCCCCTGTGACTTTTTTTAAATTAAAATTTAAGTGAAATCTAATCACAACAAAATGATGTTCATACACTCACATTAATAATTTATCTGCTAAAGATCACAGTGTAGGTAGTATGGACATTAGAGATTCATTTGCTGTCTGAAAATCAATGTTTTCTCTTTTTGGTAAGATTCATCTTTTCATCTGTGTGAACTGTGTTTGGATGGATTCCAGTTCTGAAATATTAACGTTGAAAGAAACTGAGACTGTGTCAACGTCACAGCCTCACCTCCTAAACCACCAAAACCCGTTCCCCCCTTTTCCTGAGCTAATGATAAAATTATGTCACTTGGCTTAATGACTTTTCTCTTTTTTATGAGCATAGCTGATTTAGTGACAGATGAACTTACTGGATTAACAAAGATTCACAAGCACAGCACACATTCCAAACATTCAGTTCGTGAGCTGAAAGAGGAAACATATAGAAAAGCATTTGCAGAGCAGCTATGAAAAAAAAAGAGTGGGAGTTAGCATCTTGGCAAGTTGCAGACTGCCAAAAGGCTTAGAACAATAACTAAAAGAAATTGCATTACTGTTTGGCTCACAGTGTGTTCAGGAACACAAAATCTATTTACGGTCTTCTAGTAAACAGGAGCAATATCCAACACCTGATCATATAATCCTAGTTGAAGCAATCTCTGAGACCCAAATCTTTAAAAAATGCTTGAAGATCAAAAAGGTTGCATACAAAAGGCTTTGGTATTTTAGGGCAAAATGCTTATACATGTGAAAAGAAGGAAACCTCTCTCTACCAAATTTATTCCAAAAAGGAATTATTTTGCTACTTCTAACTGTGTATAGCAGCATTTAATAGCTAGGCTTTACTAACAGCAGTATAAGGCAGCATAGGTCCTTTGAATTAATTGAGTTGCTGTACATTGTATCTGCTGAAGTCCTGTGTTTTCAATCAAGAGCTGCTCCTTTGAAGGGGAGAAAAAAAAATCAAAATTTAAAATGGAAAGACTGTCCTGGTATTTGGCTTTGAACCTACAACATATTAAAGGCAGTATTAGCTACTTGCCAGTTGCTGGATTTCTCTAAAGAGTATTAGAAAGGCACTGTAGTGCTATCTGCCTTTTTGGTGATCATTCAGGCTAAGCACTTTCATATTTGCCAGAAATAATTGTGTTTGCAGTCTCTCTTCATGATGCATCAAGAGGAGTGTCTTGAGAAGCCCTGCTTCTGAGATGATGACAGACTGACTGCCTTTGTAGGAAGTAACTGAAAAAAAATCCTGGGTGAAGTTGAGTGTATTTAAGCACTGATATTCCTCTTCGTAGGGAGATGAGACTTAACAGTTTGAGGAGAGAGAAGTAGAGAAATGGAAAGCTGTGGCCCGAAAGGTAAGAACTGTTTCTACCATGTTCAGTAAGGACTTGGGCATATAGGATAGCTGAAATGTGGCTACTTGAGCATCAGAAGCTGGTAGCTGTGTGACAGGGCCAAAAAGCAGAAGAAGCAGGCATCTGAGTGACTACAAAAAAATATAGCCTGAGTGCTGTGAGGAAGGGAGGCTTGCCAAGGACTGAGGAAAGATGTCAAGGAACAGAGAACAGCTAAGGTGGACAATCTGGGCCTGGTTTGTTGATGTAAAAGCTAGCTCATGTTTTGAATACAAGTGTTTGGAATACCCACATAAATTAACTAAGGCGTCCTCGATGTTTAGTAAGCTGAACCATTGTTGGTGACTAAATGTATAAAACCATTTTTATACATGCCAGGTGACAGAGCCAGGAAAATCAATCTTTTGGAAACCTGGTTCCCAGCTCAGTGTGTTTGGTAGATATTATGCCAGCATGATCCTGTATAACAAAGCAAAAGGAATTTAGTGGCAACCATTTTCCCAGCTACAGGGAAATCTAACTGTTGCTGTAATCTGAGCATGACAAATCAGGATTAAAGACAGACTTCTGTTCTCAGTTTACACTGTGTAAAGACTGACAAAGCTAAGTAAAATAATTATTAAAAAAATTCTGGTTTAAGCCACGGTGGTATCCCTTTAATGATGTTTTGCACCAGTGCAGAACTATGTGTTGCAGCATTTTACTGCCCTTTGCAAACTTTCTGGAAAATATTTTCCATCATTTTGACATTTCATTTAAAATGAAATATAGAAGACATTAGAAATTCATGTTCATGACAGGTATTATTTGTTTGACTTTGAAATACACAGAGAACACACATTAATGCACAGTGACTGAAGTGTTACAAGGGATGTGTGTCTGCATATTCATGGGACACTTCTTTACTCCACAAGAAAGCATTGCAGACTCAGGAGTGACCTTTTGTAGTACTAAAAGACTGTGTGTGCAACAGTGAATAATTTAAAAAGGCACCAGCTGAAATGACCTTCTTCCCAATATGTATACACACACATGTGTGTATAACCAAGAAAGAATTTTGTTTTTCTTTGCCAAGGTGCACAGTCCCACAGTATTTCCCAAGATTCTTCTATTTACACATCCAGCATAGAAATTCTTATCCAAACTGTTAGATTCATGTAGGTATACAGGATACATATTTAGGCACTTGTACAAATGTAGCTGGTGTGAGTGATGTTCCAAGCAGTGAGAGCTAGGGCCAAAACACTGTTGCTGGAGCTTAGTTACTTCCCAGAAAGGTACATTGTACCTTCTGTGTTGTTCATAGAAGGAATTGATTCAGCCTGGTGACACTTCTCATTTTCTGGTCCTAAAACTTCCATTTAATCATAGTGATTGCCATATTTGTGATTGCCATATTTTTAATGAGGCCCAGGTTTCATTCTACTCTGTGCACCCATGTTTACCTGTGCAGTTATTCAAAGTGCACATGAATATAAAAAAATTACCTGTTCCAAGTGAATTATTCACTGCTTATGTGACGATCACTGAATTTACATGTGCAGTTATATAGTTAGGCAACAACCAAATTTTGGTATCGTGGAGAATTCTTGTTGGCGATAGGCATCACAGCAGAGATATGCACCTAACGCGGAATAACCGATTATATCCTTGCAAGGATTTTGTAACAGGACTAATGGGTAGACACCTTTCTAATTGGGATATACTTTTTTAAATGGCTGATGTAGGGGGAACTGTACTGCTCTACTTTCCCATCTGACTTGTACCACCTGAAGCTAATATCTGTCTTACACCATATTTGAACAGTCCTCAGTAACTGCTGGATAAAACTAAGAGTTAATAGCAAGGAGACAAGCCTATATTATGTGCATTGAAGAGGTTGGTAGAAGACAACAACAATAATAATTAAAAAAAAATCAGTGAAACAACTGATCAAGTTAATAATTCCTTCCCAGTCTGAAGTGTATAAAATTTGTGCCACTTAAGTGTTTTGCTCAACTAAAAATAAAATAATTTTCCAATGCCCCTTTTTATATTTCCCATGTAACTTGTTTCCAGTTACAATTGTCACAGACCTTACACTTCTGAACACTAATGCTGGATGTTTTTTTCATGTAAGGTGTTCTCTGATCAAGAACTGATAGTATACTCTCCTCCCATGCATCAGCATGTTGATTATGTGAAATCTCATGAAGAATTACAGTCAATGCCAATCACTGTCTAGTTGAAGGTCAAATTTTACACTCCTCTACTGATGTAATTTTTTCCCCCTATACTAATCTATAAACCACGTAAAAAATCCTTGGATACATGTTTTAAGCAAAATGTATTTATGCTTTCAACTAATTTTTAGCATGCTAAAAATAGAGCTCTGTTCTTTTTCAGTGTGCTATTTCTATAATGTTTATTGGAGAAAGGAAGCACTAAAAAGAGCCCTGGGGTAAGGAGTGTTTAAAGCTGAATAGTGATGCTTAGCTATTATGCATTTTGTGCAAGGTCTGCGTGTGAGTACTACAAAGGGATGTATCTATGCTTAGTACAATTCCCATATTATTTGTCACATTCATTATTGAATCTGCTTCTGCTATTTTAGCATCTGGTTGGTGTCAGCACTGTAGCTGATGCTTTGGGGGACTAGTGCCATGCTCGTGCCCCAAAAATCCCAGCAGCACAACCACTGGCTCAAAATAAATTGGTTTAACTACGACTTTGCCAATGCAAAACTTCTATCAGTTTATAGAGGTTTTTCCTGATGTAATTTATGCTGGTGTGATTCTTACCACTGAACTGATTTTCCATGTAGAACCTCTTGTTAATATTTAATGCTGGCATGTAAGGTTGAAGTATCTTTGTTGGTTTGCAGTCTCTGCTCTTGACTTGCTTGATGTACCAGTTTTATTCCTTCATCCAGAGTATTTTTACTATCAAGGAGCAATACAGAAGAATTAATCCTAAGCTGTTTCTCAGCTTGAGACAAGTCATCTTGTTTACATTAGGAAAAATGTATTTCCCACAGGAGTGGTCAGGCATTGGTACAGGCTGCCCAGAGAGGTGGTGAAGTCACCATCCCTGGAGGTGTTCAAGAAACATGTGGACATGGCATGTTGGGGATACAATTTGATAGCCACCGTGGTGTTATGTTAACGCTTGGGCTTGATGATCTTTTCCAACCAAAACAATTCTGTGATTCTATGAAAACAGAAATAGTATTTCTCATTTATTAACTTATATAGTCAAATTCATACAATTTTAAGAAAGATGGCATTTCTCATTTAATTGCTTTTAATTTGCATAATTACTGTACTGAGTATAACAACTCAGTACAGTAAACTGTGGTACCCTCATGTGAGTGTTTTTGGGACTGCTCTGTCCAGTGTCTGTGGGACAGCAGATACGTCTGTTCAGCCCAGAACAGGAGATTCAAGGTTATGGATTTATTTCATGTTAACTGTTCTCAGAATTGCACTGTAGCCAATCCCAGTAGCATAGCTTCATAGTGTGAAAATTTTAAATTGAATTATTAATCTTGGTATGAAGCCAGTATTGTTGGAATAATTATTTTCTCAAGTTTGGGGGGAAAAAAAATCATTGTGTACTTCCATGTTAATTTGAATTGCACTTTGTGGCTCATTGTACTCAGATTCACTACAAAATCTAGTGCTGTACCTTGGCTAGAACACAGAGGTGTATTTTGGTAGATGAGATTTTGCTAAATCCATGTCCAGTGCTTTTAATTTTAGAATGCATATAATAAAGAGCATAAGAAAGTTGTAGGAAGCTTATGTGCCCTCAACTCATACTATTTACTTTGAGAGTTGAATTTTGTAAGTGAGCCTGGTGGCTAGTAAGCTTGATCTGAGCTGGTCAGACTCATGATACTCCTGAATCTGGGACCTATGAAAATCACACAGGAAGAATCTGTAGTCTCACCCTGAATTAATATTTTCTGAGTCACCACCCCACAAAAATGGGCACGTTTGTAAGCAGCTCCGCATTATCCACTTAAATCTACATCTAGCAGCTTAATTGTGTAGGACATTATTCTTTTTTTGTGTCCTTGCATAATTAGTTTTGTTGTTAAGCATTAATATGTGTGAACACGTTTCAGAACAATGTGCCAGACTTTGACTATCGTTAATTTTTGAATGTCAATCAACATTTTTTTTATATCTAAGCATATTTGAGAGCAGATTAACCACTACACCATCCAATTTGGTTGTGTAAGTTTCCTTTAGACCCCTGTGATGTTTATTTAGATCTATATCAGCCTTTTATTTTATCAAGGCATATCATAGATTGTCATGTCCAACAATAAAACATTTTGTATGAGAGTCTGAAAAATTCATGAATATGCAACAGAAATACTTTTCTACAGGATTGAGAAAGTCACAGTAAAATTATCATTTAATGGTCAAGAAGGAAAAAAATAATCAATATATAGGACAATAGGCTATGTATAGTATCCCTGTAAGAAATTAAATAAAACAGTTGAATTGTTCAGTAAGTTATTTCATTAAAAACTATTTCTTTATTGGAACATAAAACTGCTGCTTCTGTACAGTAAATGAGCATGTGTATAGCTTATGACTTCAAAGTACACTCATTGATTATTCTTAAAAGAAAGTTGATGATTATGGTAGATGGCAGATCAAAGACTTCCAGTGATGCTCTAGGATTACCTACAGAGGACAGGTAAGATGAGAAAAACTTCCCCGGGTCAGACTAAACATCTCTCTAGTCCAGCAGCAGATTTTTGCATAAAAAGTAGAGAAAGACCTTCTTGAGGAAAGGGTCATTTTATATTCTTGCAAGATGTGACAATCAATAGTTTAAAGACTTCAAAGCAAAAAGTTTGGATATAACTTTCATATCACCAGTGATAGACCTGTCCTTCAGGAATTTGTCTAAACATTTTCCCAGACGTTGTTTTCCTTTGCAACACCTGTGGCACAGATGCAATTTTTCATAGTGCAGTTATGTGTTACATGAAGAAGTATTTCTTATGTTACATTCTATGCTTAATACCTCATACTATAGCCACATAGTCCTGTTTATACTTTCAGTACATGTTTCCTTGCACTATGTCAGTGTTAACCAGCCTGTCAACTGAGGGAGAAACACCCATGGGTATAGCTGCTGGTCCAACAGTGGCTTCCATTTAAGTTTGATTTTCAGCACTGAGGAATCTCACTGAGCAACATTTCTCGGTAGATTTAACTGTTGCTACTGGATTGTGAGATTAGTCTTCATTGACATTATTAAGGATGAAGGTCTGGACATTCAGATAAATTTTGAGAGCAAATTCTGCCATGTACATGCATAACTATACTGCATTAAAAACAATAACCTCTCTGTTGGCACAGTAAACAATGTGTGATGGTTGTCTCCTGAGTCAATCCTTCCCTACAGCCTATAGAATCATTTTGACTAGAAGGGTATTCCTCTTAAGCAGTTTTTCTTGTGTGTATGTGACTTTTGCCTCCTGAGACCTGTAAGCAGGAATACCATAGCAGGAATATGTAGTTAGTACTCAACTGGCCAAAACTGCATTTATCAACATGGTGATCAAGGGCACAATGTCCACCTGGAGACCAGTGACAAGTGGCGTCCCTCAGGGGTCAGTGCTGGGACCAGTGCTGTTTAACATCGTTGTCGGTGACATGGACAGAGGAATTGAGTGCACCCTCAGCAAGTTTGCAGATGACACCAAGCTGTGTGGCACAGTCGACTTGCTAGAGGGCAGGGATGGCATCCAGAGGGACCTGGACAGGCTGGAGAGGTGTGCTCAGGCCAACCTCATGAAATTCAACAAAGCCAAGTGTAACGTCCTGCACCCTGCCTGGGTGGGCACAATTCCAAGCACAAATACAGACTGGGTGGTGAATGGCTGAGAGGAGCCTTCAGGAAAAGGACCTGGGGGTCTGGGTTGACGAAAAGCTCAACATGAGCTGACAGTGTGCACATGCAGCCCAGACAGCAACTGTGTCCATCAAGAGCAGCTGTGGTCAGCAGGGCAAGGGAGGGGATTCTCCCCCTTTACTCTGCTCTCGTCAGACCCCACCTGGAGTACTGTGTGCAGTTCTGGAGCCCTCAACACAAAAAGAACATGGAAATGTTGGAACAAATCCAGAGGAGGGCCACAAAGATGGTCAGAGAGTTGGAGCACCTCTGCTATGAGGACAGGCTGAGAGAGTTGGGGCTTTTCAGCCTGGAGAAGAGAAGGCTTCGAGGAGACCGTATAGCAGCCTTCCAGGATCTGAAGGGGGCCTACAGGAGGGCTGGGGAAGGACTATTCACAAGGTCTTGTAATGACAGAACAAAGGGAAATGGGTTTAAACTGGCAGAGGGGAGATTTAAACGGGATGTTAGGCGGAAGTTCTTCACAGTGAGGGTGGTGAGACGCTGGAACAGGTTGCCCAGGAAGTTGTGGCTGCTCCCTCCCTGGAGGTGTTCAAGGCCAGGCTGGATGAGGTCTTGGGTGACCTGTTCTAGTGGGAGGTGTCCCTGCCTATGGTGGGGGGTTGGAACTGGATGATCTTTGAGGTCCCTTCCAACCTAAACGATTCTATGATAATAATTTTAAAAAATCAATATGCTTTCCCCCCATTTTTGTGACATATAATATGACCTTGCTTCTAATTTTAGAAATAATTTAATTTCTGATGTTGTTTGGATAATATCTGATCTGAGTTGCATACAGACACTGACTTTTGGCACATATGGTTTAAAATTTCAGTTTCATCACGTCATCTGAGTATTGTTTGGAGTTTGTTTCAGTTTTGTTTGTGTGTGTGTGTGGTTTGGGGTTTGGGGAATTTTTCCTTGTTTGCTTGGTTTTTTGATTGGTTTGTTTGTATTCTCTGTTGGTTGTTGTTGTTCAGTTCCCTAAATTGCTTGCGAATCCAGGCAAGCTGAGACATAGTTAAAGTTAACATAAACTTTACCTTTCAGAAAACAGCAGATAGGAACTGTATAGTACTATTGTGGCAGCATGGAACAAGGAGTGAATTAAAAAGCCCGAATTTAATATAAGCTAATCGCTCAGTATCTGAGCTTTGCCAGTGGGTCATTTGAAACATTGCTTATTTATTGCCATAATAATTTATTCATAAAAATGTTATTTATTTATGATGTATTCATTCATGTGCTAGACAAGTCACAAAATAGGGCTGATATTTACCAAGAAGAGATTACACGATTAGATGTGATGAAATCTCATGGTGATAAATGTCAAAATACCACCTGCAAGTCCATGATTTTGATGACAGAAAACTGTTAGAAAATGTAAGAAAAATGTAATCTTAGTCCCAAACAATCTAATGAAATTTTATTCATTTACTTTTACAGTTCTGCTTCACCACTCTCTTTTTCTACTACTTCTAATGAGGAGCAGCTGAGGGAACTGACATTGGTTATTCTGGAGAAGTGAAGGTTGAGGGGAGACCTCATTGCTCTCTGACTGACACCCACTTCATTACAAGCTCTGAAAGGTGTCAGTCTCTTCTTATTGTCAGGTGGTAGGATGAGAGGAAATGGCCTGAAACTCTGGTAGGGGAGGTTTAGAATGGATATTAGAAAGAAAATTCTTTACAGAAAGAGATGTCAGGCATTGGAACAGGTTACTCAGGGAGGTGTTTGTCCCGGCATAGAATGACGGAGCATCCTAGGATTAATCCAATTCCTGGGCTCTCTTCTCCCTCTACTGTTAAAAGGTTTGGTAGGGGGTGAAGGGTGGGGCATCCCAGGTGGCCCCGGGACCCAGGGCGGGGACCTCGGGATGCCCATATACGTCGAACCTTGAATCAATTGGCCGGCCAGGAAATGTTGGACGCCTGATGGACAGTTTCATACGCCCTGTAGGGTACTTAAACGGGTCAGCAGCCATTTCTCTCTCTCTTCCCGCTCTCCTCGTCCACCGTCCACGCAGCAGCTGGGAGAAGCCCCAGCCACGTGCACAGCAACAGGCAGCGAGGCACGGCAGCTTTATTCCACGCGGCAAGGCTGACCCCTCTCTCTCTTTTCCCAGTTTCTCTCCCTCTTTCTAATCCCTCTTTTATTTTCTTTAAATCGGTTTCCCTCCTTCCGCGGTCTCCCCCCTCGGTTCGGGAAGGAGCGTGTTTCCCCCCTTCGCTTCGCACTCCTGTGGGTACTCAGAGGCGCGATCGGGATCTGTTTTTTGCATGTAACCTCTCTGTTTTCCCCAGTCCTGGTTGTTAAACGTTTATACCTGACATTTGAGCGATATTCGTGTCTTTTCTGCCGACCGAAACCCAAAAGAACCGTCGAGGAGGGCACTAGGACCCCCTCGTCCCACGGGATACCGCATTTAATTAGTGCTATCCCATGACAGTGTTCAAGGCACTTGGGGACATGGTTTAATGGCCATAGTGGTCTTAAGTTGATGGTTGGACTAAGAGATCTTGGAGGCCTTTTCCATCTGAAACAATTCTCTGATTCTTATTTAAATTCTACTGATACTATTCCTAATACAGTACTTGACTGTCCTCTTTAGTGTGTGGTGTGTGAGCTTATGAAAGCAGGACAGTCACTTTTGTATTTGAGGTTAGAAATGCCTTTGGAAATTGCTACATATTTTGATGAAACTTGAGCTCAAATGATATTATATCTAATACTTTCAAAACTTAACAAAAAATTTAAGAGCAAATATATTGCTATTCCTTTCTGGGGAAAAAAAAATTAAAGCTGTCAGGTTTTTGGTTTTTTTTTTTTGTTTTTTTTTTGTGTCTGTGCTATTGTTTGCTTTGGGCAAAGGACTAGAGAAAGTGGAATTAAATGCATATGATGTTGATTGTTTTGTATTTCTGTAAATACAGTTTTCTTTTGTAAAGCCAGCTTTTGTTCAGTGACATGAATGCTGTGGGAATATACTTGAACTTTACATATCTGTTTTCAACTGATAAGAACACTGAGACAGCTAAAATCAGACTTCTCTTTTTGTGGGTCAATCTTTAGCTGCTTACATTTTTATGTTTAAAAAATCTTATTAGGAAATGCTGTTTATTTCAAACTGGTAAGAATGCAAGTGTTTTTAAAGGAGAGTTCCTTAAAACCACAGTGCAACTTTTGGTGAAAAGCAAGAGAGAAATGGTAGACCACAAGGCACAGATAGTCAGTAGGCCCAGGCCAAACTCATGAAAATCAGCAAGGCCAAGTGTAAGGTCCTGCACCTGGGTGGGCACAATCCCAAGCACAAATACAGGCTGGGTGGTGAATGGCTGAGGGGAGCCCTCAGGAAAAGGACCTGGGGGTCTGGGTTGATGAAAAGCTCAACATAAGCTGATAGTGTAAGTGAAGCCCAGACAGCAACTGTGTGCTGGTGTCCTGGGCTGCATCTAGAGCAGTGTGGTCAGCAGGGCATGGGAGGTGATTCTCCCCCTTTACTCTGCTCTCATCAGACCCCACCTGGAGTACTGTGTGCAGTTCTGGAGCTCTCAACACAAAAAGGACATGGAACTGTTGGAGCAAGTCCAGAGGAGGGCTGTGAAGATGATCAGAGGGCTGGAGCACCTCTGCTATGATGACAGTCCGAGAGAGTTGGGGCTTTTCAGCATGGAGAAGAGAAGGCTCCCAGGAGACCTTATAGCAGCTTTCCAGTATCTGAAGGGGGCCTACAGGAAGGCTGGGGAAGGACTATTCACAAGATGTTGTTATGACAGGACGAGGGGGAATGGTGTTAAACTGGCAGAGGGGAGATTTGAACGGGATGTTAGGAGGAAGTTCTTTATAGTGAGGGTGGTGAGACACTGGAATGGGTTGCCCAGGGAGGTTGTAGCTGCTCCCTCCCTGGGGGTGTTCAAGGCCAGGCTGGATGAGGCTTTGAGCGACCTGGGATCTAGTGGGAGGTGTCCCTGCCTATGGTGGGGAGTTGGAACTGGATGATCTTTGAGGTCCCTTCCAACCTACACCATTCTATTATTCTATGATTATTTCTGCCCTATTTAAAAATCTTTAACCCAAGTCTTGGCATTCCAGGTAGATCCCACAAGTCTGGGGCTATAAGGTTAGTTTCTGTGTTTATAGGCGTACTGAAGGAATAAGTCATTTGATGTACTCTAAATGTTTACTTTAGGATGAGATGAATTACTAGACTCCATTGACTTTTAACTAGATTTCTATTGATTATGAAGGGAGCCTAGGGTGAAGAAGCTTATAGCCCATAACAGAATATTAAAGATATTCATAGGTAACTTTAATATGTGACCTGTAAGTCACAAATTTGACTTTTACTGTGGAAGAAACACAGTATATTTTTAATTATATAAATCTTCCATTTCCTTAGGTAGGCAACCATGCAACTACCCAGGGATGTATTGTGTTATTGAAGCAGTTTTAATTATGAAGTGGCCACCTAATGACATACTCACTGAATCAAACCTTACTGTTTCAAGCATCCCATGACCTGCTTCTTGGTATCCTCTAGTCCTGCAATCTACTTTCATAAGGTAAATAAAATCAAGGTTTTCTTGACAGGGAGACAACTTTATGTTGGTAGTATAGATGAAAAGCTTGTGTACCTTCAGTTTTGGAGTAACACAATGCTCGGTTGCTCTGCATTTAGTCACGTAATAGCATGGTTTTGTTCAGGAGTGCTGACGGGTGACTTTGTGACTGGATTTGGTAGAGAAACAGTAGACATTATTTTGATTTTTGTAAGAAACTGAGGAGGGAGGTTGGTGAATCTTTTAGTAGATGTGTATTCATAATACTGCAATTGTTCACCCTGTTTTTCTGTTTTGTTTTGTTTTGTTTTTTTCAAACTACAGGATAAAACTAATTTAAGTCAACAGATGAAAATGATCAGAAGGCTACAGCATCTCTCCTATGAAGACAGTTTGGGAGAGTTGTATTTACTTAGCCTGGAAAAGAGAAGGCTCAAAGGAGACCTTATAGCAACATCTCGATATCTGAAGAGGGCCTGCAGGAAAGCGGAGCAGGGACTACCTGGAAGGGCTTGTAGCAGCTGGACAAGGGGCAATGGTTTTAAACTAGAGCAGGGCAGATTTAGGTTGTATATTAGGAGGAATCCCTTCACAATGAGGGTAGTGAAATACTGAAACAGGTCACCCAGAAATGTGCTGGAGGCCCCATCCCTGGACACATTCAAAGTTAAATTTGATGGAGCCCTGATCTTGTTAAAGATGTCCCTGCTCACTGCAGGGGGGGTGGACAAGATGACCTCCAAGGATCCCTTCTAATTCAGTGCATTCTATGACTCTTTGAATCTGTCCTTGCCTTTTTTCTTCCCTAGCATTAAATTGATCAAGAACCAAAAAGGTACACGGTCAAGAGCAACCTTACTTTAAATGCTTTTGCAAGTAACTATTTGTCTCCATGACCAAAGTGGTTGCCTGAAGCTCAAGCTAATCATAATCTGAAAAAGTAGTTAGTTGCTTTCTTGCTGAGATAGGAATTAATTAACACTATTAATAGACTTCGCTGCCTACTAACCTTACTCTAAAATAAAACTGTTTTAAATGCTTTCCTTAACCCATGAATGCATGACACAGTCTGACTTTAAAAACATTCTAGTGCATGAAAATTCTTCTTCACTGAACTATATCTTGTGAACAAGTGACTATACTAAATTGACATATGACTTTAAACATCTGTACCATTATGAAATAAATCAGAACCCAAACAAAGGAGAAAGTAGTGTTAAGAGGTAGAAAAAGGAAAGAATCACCAATGTCAGAAAAGGAGTCAATGTTCATTTGGTACAGCTTTCTTAATATTTGACATAGATTTTGATTGTTTTCTGACACATATACAGCTTCTTGCCACCTCACACTATTTACAGTGTAACACTTAATATAGAATTTGTATAATAAATGCAATTCAGTTAATCATTGACTATGCTAATATGAAAATATCCACCTTACAGCTCTGAATCACAGATCCACTGTGAGCATCTCTGCCGCAAATGCTCACAGAAAAGATGGCCTTTGCCAAGTGCCTTGAATGTTAATGATTCAAGTCCTGAATTTTACAAGGCTAGAGCAAATGGAAACAAACATCATCCTTGACTGACATAAATCTGTTCAGCTTTAGAAATCTGTTCTCACCAAATGTGAATTTGACTCCCTGAACATGGTTTGTGACCCAGAATATCATCTGCTGCATAGAAGTATGAGTGCTTGCTCTCCTGAAGTGAGATCTACTTGTGTATCGCTCCCTGATGTAATTTCAGTCTTCAAATATTCAAATAATCCCAGTTTGTCTGAAAACATGGCAACTGCCAAAACCTGTACTTGCTCTGGTATTAAAGAGCACTGGAGAGGTTAAGTAGAAAGAATAGGGTTCACTGCTCTAGTGTGCTGGATTTGGACTACTGCTACTATGTGCTTCAGGTGAGACTTTGATGTAGGAGGAAAAGAGGGAAAAACTGCATGTGTACAAATGTTTTAATGCTTTAAGGTACCAAATAGCAGTAAATGGAAAAGCACCTAAAAGATTTATGCCACATCCTTGTCAGATGTAAAAATCGTTAAATGGCAGCATGGTTCAGAATTCTGTTACGAAAGAATTCTTCACTTTCATGTTGCTTCTGTGAACAGAAGTGTTCATTGCTGCCAAAATGACAATGGTACTTCAGACACAGCAGGGCTATGTGATGAGCTTGACCAGGTATGCACAGAGTGAAGGAAACTATCATTACACACTGAATTTCACAATGGTTTTTATCCTTCTTCCTATAATCACCATCGTGTCAAAAGGTTGATTTTAGAGGTACCAGTTTGTGAGGATTCATTTTAATCTTAGAGTAATCTATATTTAAAATCATCTAGTTTAATAGTAAGATATAGCTTATTGGTGGTCTTTCTTGGTTGTTCATTTTTACATTACCATGACAGCTCTGTCTGAGAGTTAAATTAGATGTAAAGGAAGTAAAGCATGATTTCTGGATTCCTGACTGGCAAGAAGAGCAATAATGCAGAAGGTAAAGTTTCAAGGGTTGTGACATTGAAAGTCTTCTAGGGGCCTATGTGAGTACTTCACCGTGTTATCAGACAAGAATGCAAATGTCATTGCCTTAGCCTTTGGTCCTAAATGTGGACAGACTGGCTGCTGCAGGAAAATAAAACCAGCCAGTTTCTCTGTGGATGGGTCACACTAGGATTAAGTAATCTTTGATCTTACTGCTCTGCGTAGGGTTTCATATTGCATTCACCTGTGTCCTGTCTGAGTACAGAGAGGGCATGTACTCATTTAGACCAAAGACTCCAATCATGGATGACAGAAGTGACTGATGACAACTTGTGTGCAATGAAAATGCAAGGTGTAATTAAAATAAAGTAATACAAGTGCAAAATAAAAGCTGCTGATGTAAATATTTGCTTTTTGGAAATTGTTTATTCATGACCATAGGCTAACTGTAGCAGAGCTAGGGGTAAGAGCCAAGGTGCACGAAGATTGGATGTTAACAAAGACACTACAAAAGGCTCTTCCTCCCCTCCCCCCCTTCATTTTTGTATAGTGAGACAGCAAGACTGTACTTTGTATTGTTTTTAGGTAGCTAGACTGTTCTAACAAGATCCTTCTGCCTCAAGGCACTCAGAGATCCCAGTAACAAACACCAGCATAACTCCTGTGAAGGTAGCATCCTATCTTTTAGGCCACATACAAGGGCAGAAAAGCAAACTAAGCACTACTTGTCTTTGCTTTCTCACACAAATGTATGAATTAATGATGAATGACACTTAAAATGTGAGCAGCAAAGGCAATGCTAAAATTATGACAATCAGTCATTCAATCAGTGCTGAAGAAGAGAAGACAGTTTAGAGGAAAAGGGGAAAATAGAATGTGTGTCTAAAATTGAGGTTCATTGAATTATCTTGCCAGAAATCATCTATATCTTTATCTATATCTGTATATCTATATATATGAAATGCATGCTACTGCATGACAGGCAATATCTGAAGTTTTCCTCATCTATATGTAGTTCACCACATAAAGCTGCAACTGTTACTGCTTTTGTGTGATACTTTAGCTTTCCAACTTTGCTGTTTAGCTTTAATCTTTTATATTATTAAGAGGCTTGAATCAGAATGCAGTTACAGTAGACACTTATACAAACACTCCCATTCTTTTATGTGGGAAGAGCTTGCCATTACAATGAAATATGAAAGGGCTGGGAGGAGGGCTGTTTTGCTCTCCTATGAAGAGCTGCTAAGGACTTTGGGCTTATCTAGTCTGGAGAAAAGGAAGCTGAGGGGGTGACCTCATTGCTTTACAGCTTTCTGAGGAGGAGAAAGTGGAGACAGAGGTGCAGAGTTTTCCCTGGTATCCAGTGGTGGCATGGGAATGATCCAAAGCTGCATTAAGAGAGCTTTAAACTGGACATTAGGAAGCATTTTTTTAATGAGAGAGTGGTCAAACACTGGAACAAAATTCCTAGAGAGGTGATTGATGCCCCATGCCTGTTGGTGTTTAAGAGACTTTCGGTCAGCACCCTTAACATGTTTTAAACTGGTCAGTCCTAAATTAGTCAGGCAGTAGGGCTGGATGATATTTGTACATCCCTTTCAACTGAAATAGTCAAGTCTAATCCTATTCTACTCTATTCTAGTGGGGGTTTGCTTTTTTGTTTGTTTGTTTGTAGGGAAAGGTGGTATTTCAGTGTATGACATACTGGAGAAAGAGTTTCACTGAGAAAATGAGCAGGAATAGTAGGTAGATCCTGTTCATGTAACATAGAAGTAATCTGCAAGAGTGTCAAGTACCAAACAGTTGCGTATTTCACAAAACATTTTTCTGGGCTGAATGAATTCCCACTAAATTCAGTAGAATGTCTTAATTTGACCACTTTTGTGTCTCAGAGCAACAAAACGTAGTTGCAATCAGCATTGTAGCTAAAACTAATCAGCCAGCTTTCCCTGCTATTACTGCAAAATCATTTATCACCTGTGCCTATCCTCCTGGCCATATTCTTTGATTTGGCTTCAATGTTACTGCAGCAAAACCATTTGCAGTAGAATGCAACATACTGCAATGGAATATTTTTTTTCAAATGTAATGCAGAACTTTCCAATTAGGATTATCCACAAAAAACCCAGCAGATGTTAACTCTTTCCTAAGAAGAAAGTTTTTTCTCCTTTTTGCATTTTTTTCCCCAAGTTTTCTAATTATCCATGCTCCATCAGAAGTGAAATTCTCTGATTTGTGAGTTTTAAGTGAGCTGGTCACCAAACAAGCCTTATGGCATCCTTCAGTTTATTTTGTTTTGTGTGATGTGCTTCCTCCCTGACTAATCTGATATCACAGTTAGAGTCACTCTGCAACTGTTACAGGACAGCTTGGAACTTACAAGTAAAAATCTATTGTGGAAATTGTTGCAAGTTCAGAGTGCTATTGTACTATCACAGCTCCTTTTGATCTGAGTAGAGGTTTTGTGGATTTTTTTCGGTGTTTGTTGTGGGAGGGGGGAGGGCTGGTTGGTTTTTTGTTTGGTCTGCTTGCTTTGTTTTTTTCATTGTTTTGTATAAATTTAAAAATAATTGTTTTGACATAAAATATGTTTATATCACTTTGATGCTTTCAGTTTGTGTGGATTCCCTTGAGATTTGTCTGTGCAATTTTCTAGAAGGTTGCTGGTTTTATTTGAATTCCTTTGTACTTGACATATCCTAAGGGCATTCGCTGTCTCTGTAGAAAAGGAACATCCTACAGCATCCAAATGAGGTTGCCATTTGCCACCAATTCTTGGATTACTTCCAATATTGCTTACTTAACTTAACTCTAGGCTCTGAATCCTGAAATTAAAGTGCTCAGGTTACAGTTTCTTTGAGGACACTGAAATAATAGCTTAATTTGAATTTAAAATCTGAGTCAAGCAGTAAAATTGTACATCTAGATAAATATTTCTTGTACTGCTTTTTTTTCATCAGAAGCCTAAATTCTGAGAGGTAGTGGCAATTTCCTTTATGACTGCTACACAGCTTGCTAATGTGCTTGTTCATATCATGGTGTTCTGCTTTAAGGTCAGCCAGTGACTAAGCCCCACATGGCTGCCTGCTTACTGACCTGGTAGAACGGGGAGGAGAATCAGAAAAATATGTTAAAACCTCATGGATTGAGATAAAGAACGGTTAAGTAGGGCAACACATGGAGAGGAGAAGTAATAATAACAATAAAACTAATAAAAACTAATAAAAGACTATGTAAAGTGATGCACAATGCAATTGATCACCGTATAAAACCCAATGCTCAGCCGTTTCCCAGGCTGAGGTTTTTCCTACCCACAGACAGTTACTGTGGTTAATGTAATGAGCATGAAGTTAGTAAGGTATCACATAGTCTCCTGGCTAGTTCAGGTTGGCTGTCCTGGCTCTGACGCCTCCCAGCTTCTTGTGAAAGCCAAACCCAGGACATGTTTTTCTCATGCTCATACTCACTCTCCTTTCCACCCTTTTATCCACCCTGGTGACATGGGTACAATATTAAGAATATTCAGAAACATTCCAACATATGGCTAAGAACAAAAGCTCCATGTAGATCTAGATAGTTGTCCAATTTATGAAGCTAGTTTCTGCATTCCACATTATCGGTTTCTTCCCTCAGCTGCTTGGAGGTTGCATGACCTGTGTCATATATTGTCTTACACAACGGTAGTCTTATTGGTGAGCATTAATCATAAATCTTTTCTGGATGCAAGGCATCTTCAATGTAATACTTTATAACATGAAATCAGCTCAGGGCTTTTCTGGAGAGACCACTATATGGATTTATCTTTATTTCACAAGCTAATTTTTTTTTTTTTTTTAAATTAACACAATTTAGAGGAAGAGTTTATAATGCTTGTTGTACATTTTGGAGCATGGTTCTCTGGCCACATGAGTGGATTTCCTAGATAATTCTAGAATTATGTAATCAGAGTTTGGGAATGCCCTGCAAAAAGCTGTGTCAACAGATGTCAGCTTATTTAAGTTTCGTTGGGATACTAGTAGCTACAGACAGAGGAAGAATCTTAGATACAATCTGAAATTGCTTATGGCCTTGCTGAGGGGAAAGGGAGGAAGGCAAAGGAAGATGAGTGGATTTCTTAATTTACCCACTGCAGCCTAGTGGAGATTATGATCTCTCCAACGTATGAGAAGAAAAAAAAAGAATCATAAGAATTAGCCAAAGAATGTTCAAATAAGGAGAATAAATGCAACCAACCAACACCACCACCACCACCAAAAAATAAATACAAAACCCAAACCAAACCAAACAAACAAATGGAACAACCCAAATATTCATATCTGAGGAAGCATTGCTATCAACTTTTTAATATAAAACACTGAGGGGCAAGTGTTAAATGGTAATTTCAAGAAGGACTGCTCCTGAACTTCAAATTCTTAATGCAGAAGATAGTGCTAAAAGGTAATAATTAATAACTTCCATTTAAATCTTCTAGGATTTGCATGAGTAAGATTTAGCTGCATAACTCCTGTGGCTAAATCCCATGTGATGTGGAAAATGTAGATGATAATATCTCCATCAAAAACCTCAGTGGCATGGCAGATATATTGGAGACAGTCTCTGTGGGAAAACAGTCATGATCTAATGGTTGTCAAATGCTATGTGATATCATTCTCATTTTCATGTCCTTACATTACTCTCAGGTTTTGGCTATTGTGCAGTGCGGTTCATATTTCTGTACTGAGTAGCACTCAATCACACAGGGAAAAGAAAGTACACTAGTGAAGATATGATGAACCTTTGTTTGAGTACTCTGCCATGAGATGGGGACAAACCCCGGCAATTTATACATTTAGTCTTTTAAATTGTGTTATTACATCATCAAATTAGCTGGAAGAGATTGTACTACTTAAAAAATAGTTCACACAGTTAATGGCTATAAAGGCTGAACTTTGAGTCCAGAGGATCTTAAAATCCCAGTGAAATGTCAGCTTAATATTAGTGTCTGACTGCTAATTGCTTATTTAGTATTGAAGTATAACCTTGATTATAGATTTCATTACTTAAAATTACATAAATGCAAGAGAAATAATGATGAGTCTAGAAAGGGTGAATAGACTAGATAACGCAGGAAGGGTAAAACTCCTTATCTTGGTGGAGCAGTTGAAATGACAACAAATTTCCTCACCACACTTCCCAGACCCTTCATTCCTCTTTCAAACAATTATTAGCTTTGTTTCCTGCTGTCATTACATTTCTAGATGTATATTGCTCTCTTATTTGACATAATGTGACTCATTTTTGTGGAGGAAATAAATACATAATGAAGATTATTTTTGCATGGTTACTAAGTGTGCTTTTATGTTTGACCCTAATGTGTTTATCTGCCTCAGCCCTTGCTTCAGTTGCAGCATGTTTGAGCTTGAATTGTATTTGACTGTAGTGCAGTACAATGACTTGATTCTCTGTTGCTGTCCTTAGTGAGCATGGTGAGCATGGGCAGGCAAAAGAGTCACGTTACGACATTACAGCACATATAGTGTTGCTATGGTTCTTTTGCTGCCTTCAGACAAAGTTTCTCATCACATGAAGACTGACTGGCTTCACAACTGTGTGTCCTTTTCTGCTTGGGATGCTGATAATGGTATTTTATACTCTGCTGCTTAAAACTGGTGGACAGCTAGAATTGGTCCATTTGCCATCATGTGCTTTTTGAGCTGGGACACAACTGACATTGCTTCATAAATTGCATTCTCCAACCACCCAGGGTTCTGCTGAAATTCTGGAAGGCTTAGAAATGAAAGAGTGAAAGAAAGGTGTTCTAGAAGCTGTTAGAAAAGTGGTGAATGACTACAGCCCCACTCAGTGGGGCTGAGATTGTTGTACAAGAAAGCCAAGCCAGATCTCTAGAACTGAGGTAGTTGGTGACATTCCATCATACCCCTCATCTGCTCCTGCCCTCATCTGCATGCTGCCCTTGACGTGAAGCAGACTGCAGCGTACACAGAAGATGGACCAAGCTTCAAAGCTTTGCCCTGAACAGACATGTATTTTCTTCTGAACTGGAACATGAAATCTGCTAAGTTGCATTCGTTAATTTTTACAGATTTCTGGTCTGCAGGCTCTAAAGAGATGTCATGCGCTATGGTGATAGCTGGCACAGCAAGAGAACAGAGAGTTCAAATAGAAATCAAGTAAAAGAAAACAAGACAGTAGAAAATATTTAATGGCACTTTTTAATTCATGAGAAGGAAAACACTGTGTCAGCACTTGAAAATCGTATTTTTGAGAGTATGGCAGGAAAGATTTTAGTGTTACTTCTGCACGTTCTTTCAGGGTACATAATGGACTTTGAGCAGATAAAAGAAAAATATCTCCATAGTCTAAATATGGGGCTTAAATTTTGCAGTCAATTTTCCATGCAGTGTAATTTTCCATACAGTGCTTTGCACAGATAGAAAGCATGTGACAGTAAAGGTATCATGCTTCGTTAGGACTTCAAACCTTGACCGCCTGAGAGACTGGATAAAATACTCCTTATGGAGTTTTACAGGAAGATCTTGTCTATCCATTTGGTACCTCCTCCTGTTTTTTCCCTTTAGGCTCTTGAAGAACATCAGCTGAATGCAAGGTACCCTCTATTTATGAATTATTTAAAAATACAGAACTATGTATGGAATGGCAATAATTCACTCTGAATGTTCATACCCAGAACACTGTCAGGTCTTCTGTTCAATTCTTTTCCATACTCTGTTTCAGAGAATATGGTGTGGGATCTGACTAAGCTCTTACTCTGGTGAAATGCTGCTCCGGGAGGGAGAATCTTGGTTTTCAACACCTTAGGAGTTTGCAGACTCTCTCTTCTTACCACCTTCACCAACTTTATCATCCTAATGAAATGAGAAAAAATTCACTCTATTGCTCAACCAAAGCAAGTTGAGGCTTTATGAAAATTCAAAGGCTGTGTTTTTCCATGCTAGGTGGGTACCTAATTCTCATTTATGCATCTGAAGATCTCCTAGAAAGGCCCTGAATAATTTTTAGTTAGACTTTTCTGATATCTTACTTCTGTTTAAAGCAGAAGAATGAGGTAGTGAAGGTTGTAAAACCTATGCAGAGATGCATGATGGTAATTTCAACATGCTCACTGGTGATTTGAGATTGCATCTATTTTTACCTGTGTACTAAGCCTTCTGTCTTTAAAAAAAAAAGAAAAAAAGACCTGCAGATTCCAAATTTGTAGTAACTAAAATGACCAGTTTCTGTAAAGTAACAAACAAGAGTTTAATTGCTAATCATTTAGTTGAAGATTGTTGATTGTCAATTGGTTCAGGGCAAAGTTTGTCAGTGCCTAAAAGACTAACATATAATTTAGGCTTTAGAATCACAGCTTCTTTTGAAAAGTTGAACTGAAAGTCAGACTGTGGATTTGCCAAAGCAATTCAGTTCTTCAGAAAATACTGGCGTTGCTAACATTAAAGAGCACAAAAGCGCTCAGGACCATATTGAGTAAAAGCTTATATCTGATAGCATGGTACATGGGACTGAGTGATCTGTATTGCACAGGTTATTTTAAGCATGTCTCTTCTGTAGATGAGTACCTCAATAAAATAGATTATATCAGTATAGCAAATGTTAGAAAGTTTCTGTACTTGCAAAGTAGTGATTTCTGTCCTAAACGGCTGAGATAATTTCTGTTGTTTTCAGTAAAATTTTTACTCCTGAATTCCAATGTCCTGCATCAAGAATGCCTGAAACTGCAGAGGCAAATGCATGGAAATAAATGTTATTATAGCACATTCTGAGCTTCTAGTAACCTGATTTACATGCAGCAGCTTGGGGTAAACTGAAGCAGTAATTGACCCCATTGACCTCTTCTGGTTATTAAAGGCAGGGTAATCTCAGGGGGACCTGTTCATCTCTGTACCATAGTGCTAGATGACTGCAGAGTAATTACAAGAAATTCAGGTTTAGACTTACAAAGATTTATCACTAGCCAGTGGATATAATTTGGCTCAATAATATCAACAAGCTTATAATTAGTCCGAACTATCTAACAGTAACCTAATTTTAAAATGCAAATAATAAAAATATCTATCATAACATTAAAAATATTAAAATATTACAGATTCCAGTCACAGAAGAGAGTACTGATCTTGAAAAGCTTGATGCCAATTATGTGCTTCACTGAATTAAAATGAACTCATGTTATTAATAAAGACTCAAATGATCTACTCTGCAAATCCAACCTTTCACCACCTCACACTTTCATTAGAAATGAACTTTTCAATTAAGAACTAACTTCCGAAACTTAGAACTGAGTTCCAAAATTAACTTTTCCAGGCTGTGATACAGTCACATGAACTTCAGTAATACAGAACAATCTTGTGAAATTTGATGCTGTGACATGTCATTCTGTTATACTGCTTCATGAGTCCTTTCACATTAAGTGATCATCTTGTTCAGGGCATTTGACAGTAAAAACTAGATCCAGCTGAGCTGTGACTCGTAGAAGAATAAGGCTCAGAAATAAGCCAGGTGTGTACAAAGCATAACAGCTATCAAAAGCAATATTGAAATCTGAAAATTGAAATGCAGTTGTCAGACTTCTTATGATAAATGCCAGAAGCAATGGATGAAATGAAAATACTAATATTGTGCTAATGTTTTTTATAGATCAGAGATCTTCTTCCATTGTGTGATGGTTTGGGAGTTGCCTCCCTTCCCCAATTCACCAGACTAGACTCAGTTGACTGGAAGTTAAAGAAGCTATATTTACAGCTTAGTACAACTTACAAGCATATATATACACACTATACATAAATATTTACAGTTGTATACAAGTTGATAGTAATACAGAGACACAAAATCCTTCACAAGACAGTCAGGCTGCCAGGAGGTGCCCGACTCAGACCTCCTCCCTCCTTCCTTCTCTTTCCCTCCCTTCAGAAATAACCAGGTCAATCCCTGTATATCTCATGTGATAAATCTGGAGAGATCTGAGGTGAGATGTCAAAAAGACAACAAGGACCTCAAAGGAAAAAAGGTTAGATGGGATTACAGAATTAAGGCAGATGCAACCATACACCAGAGAGAAGAAGCAAGTGAGAATTAAGTGAGAAGTGTGTGAGAAGTGAATGTATTGCATTTTGACTACTGGTGTTTCTCAGCAGAAGACTGAGTGATATAGGTCACTGTTTTCTCCTCACTGTTTTCTCTCAGTAAACTATTCCTATTAGCCTCAAACCAGCACACATTGGAACCTTTTATTCTAATAATCCTTGAGGAAATCAAATTGATTAACTTGTGAAAATTTGCCGGTGACTATCAAGGTCAAGTATCAGGAGGTTATAATTCTGTGGCTAATTTTGTACTGTTCAGTGTTGAACAAAATCTCCATTGATTTATGGATATGCAGACTACATGCTATACTCCTTGCTACTTTTAATCTCTGGGTTTTTGTCAGAGTGCTTTGATATTGCATACGCAAGTTAGTGGATTTAGGTGGGGTTGGACACTGTTGGTCTGGGAGTTGCATCAGCAGTAAACTGTCTAAAGAAGAACGAAAATTTAAAAAGGTCGTTAGCCAGTGATCACATATAGTTATCCCTGTTTTCACTATGAAGGTTAAGCAGTTGTAAAAGTAGAATGGAAACGCTGTAGTGGTTTGAAAAGGACATTTTTTCTTCTGGCTCTGGTGTGTCCCTGGTAGTGCTTTTGATCTGAGTTGGCTTCATATACACTCTTAGAAGTCAAACTTCTTTCTTTCTTTCTTTCTTCCTTTCTTTCTTTCTTTCTTTCTTTCTTTCTTTCTTTCTTTCTTTCTTTCTTTCTTTCTTTCTTTCTTTCTTTCTTTCTTTCTTTCTTTCTTTCTTTCTTTCTTTCTTTCTTTCTTTCTTTCTTTCTTTCTTTCTTT
>VWZI01015460.1:63117-115026 GCA_013396835.1 Psilopogon haemacephalus
GTCCGTCCTTCCTTCCTTCCTTCCTTCCTTCCTTCCTTCCTTCCTTCCTTCCTTCCTTCCCTCCTTCCTTCCTTCCCTCCTTCCTTCCTTCCTTCTTTCTTTGAGATATGCCTCTTCTGTATTGCTTGGGCTTAGTAAGGAGAACACTGAAGACCTTAGATCAGATTGCTAGACAAATTGGGAACTAAGCGGCAATTGCAGAGAAGGACTTTCTCAGGCCCCTGGAACATGTTCAGTAAAGAGAGAAAGGTAGAGAAGTACAGGAGCCAAAGTCTAGAAAGACTGGACAACCTGGTCCAGTGTCTCGCCACCCTCACTGGAAAGAACTTCCGCCTAACATCCCGTTTAAATCTCCCCTCTGCCAGTTTAAACCCATTACCCTTTGTTCTGTCATTACAAGACCTTGTGAATAGTCCCTCCCCAGCTTTCCTGTAAGCCTCCTTCAGATCCTGGAAGGCTACTATAAGATCTCCTCGAAGCCTTCTCTTCTCCGGGCTGAAAAGCCCCAACTTTCTCAGCCTGTCCTCATAGCAGAGGTGCTCCAGCCCTCTGATCATCTTTGTGGCCCTCCTCTGGACTCGCTCCAACAGTTAGAATCAGAGAATAATTTCATCTTTCCTAGCATCAGATAGCAAAAGTGAGAAGATGTGTATAACTCCTTTTTCCCCTCTTGATTTTTCACAGATGTTTTAGTTCTGAGCTGTAGTTGTCAAATTTGTGTCCTCTGAAGGCATTAAATCAACCTCAGGATGTTTGTAAAACTCCGTAACAGCAGGCACTAGGTCAGAGACTAAGAACATGAGTTTAAGAACTTTCATTCAAAGGTTTTTTACAAAGTCATGCTGATCCAATTCATGCTCATAATTGTGTCACAAATCAAATTAATACATTCTTCTCACGATTCCACTTGAAACCCAGCAGGTGAAACTTAGTTATCAGAGTCCCTTTGATTAAAAGTTATCATTGTACAGGAAGAACTCAACTTGATTCTTGGATTGTCAAGCTTTGTAGAAAAAAACATTTGTGTTTGAGAAACAGTAAAATTTATGTGGAGTTTTGTGATAAACTTAACCAAGAACTGAATTTCCCCACAGTCTCTTTCAGCGAAGAGTTTTCCCATTGTATATTTTTCAGTAAAAATGAAATGACTGCCAGTATTTTTCAGTGATTTCAGAAAATATAAAAGCTGATGATATTGGAGAACTTCTGGAAGTGAATTTTAGGGTTCTTTATAGTGCTTCAGAATTTCTATTTTCATGCTTAGCAAGGTAGGTTTTAAAAAATTGTGTTAGAAATATTTCTAACAGAATTTTAATCCACCGAATATACATGTAACAATGGAATTGTTATTATACATGGATTTTTTTTTCTTTTAAAGAGATCCTGGCTCTCTTTTAGGCACTTAGAACACACTGTAAAATATTGTCCAGTGTTTCTGAAATATTTGGAACACTTGAACTTACTCCTGGATATGGTTGCTATGAAAATGCACACCTACTAGTACACCTGAACAAAACTTGCCTTAATGGATGGAGTGGTGTGTTTAAACCTCAATTGTATTCGATGAGGTATCCTGTAGGCTGACCTACACTCTGCTGAAATCACCTTGACATGGACAACAAAGTTTAGTTCAAGTCTCTGGGCATTTCACCATGTTATCATCTGGCAAGCTGGGGATGGACTGTATGAATTCATTAAATATTCTTTTAGCAACAAATAAATTTCCTAACTTCCTTCTTAGAGGACAGGTATGACTATCATAAGCCATTAAGTATTTAATCTACATCTGTGCTATTTTTTAATCATTGCTGTCCACACAGCAATGCAAATCTTTTGAACTGAATAATCTCTGGGAAGAAATGTATATTTATAGCTTCTGATTCTTTCCTTTCCTATACTTTTGGTGAAAAAGAAGAGAATAATTCTAAACTCATGCAACTGGTTTTGTCCTCTGACTTTGGGAAGTGTTCTGTGAGGCTGTAGAAAGCTAGCATGTTTGTTTCTACTGTGACAAACACAACAGTGTACAGCAAGCTGGTATGGCATGTGTTGTTCCATGTGTGGCTGTGCAAAACACTCAGTGCTCTTCTACCAATGTGAAATATGTGAAAAACTTCTAGGGAGAGATATTAAGTGCAACAGGTATCTGATTTTCAGTTATAAAGCTTGGCTTTTAAAACTTATTTATTTATCCTATATAATCTTACTTGGCTTCACCTTGGCTTGGTGAAAGACTGAACAAGCATGAAGAATTTGGAGGCAAGAGAAGGACTGAAGAATCTCTGCTTTTAGAAGTATGGATTTAAGATTTGGCAGTGGGTTGTGGATTTCTGTGTCTAGACACAGCCTTGGGTTGCTAGTAATTAAGATTAGTAGTACTTTTTATCCTCAGTTTGTGCAGAGCCATCTAAGGAAGACCAGATCACCTGGTGTTCATTGAGACAGAAGCTTTAACTAAGAAATCTAGGAATGAATGGACTGAGAAGCTGACCAATCTCACCATAGAGCCTTCAGAGTTGAACTTTTTGGTTGCTTTGTATGTTGAAGACAATATGCTCCCTAAGGGGCTAAATTACACATTTTCTTCTTTAGACCTGTCATTAATTGGAAGTATTTCCATAGTTTACCCAGTTATTAGTAACAACTTATTCTTTTGCTTCATTAGTTGTTACATTACAATGAACATTCCAGAAAAGGGGATCTGTTTTATCATCTCCACACCTTCGGGTTTCTTATTCTCAAAGTGTAACATTTTAAACACCATTTTAAACACCATTTTAAATGGGAGATAAAGACTGAAATGAAAGCATTGTCTGATCTAGTTTTCCCAGTATTTTAGTGTGGTTTTGTAAATTGCTGAAGGCATTTGGTGATATTTTCTGCATGTAGAAGTTGGGGGTGGTGAATGATGCTAACATGTTGGAGAGCAGATATGCAGCACAAAATGTTTCATAATTTAATATTTGTCATGCAGCCTGCAATGGTGAAAATGCTGCAGTTTTCTTCATTTAAGTGTTTGAGAATTAGTAGCAAGTATCTTTAACCACAAGTTCTAGATTTCCTGGGAGACTATAGTATGATTCAGCAGTTTGTCAATCAAAGCAGTCTTGTTTATGACTTACTTTTTATTCTGTAGAAATAACACTTGTCTGAGATGGTCTTTAAGAAAAGACCTGGAATGTATTCTATCATTTATTTGCAATTGTAATAAAAACACTTAATGCAGCGTTTACAATATCAAAACCACTAAATGGAATTATCTGGGGGAAAGTTCATTATGCACAAAATCCACTTTTGCAGAAGGTTACGGTCAGACACTCTCTGATTTTTTTCCTACATAATTTTAATTAAAGATGAAGTTTGAATGTAAATATTCCAAACCTGTCTGTTTTTTCTGTCTGTGGCCTTCAATAATTGTTCAGCTCTAAAATGACATCTTTATTTCTGCTTCTCAGTACACGCCTGAAACATACAATGTCATGTAAATTGATGACTTTCCATAGTGTAAAAAGGAGCATGTAAGGTTTGTAACATGCCCCCTGCCCTGCCTCCTTAGGGAACTGCATCTGCATGTTCAGCTTGTCATTCTTGGCTCATAACCCTGAACTGCCAGGCTGATTATTCAAATTTTAACTGCCAGTTGATGGGCAGAGGAAAGGCAATTTGTGTCCATATGAATTATTAAGTATCATACGAAGATGTCACCCTATAACATTTTGTTAAAACACTGTGATATTCTAAGCAATTACCTGAAAAAACATGTTGACAATGGATTTGTTGGAAGTCTGTAGACATCTATTAATGGTCATTGCTGATAAATTACAAGTAGTAATCCAACTGATGAATTTTTACAATTTTCTTAGTGAAATATTTCCCAAGACCTAAACTTTCTCAGGTGAAGGCTTTTTGTTTAAGAGGTGTTGATGTGACTTGAGCCGAGTAAGGGTTCCTCCTTACTGCGATTTCTGTACTTAGACAGGGCATTTATAAGATGAGTTTGAGCTGCTGTATTTTGTAGGACAAGGAGGCCTAAGCGCATGAGCACAAAGGCAAGTCACAAAGGCAAGTCATTATGAGATAGTTTTCAGCTGGTTTGTTGTGCTGGAAACATCCTTGTGCATGCCTATACCCTGGGATACCCAATGGAAAAGATAAGATAAATTGCATTTTTTTCACTGAGGAATAAGCAGCTTCACCCTTTTATGAGCTGAGAACATGCACGATTACCACGGAATAATTGATGAAACACAGTGAAGTGTGCATGTGTCTATTGTCTCTCTGGTGAACTTGCCTCAGAGAGTACTACTGTCAAGCAATTATGGAACTGATAGGGGAAGGAAAAGTTTCTTTTAAATTATTTGTCAGATTGTATTTATAGACCTAAGGGTTATCAGTTCTGGATATATTTTTGTAATGCCTTGAAAATTTAGGATGAGTGGTTTTTTTATTCATTTTGCACAAATGAACTTGTATTTCTCCTCATTATCTATAGTTATCTAATTGTCTAGTTTCTGGTATGAATACTTAAAGGAAGCAAATAAAACAATCACTTTCTGTGTTCATTCATGCTGAAGAAACTCAATTAAATTAATATTTATGTAGAGCAAATACAAGAAAGAGGTAAATGTAGCTGACATAAATGTATTCAAAATTTGAACACTTTTTTTTTTTTTTTTTTTTCCCCAGTATTTGGTGTCTTTTTAAGAAATCCCAAAAGAAACAGGAGTTATCAGGAAGTGTATGAATAAGTGCCCTCCAGAGGACAAGTTCACCAGGGGAAAACTCCAAGATATGGAGAACAAGTATCAATGAACATAAACAACACTGCTGTGTGAAGAAGAGAGTTGTGATTACTCAGGGCTCACATAAATACACAGAGTAAGTACAGTCTGAAAGTTACAGGGTCTCCTTTGGGCAGAAAATCTTTGAATACTGTAGCTTTAAGCAAAGTCATTTTCATAAATATTAAATCTGAATCTCAGAGCAAACTTAGTTTGCATAATTCAGCCAGAGAATCTCCTAATAAGTTCAAAGTAAAGTTTAATGGAACTATACCTTGCCAAACCTTTGGCATTTTTGTGGCTAGGAGTATTTTAGGAGCTACATGGAATTTAAATAAAATCACAGTGAAGGAAATGAGCAGTGTGAATTGAGAAATTGTGAATTGTTATATGGCACTGCTGAAAAGTAGGTGTGAAAAACATATCTGAGTCCAGCTAAGACAGGCATTACCCACTGTTCTGGTAGGATTTTTTTGATTCAAATAAAAATAAGTTGTTTGGGGTTGACACATACTTTACCAGTCACATCAGTGTCCAATGAGTGAGGTTTTCTTCAAACCGGTTAAAGTTTGAACCAAGCTGAGCTTTACAGCTGAATTTATGAATCTTTATGATGTGAACTCAACTTTCTATAGCTAAAGACATTTGTGTGCTTTGTTGATTGGAGTATGGAGGGTCAGGCGTATAAACTTTGCTACTTTATGGAGTTGTTATTCAGGATCCAGAGTACAAATCTATTCCTTTTGGTTTGAAAAGCAGTGACCTATAATCTTGTACTTGGACAACTTTGTGTTCTATGGTCTTTAAAACTTTTTATTTACTTTAAACTCCGTTGAGACAAACAGCTGTCTGCAGCCTCTTAAACAGTGACCTCCATCTCTGTTCTCTTTAACTGATTCACATCAGAGTTATTGTGATATCAAACCAGTCAGAGCTCAATGAGAAGTGATAATACACTGATGATAAAGCTTCTGAGAGCAGAAAGTGCCAGATTATTTGATTTCTTGCAGTATTTTACATCACAGCTGTCATTTGAAGGTCTAAGGGAATATTTGTTTTCCATGAGATGCTCATGTTCTATTTGTTTCATATGGGATATCTATTTGGTTGTGTTTTTTAATAATCTATTTGCATCTGTTATAAAGTGGTTATGTATTTAGGGCCTGATTCATGCCAGAATAAATCAATAATTATTCTAAAGGTGTCATTGCCACTCTGCCAGTGTTAAACGGTCACATGGGAAGAGTACCAAAGAACCTGTTCTGATATATTTTTGTTACCAAAGCATTTCAGACTTTTATATTTGCTTTGCAACAACCATATATGTTTGAGAAATGTTTTTTTTTTCCTCTCAGAATTAACTATTATAATTAAAAGAGAGAGAATATATCTCTTGTGTATGTTTTCCTGTGCAACTGCTGCATTTTTACTCTGTTAGATCCCTCTGGCATAGAAGCATAGGGAGGTGCTGGTACAAGGCAAATTTACCTTACAATGTCCATTAACATTTCCCAAAGCAGTCTGTGTCCTTTCTTACATGATTGTGGAGATATTGATCAGTTACCTCTAAGTTAAATGGTCACAGCTTAAGGGTGTAAACTTCTGATTTTCCTGGGGATTGTGCATTGTGAGAAGGGAAAATACCCTTCCTACTGCTAAGTATGTTATCTACACAGATGATCTATCTGTAGATTTCTGAGGAAAAGTCAAATGGCAACACTTCAGCTTCTCAGTTTGGGGGAAATTATCCCACATTACCATGGCAGTGCTAATAGTTTACAACATTCATGGTCTGTAATGGTCTGTTTGCCTTAAAGGGCTTTGACAGTTTTGCTGAACTTAACGTGTACTCAGCTAAGAGATGATCTTTCTTCGCTACATAACTTGCCATTTGAATAGGTCACATTTTGCTAAGATGTGTTTAATTTGCTGATGAACTGCTGTGTAAATCTTCCTTTGTGCTTATGCATTTCTCACCAGATCCACTGCCTCATTCTGAAAGCAAGTACCTAATTATTTGCTGCTGAAAGCCACATCTCTGTATATCTGAAATCCTTTGATGACATCTGCCACAGCAGGTTTACGTCCAAAATGAATGATGCAGCAATGGAAAGTGACTCCATTCCTTGGTCTGGTTGAACTGGATACTGTCTTCGTGATAAGTGAGGGCAGAGTGGTTGGGGAGGTGGGATGTGTGTGGGTGTAGGGTATCTTCAGTTGACTGTTTTGAGATTGAGGAATGCCGCCTGAGAAAGTGACAATCTAGTCAATGTATTGGCTTATATGACTGCATAATATCCAGGTCTGGAACTGAGCACTCATTGATGCCACCACCAGGTTAAGCTGTGCATGTGGTTGTGCATCTGTCAAGCAGACCTCCTGAGTAATTGTCTCTGGGATTGGTTCTTCTTACAGTCTTCTAATTACATATTGGAGGAAACAATATTTAGAAGGGCAAAAACACTGCTGGTGTCATTGATGGAGCTTGCTTATGCTCTACTGACTAGTATTGTGATAGTATTTGTAGGACCATGAGGAAAAAAAGATCTTGGTGGATCCTGCAGTACATAATGCTCTGTTTTCTGCAAGATTTAAATATACCTTCTAGCTATCTTCAGATAGTAGGTGTTGGTAATGACAGCACAGGCCAGCACAATTAATCATCAGCATTGCAGCGTCTGTTATTTTAATAGCTCTGCACCTTTACTGGAAACCCTGTACAGAGTTCAAGGCCTATAAAAATTTGTGCAAAGATTAAAAAAAAACCAATCAAACAAACAAAACCAACAAAACAACCCCCCCAAACAACAAAATGAATAAACTATGATTCAGAACAATTACTGTCAAGTAAAATGGGAGATAAAAGGTTAATATGAAACTGGCTTTCCACTCACAGAAGCATTTGAGGCCTCCTCTGGGGCTGCAGCAAAGTTGCCTGAAGCTGTCATGACAACACTATGCCCCAGAGTAGTTCAATTTCTGTTTGCCATTTTGAAGATTATTTTAACAGGATGCCACAATACTGTGAATGTGCATGATCAAAAATGGAATGGCATGAATGTACTGCAGAAAAAAAGGTAATGATTATTTTAATGCTTAGTGAAATGTTAATGAAGAAGGCAATGAAAAAGTTCTACAACAGAGAGGAAACTGTCTCTGAGTTGGTATCTCAATTCCACGTGCAGCTCTTTGTGTCTTTGGCCATCCTCCAACCTACAAACCTACTTCTGAATTGTAGTTCTTTGTGTTTCAAATGCATATGAAGTCCATATTCAAAGTCTTGTATATATAAGTAGGGCAGCCATGGGTATCAGCCCTATCATCTGAGCCTCTGACAATGCCCATAATGTGTCTTATGAATGTGATGCTAATTCTATTCAGCCTCTTATTTAGATCTATGAAAGCGAATTTTCTTAAACTGGGCCTTCAGCCACCAGTGCTCATGTTTGAAAAATGGTAACAGACATTCTGTTTATCACTTGTAATACTTGTCCATATGCCATGTGTTAGGCATCAGGTGGAAGCATTCTTACTACTCTCTGTCATGGGAAGAAGTACTGTGAATTTCAACCTGTCTATATTCAGAACCCACTGAGTACATTCATTTGGCCAGAGGGCATCTTATTAAGCAGCATAAGGAAATCTCTTGCAATCACTAAAGTCTTTTCCTGATGTAATCCCTGCTGATCCTGGGAATCTGAGGTGCGAAGTGAAGCCAGATCTTTTTCTGGCTTTGCACAGTTCTGCAACAATGCCTCCAGGGCTGCTGATGTATCAGAGGGAAAAAAAAATCTGCCAAGCTTTTCACAAAATAACATTTTCTTTCATAAATATGCCATCTGGTTTTAATGACAATTGTGAGATACTCTTATTGAAAGTCAGGGTGGCAGAATCTTACTTTGTTAATGAGTGGCAGCTGAATAGCTTTAGTTCCAGCTGCTTAGAAAAGAACCAGAAATGTCTAAAGCTAAAAAAGAATCAGAAAGTATTTGCAGACAAAGTGCTTGACATTCCCTTCTTCTTTCTTCCTTGACATTTTTAATGATCTGATATTCGCTATACCAGTCAGATCATCCCTGTTAGCTGATAGGTGAATTACTTATCCATAGGTCCATTTTCACTTCTGCACCTGTGTCAGCTTTGGTACATACCTAGTCTTGGTAGTGTCAGGTTATATTTGCCCTCTTGTTGGGGTGCTTTAGTCCATATCAGTCTAGCATTTCTGTAGTTAGCAGGAGAATCTCTAACCTTGGTGAGAGACCACTTAGCTATTCCTTGATGAATAATTAACAAATAATACATCAAGTGCTGGCATCTTGCTTTACCCTGTTGAATTACATAGGGAAAAAATTATATGTAGCAAATATTAATTCATGGCTGACTCTGTTTGCTTATGTCCTGCATCTAAGTGAATGGAATATTTCCATTCCAAAAATGACTGATGACATTTATGTGTTTGCATTTCTTCTGTCTTTCTGCCACTGCTCACCATTCTTTCCTAAAAAAGCTGTCTCTCCAGCTTTCTTTATCATGTATGAGTAACATAAAGGTGATGGCATTCAACAGATAGATAATATATTTGTTTATTTTTCAGTTTACTGAATATATCTGCCAGCAACTCAAGGTGCATAAATCTCAGTAAGTGAAAAAGATAACAGGGAATATTCTGCTTATCAGGAAGAGCAATTCAACAATAGATATCATAAAATCACTTGCACTGTAGCTAATGGACTGCCCTCACAAATGGGCTGACAAAAGGACTGCTTAAGTTCTGCACTAGTTGTGCTACCACAAGCTGCGCTGGCTGTGAGGTGACAACCTCCACAAACTCTGCAGGCAAATGCTCAAAGTGCAAGGGCAGGATGTAGTTACCTACCGCAGTGACTTGCAGCTGCATCCATTGATTTCCTAGTGCACAAATGAGAGATGACATGAGATGAGCTTTGTTCTAGAGACTTGATTAAATTGGATGCTGCCCCAGACAGAATGGATTACAATGATGTTCGAGGTTCTAAGAAAACATGTAGCGCAAAAGACTAGGCTGTGTCCCCTCAGCTGAGCCTGACAGCACTGCTTTGTGAGAAAATCCTTTGAAGGTAAACACTCTAGTCTGATATATTTTGTTTACACCAAGCTTACGGTGGTTAAAAACCTGGTTTTGGTGCTGCATAGGTTTGGTTAGAGCCATATGACTTATTTTTACTATTTCATATTTAGCATACTGTTGTACTTGCACAATACACCAAGTGCACTTTCCTTTCTAGGTACTGTAAAGTAGCTACAGTATATGAATTTCAGTATGTAATATGATAGCATTTTATTCGTGTTGGAAATAATGATTATATTATGTATTTTGTACCCAAAGAGAAATAGCGTGACTTCAGGCAACAGAAATTAACAGTATGAAACATTATTGTTTGTGATGTTGTTGATGTTTTAATTGCTGATCATTAATCTGTGTTCTTCAGCTCCGGTGTTGGTGGAATTATAATTAGTCCAGTGTGTTTTGCTGAAATGTAGAAAACGATCAGTCTGCCACTAATGATAGGGCATGTGGGACTCCAAAACTGAGTATCAAGTCAGTACTTCTGTTCCACAGTGCATATATATTTTTAAAAATATTGATGTTTCTGGAGAAAATTGTACTCACCAGGAGAAAAAAGAAAAAGAAAAAAAAAGAAAGAAAGAAAGAAAAAAAGTTAAAGACCTTGAAAAAAAATTTTCAAACCTTGCATATTTTGATAGATTTTGCATCTGAATGTGAATTACATAATGGTGCAATTCCTGTATCACAGAACAGTGAAGAAAACTTTGGGCATGCAATTCTGCAAGTGTAAATAATGTCATTATACTTGATTCTAAGTGTAGGATCACACTCTGGCATATGTGTTTTCTTCATCAATTAGAGGTATGTATACTCCATTTAACGTGTTGCTTTTGTATTCAGGCCAAGATCACCATAAACTGACACTCATGATAATCTGTGTGCACATGAACAGTCATGAAATTTAAAATCTATGTTTGCGTTTCAGAGTTATTTCTGGGTTTGATTAAAATTTAGCTCTGCTCTTGGACCAAGCTCACTTGTTTAAGAATAAATTTTGTTCCTTTTCCAGTCTTGTTCCACTTTGGGCCACAAACATACCTGGTTCTGGAGAACAGAATCGACTTTTACCCTTTTTCAGGAGTGAGAAGAAGGATACCAAACACTGACTGGAAGTTTAAAAGAGAAATTTTATTTACAAGAGCATATATACAAAAGGAAATCACACAGAATAAGTACAAGACTCACTTGGTCCAAACTGGCCTTCTAGAATCCTCCACCCCTTTCACCCCCAGTTGGCCTGAAGGTTGGACAAAACTGCACCACCCCCACCCTCCCCAGCCCTACAAGTCTTCATGAATTGATTGTGGGCAATTAACAAGGCAGGAATTATAAAATATGTAGTTATTTCCAGAAAGCCCCGCCCAGAAACTATGTCCAAACTAGTTAAATTTAGGTTCTAATTCGGTTGGGGAAAATCTTCACAAGGATGCTTACAGGCAATTTAGTAAATTGGAAAAGGTTTAGCCATAAAATGGCTTTGCCCCAATTACAAATAAAGGCAGCTTGGAGCCTTAGGGGAAAGCCCATTTTACTCACGGCAATGGAGTAGAGTTCAGAGATGGTCCCTGGCTCCTTTGTGTCAGTGTTGGAAGTGCTCAGTGTCTTGATAGCATTGAGAGGCTTCCAGATCTTCCCTGATTCTAGCAGGGTGCTGGGAAAGAGGCAGATGAGCTCTGACCTGATCCTGGTTCCTCTTGGCATGGAGGTTTGCAGAAGTGCAGGCAGGAGCTCTTGTAGATGTGCAAAGAGCAGGATGTCAGCGGCACTTCTCACCATGGTGTGAGGCACTTAATGCCTTCTCCTGGGAAACTTCAGGCACTTCAGTTTCCAGGTCGTTCAAGCCCAAACATCAGGGCTAAGCTGGTCTGAAGCATGAGGCAGAGCAGACCACGTTGTCCAAGCCGAGCAGTCTGTAGAGCAGAATGTAGAGCAGAGCAGCACACACTGAGGAAGAGCAGTGAGGCAGAGGCAGCACAGAGCAGCACTACTGCTTGCAACTTGGCTCTATTCATATTAAGTGCAATGTCTCCTTTGGCCACAGAGAATCACCAATTAGAATGGCATTCGCAAAGCTGACCATATTAGGTGAACCCAGGGCTTGCTTACCCTTATTTGGGCAAGACACTAACAAGTACCTAAACACCCTTGTGTACTTGTCAATCACTTTGGGAGGGGACATAATGGCCCAAGCCTTTGTTTTCCTCCTGCCTTTGCTTCCCCCAACAGTGGAAGGGTGGGGCAAGCCAGGACATCTAAAAGGCCTATTAGACTTCCACCTCAGTGGCTCAACTCCCTGCCCACCAAATCCCCCACAAACCAAGATAAGAGTGAGCGCTTCCCCAGAGAAGTGGAAGCAAGAAAGGCAGGGAGGAGAAGGGGGAAAGATCAAGTCAGGCACTATCTTTTAAGTTGTGATACTGGAAAAGGAATAGAATAACAATATTAAAATATCCTGAGATGAGCAGGAGGAGGAACCTCCATCCATATGGTTTTGTTTAAGGGGTTCTGATTAAGCCTTTTGTCTCAGAAAAAGGATGCCTGTTAATGCCAGTCCAAAACAAATAAACAAACAAAACTTTTAAAAAACCAAAAAACCCCACAAAACCAAACCAAACAACAAAACCAAACCAAAAACCCCAAAACCAACAACGAAAACACCAAAAAAAATCCACCAAGCCAAACAAAGCCAAACCCACACAAATAACCTCCTCTCCCCGCCCCCCCCCAAAAAAAAAAAGCTGCAGACAATGCAGACAATATGCTATCACATTCTGTTACCTCAATGCAAAATTACTTGAAGAACTGCAGATTAATTGTATGCTTGTACAATTTATTCAGTATAGCAGATGTTTGCTGGAGTAAATACCTAAGAGTTATAAAGCTGCTTTTACAATTTTGCATTGTCTGCAGTGGCAGGGCTTTTCCTGTGTGGAAAAGATTCTTCATCAAACCAAAACACGACTGTGAAGTTCCAAAAATGAGTTGATGTGAACCCAAGTATCAGTTGAAGCTAAAATGAACCGGAAACAAATATTAGTTAAACAAAAGAAGAGCCCTTCAGAAGTAACTGACAAGTGGCTTAACAAGGAAATTACATGCTGCAAATACAGTGGCTTCAAATGTGTTTAGGTCACACTAATCCATTCAATTTTTAAAACATTTGTAATTTGATCTGGCTCCAGATGAAGTCAGTGAGGTACTGCCACTTACTACATGAGAAAGGACTGAATCAGTCTTCAGGGCAGGCACCAGCTCTCTTTTGCTGTAAATCAGTGTATGAATACTTGACCCTGGTTAAAAATCCATCCCCTTCTGTTTAAAGAATGAGCTTTTTTTTCCTAGGTAGCCCTGATTCTGTAAAATATTATTAACCTACTTTTCTCACTACAAGCTAGCAAACAAACAGACCCAAAACAATTAAACAAAAGATAAATTTATGTTCAAGTTTAGCACAGAAGCAAATAATTGTTCAGAAATTATTTGGTATGGTTCTAAAACCTGATGTTTTTTCCGCATTCCCATTGCCAGCAGATAGTTGAACGTCAAGCTTTCAATGACTGAATTTTCAGCAAGTCTTCATTTCAGGTCAGTTTCAGATGTAGTGATACAGCAAAATTATGGAAGCTTGATGACTGATTAAATTACATATCTCACTATACCTTTAATGGGGGACAGATTTTTGCATTGAATGTCAGTTCACTATGACTATCAATCTAACTGTGCTAACATCAATGTGCGGTGAATAACCTGCATGTGTGTGAAATGAAGAAATAGATGGTCTAAATTGTGGGATCCACTTTTATAACAGAATTTAACTACTAAGCTTTACGCTGTGTCAGTTTATGACTAGCATTCAATTCTAAATCACTTTGTGGTAACATATCCTAAGAGGGAGCACCTGCTTGGCTAGTGGAGTGTACCCAACTTTTAAACATGAAATAGAACAAAGACAGCCTTATGCATCTATGCACATAGAGATACAATAAATAATAAATACATAAAGCCCAATAAGTATGTATTACAGTGATTTAAAGTACTCCCAGAATATGCTAAATTTTAGAAATAACACTTACCTTCACTATTCTCTGTTGCTGAGCAGAGAAAATTTTTATGGTCAAAGTAAGATATGATGAATGGATCCAGTGAATGCTTCACAAATCCTTCAAAATAAATAAAGAGAAATCCTGCCACCTCAGAACCATCTGTGTGATGAATTTGTGTAATACTGACAGCCCAGAGAAGCTCCCAGAAGCCATTTTGTTACAGAGAATTTTACGCAGGAATTTGTTCAGACAAATTCTTGTTTATTCTGGTTTGAGTTGTCAGGAGTGGGGAATAAATTGCATTGGTTACCATGTAGCATAGGAGTTGTTTGAAGTTCCCTGCCATTGCTGTTAATCCTTTCCCAACTGTAAGGCAGATTGAGGCCGGGTAGCGCTTGGAAATTGATGTTGAAACAAACCTTGACAGCTGTGTGACTTTTGCTGTTATTAAGACAACAGTCATTTCACTGATTCATTCAGCATTATCGTGGTGATTATAGGGACTGCAGAACAAGTACACAACCTCATCAATCTTTCCTTCATTGCTGAGTGAATTTTTTGTGTTCATAGGAGATTCCTCAGCTCCCTGAGTGCTGAGCAGTGGCATAGCATGGCAGAATGTGCCATTCCTTATAGCGAGTTACACTTCAAAGCATTGTGCCACACTGCACCAAACTACATGCTAAACCAGTATAAAGCTTTTAAATTTAATTTCTTTGCTTTTTATTCTTTACACCTTATCTTGGAAGCATTAAAGGCAACCAGCTTTTTGGCTTTCATGCCTGCCTGAAGGTGTAAGTACAACAATACTAGTGCCAAAATGACTGAACAATCCGAATGAGAAATTCCATGAATAGAGATAAGGTGGGAGGAAAGCAGGAAAATGAGCAGAGAAGATGAAAGAAGGGCACTGAAGAGAAAAACTATTTCTTAATTACACTACGAATTTTCTCTTGCAAGTCTTGGATCTCACCCTAATTAAAGTAATTGGCATGTAGCAGTGTGATACAGATGGAATTCAGACATTCTACACTGGGCAAAGAGGTTTTAAATTTGCTTTTGCTAGCAAGCTTGCAAAAGAGCTGTGTGGTTTTTTGGTTTTGTTTTTGCTTTTTTTCCCCCCCTTAAAAAAAATTCTTTTCTCTTTCATTGTGTGCAAAAAGAAGACTAGAATTACATGGCTGTTAAAAAAGAGAAGGCAGATGAATGCAAATATCTATGTTCCTCTTCATGCTCATTATGCTCACCTTGCATTCAGAAGGAGTTCGAATTCCTGCAGGGATGTCCCTATGATAAATCCTCAGAATATCCTAGAGGCTATTTAGCTGTTTGGGGTGAGATTTTTGTCTGGCCTGGAAGCAGGCAGAAGTTATAGCCATCAGGGATGGGACTAACCTAAATCCTTTAGAATGACAGGAGTGACGCTGGACGAAAATTTAGCTTCTTACCCTGCTTCTTTCTACTTAGTGAATTCTCATCAGTTTTGAGATTTAAAATGTGAGAGCATGGTAAAGGATAAAGGGTCTGCAAGAGGGAATTTAGCTTCTATTGGTGGAGAAAAAGGAACATGTGCTAATTGAGTGGATCACAAAGGCAAAGGACTTGCTTGCTGCGCTGCTTCCCTATGGATCATAGCTTTATAAATCCAGTCTTCTGAGTCAGGAGATTCTCTTCACACGTTTCTTGATCATTAATTAGAAGGCTGTGGTGGCTTTGAATCTAAGTTCTGTAACATGCTCTTGAGTTTTTAAGGTTTGAATTTTTTGTATGTCCCAGAGAACAGCTGCTGTACGTCTTGAACACCACTGTTCAGAGGTGTTTGTGTTCCAGTAACAAGTGCCTGTCTTCTGCAAATCAGTCTGTCTGTCTGTGCTTGCAATGGCATTTTAGTCTCTTAGGGTTTCCTCTGTCATTGCTGCAGTCTGCCACAAATAGGTCAAAGAGGATATTATACTGTTACTTGATGAAAAAGGTGTTTGAAGACCTTTTTCTGCCCTCAATGTTTTTGATTTATCTTCAATTCCTATGGGCTTCAGGGACAAACAAATACTTAGGTCATCCCTGCCTGTGGTTTAAACGCAGAAGTTGTCATCAAAATGCCTGGAGAGTTTCCTGGTAAAAAAAAATCATTCTTGCAGGTGGCAGTATCCTATTTATTTGCTTTCCAAAGTTAATAGCAGTTGGAAGAACACAGTGAATCCTTTGAAATCCTTTGAAATTATATGGAATTTAAGTATGGGTATGCTACTTCATTTCATCCTGTCACCCAAGCAGGGAGTGAAATGCCAGGAACTGCACTGTTGTCTCTTTCCCTTGGCAGCTCTTCCATCTCTGCAAGCAAAAAAATCCTTAGCTTTCTCTTCTTTCAGTGAAATAGTATCAGCTTTTCTTCCTCTGAACCTGTAGAGAGATCAAACATAGGAGTCAATGGATGGGAGAGCTGCTACTGTACAATCTCAACCACAGAGAAAAATCAGAGCAGTATGGTTTCCCTCCTTTCAGTAATACATCTGCCAGAGGTGAGACAAAAAAAATGAGACATCCATGGACGCATAAAGTCAAAATGAGGTCTTGCTTTGGAGTGCCCAAAATGGGGCTCAGCTCTCATCCCTTCTCATTGGGAGCAGTCTCTCTGTTGGAACCTGGTGCAGTTAACCAAATGCTTTAAATAAAACTACATTAATTTAATAAACTACAAACTCTGATTAAGAGGCAAAGAGTTACATGTAAATAATTATTATCCTAGACACTATTCCTTATTGAATGATTTCTAGACTTTTTGTCATGGTGGACCTGACGGATCAAAATAGACTTATGCAGGTTTTTCTGCTCTCCTTCCTTCTGTTTTGGAGAGAAGCATCTGCAGGAAAAATGACAAAAGACATGGAGCCATGGAGTCTAAGGACCCAGGCTTGCCCAAACTTGTTTTGCTTCTGCTTGCATCCTGTGGTAAACAAGGTACATGCACTTGGCTTGTGCCAACCTTGTGCTAGGCCTATGCTATTCCCTAATATGGGTATAGCAAGCCTGTGGCTTCACCAAATATGGTCAAATATGTCTAACTGCCATTCTGATAGGCTAATCTATGTCCAAAAGCCCATTAGTCTCAGGCATTGATATAAAAACAGATGAACAGGTAACACAGTGTGCTCTGCTGTTGTATCTGTGCTCTGATGCTGTATCTGTGCCTGCTGCTACTGCAAGGTGCCATTGGCAGTGATAATGCCTTGTTGTTTATAGTATTAAGCTATAACTCAGCCTGCTGAATTGCCGGAAACTGCTGCTTCAAGTTTACCAGGAAACAGCTCTAATTGCCTCCACATGATAGGTCTGCACAGCTAGCAGCCATCGTGACACTGTGCTGAGACTACATCACAAGACATCTGGCCTGCACTTCCTGAGAAGAGCAGCCCTGGAGGAACAAATCATCTGCAGAAACCAGGTACAGGTCATCTGCTCCCTTTCCTCCAGCATCCTGTGAATCCTGGGAAAAATCAAGTGATGCAGTAGCCAGCAAGGCCAATCGACAAAATTCCCTGCAAGCATTTGAGTGCTGTCTTAATCTGTTGATAACCTTGTGAGTCAGGAGAAATAATATTTGTGTGTAAACATCTTAAGCCTTTGCCATTTACCTAGCCTTCTGCCGTAAGCAGAAAGGGGCCCTGAGTCCCTCTAGTGGGCAAGAAGAATAAATAACTGCAAGCAGTATATTGACCACAAGAACTTCCTCTTCCGGTTCAATTAACATTTATATATTGCTAGTTATTATTTCTAGATCTAGATATTCTTTATGTAATGCGTTCCATGACTGTTGCAAGTGAACATGTTTATTATTAAAATTAGTGGTTGGGGGTGGTAAGAATTTTGGATACAAATAAACAATATTAATTTTGAAAAATAATCTTGCATTAATTAATTACTCCTCACCATTACGCTTTTACAGAAACACAGTGGTGACTAGTGATGGTCGTCATACATGCTTTTCATAAGGTTAGCATATTTCAGAGGTCTATCTGTTTATTAGAACTGCAAATAGGCCTAAACTTAGTTTGAGTCAGTGGGACACAGACTCAGGTGTACTCTTAAATGTCTTTCTGGATTGGATCTATTTACGTACCTGAGTTTTTTCTTGTGGTCATGCTACATATATATGCCTTAAAGACATCTTGGGCTGGCACTGAAAACTGTTTCATTTTAATGCTTGAACTGAATTGAATAGGTGTTACTAGAATGCTCAGTGATACTTATAGGGAGTAGTTAGTGACGTTTGTGATATGTTACTGCTTTGTGCCTTTTAATTGGGCATCTACAGGTGTAAGCAAATCCATGCTATTTAAAATTATTGACATCTTCTTTTGTAGGTATAATGTTTTATAGGGTAAATTTGTTAGATTTTGGGGCTTTGTTTTGCTTTTATTTATTTCTTTATTTTTAAAAATATTTTTCATAGCACTTGTAGTTCTGAATATATGCAGTAAACTGTGAGATGAATAGATGGTGCTCTCTGTCTTCAGAGCTACATTTCCTGTCATCCTTTTGTGTCTGACAGATCTGATATTTTATGGGGGGAAAGTTACTTTTTTTTTTTTTAAGTTAGGAAAATAAGCCCAATGAATTCTACTAAAAGGCAGTCTCATGCTGTTGTCATTAATGGCTTCCCCTGAGAAACTGGCAAATTGATAAATTAAGCTTTCCCTCTGTGACAGCCTTTCACACACTCAAGATGTAGTCCTACTTCAGTCTTCAGCAGCATTAAATCAATCTGCTATAGAAATACTTTGCCTTGCAAGCTAGGTACAAAATAGACCTAGAGACTTGGTGCTTCAGTTCACTGTTTAGCTCTTGAGGCAATCACAAGAGGCTTAAATTTTGTATTTATGTTGAAATGCATCTCTGATTGAGGTGTCTATACTGCTTCAAGCCTCTTTTCTTGAAAACCAATTAATGCACATCACAGTAGAACAGTCTTTTTATTATGACTCAATTAAGGAAGATATAATGAGACCAAACTAGGTGAAGCTTTGGTGTGTATTATACACAGTAGATCTTGAAAGATAGATGCATAGTCAAATCTCACTTTGAACCTGCTTTCATCTAGTAGTAGTAGTAATAAAAACCCCTACATGGTGCCTGTACTAACAAGAAGCTCATAAATAAAAGAAAAAAAAACCTAAGCAAAGTGGAACACCCTTCCATAAGTACGAAATGGATTGTAGTTACGTACTTTGTGAACATGGGAAACTGGTATTTTTGTTTCAAACTTTATTAGGAAGACTGATAGCTTATTTCATTCATCACCAGATGCTACTCAATCATTGCTATCATTTGCCTGCATCTCCTTTTGTGTTTTTAATCTCCTCCAGCTGCAAAGAATTTTTGTGATAATTGTTTAGCCAAATTATCTTGTAAATATCAAGGGTTAGTGTAGTTTCTCAGCATTGTATGTCCTATGTTGCTTTAGTTTCTCAGAATTCCATGTGCTAGGTTGCTTTAAAAATGGAGACTGATATTTTGAAAGACCAAGGATACTGTTTATTACTGTCTTATAAATTGAGATGCTAATGGGAAACCACTACTGTGTGAACATATCTGTAACAGCTGATACTCACTGGTGATAGCAGTCTGTTTGCCAGAATACATGGCAAATTTGCCTAAGCATTTGTCAGAAATACAAACATAGGCTACAGCATTAAAGACACTTGAAAGTAGTGTAGCTGATTATGATGTCATGTTTTTAGGCAGAATGTGTCTGAATAGATACGGGTTTATATATTCTGGTTTACAGAATATGTCTTATCAATGCTGTCTATAAATAGAGTAAGAAAGATGACAAAATTTTAAAATAGAAGATAGGGTGGAAGGAAAATGACACAGGTCATCTTTATGAAAAGGAGTCTGTATGATTGTTGTTGACTCAATGAATCTGACAGTATCCTTCTTGCTAAATGAAGGGCTCAGTTGTTCACCTCTTAACTATTCCTGTTCTATCATATTTATAAAGGAAACTAACTTATTTTTGTCACTTTTAAAAGGATGAGTGAGATTGCTTTTTGTTCCCTGCTGCTGTTACTGGGCACTATTATTCTCAAAACATAAAACTAAAGCAAATGGCAGAATGCCTTCATCTTTATTGATATGTAGATTGCATAAACCTGGTTATTGTCCTAGAGCACTCCAAATTCCTTCCTTCTTCCCCACTCCCCCCACCCCTCCCTGCCGTAGGTTTGAATGGGGAGGAGAAGAAGGTGTGAAACCTGTTCCCCCTCAACCCCCTGCCCTGCAGGCTTGAAGGGGGAACAAAAGGCGCCTTTCTCCATACATGTACTGACCTGTGTGGAAGCCCACACTGGGAATCAGGCTGGTGGTTGGCTGCGTTCTTTGCACCCAATATAAAAAGCAAATAGACACTTTGTCTAGAAAAGCATATATAGAGCAAGGGAAAAAGGCATGAGATTCCTGCCTTGAAAGTGTTCTATCTTCAAAGAGTGCCTGTTTTAGACTGTCCCTGCTCTTGGTTTTACACTGTCCCTGCCTTTGGACGGTCTCCCATTTCTGCACCATTCTGTGAAGTTTTGCAAGCTTGGCAAGTCCTTGGGTCCATTTGAGAGAGCTGCTGGAGGCACTTGGACCTGGATGCTCTGGGACCCTACCACAGCTGACTTCCTGGCTGCTATTCTGGCTGGGGGACACCCTAGCAGTTTGGTTCTTTCCTGCTGCTGCTAAGGCAGCATTGCTTCCATGAATCTCTGTGTTTTGGAAGCCATGTTTTGAGACACTACTGATTTTGGCAGCTTTTTCATGCACCTTGGACTTTTGCCATTTGGATTCATGATTGGATATCACCTTTTTAACATTGAAGAAAACAGCATTGTACATCTTCTAATTAGTGTCTAGTCTATGGCTCTCCCAGACTGAAGACAAATCATTTTTTGTAAGTATTTATGAATGCAAGTCTTAATATTTTGTTTGGTAGCAGGAGCCAGGAAATAATTTTAAGGCACTGAGTGGTTCTTTACATTCATAAAAATAATAGCAAAACGAGACATTTCTGTCCAAGAGAGTGCTATCCTGCCTCAGCTGTGTTCCACACTGGAGGAGCTGTGATGATGAGTTGTCTCTGCTCATAGATGTAAATTGTGTAGTCTTCCCTCTGTTCCAGAGCTCACAGTAATGTTGAAATTGTTGGTTTCTTTTAGCCCCTGTGCTCCACCCAGCTTCTACCCTGATCATCATTCCCATAATGTCTCCTTTGGTGATTGTAGGAGGCATGATGTGGCTGCTACAGAAAATCTGCTTGGCTTCTTTTTCTGATATTCCCTCCTTACCTTTCTTTAAACAACTTTAGTTAATTACCTAAATAGCCCATGTGAATCAGATCAGAGAATTTGAGAATCCTTCCATATGGCAGAATGTCTGGGTTTGTTTCCCAGTAAGAGAAGCCAGTTTTTCTCAGAATTCATCATTTTCTGAAAGATAAAAACACCAAACCCAAACCAACCCAAAAACCAAACTAACAAAAATGAGTGTAGGGTCAAGCTGGATGCCTGTAGCTAGTGGAGTTCCCCAGGGATCAATACTGGGTCCTGTCTTGTTCAACATCTTCATCAATGACCTGGATGAAGAGGCAGAATGTGCCCTCAGCAAGTTTGCTGGTGACACGAAACTGAGAGGAGTGGCTGGCACATCAGAAGGCTGTGCTGCACCTCACTGAGGGCAGGAACCTCGTTGGAAATATACCCCAGAGGAAATAGAGAAACACTGTAATGGCCAATCTCTGTTGCAGGTTTCCTGATGAGAATCTTTTCCATTTAGACAGGAAAGAGTGATTGTAAAGAAAGTTTCCCATGAGAAGGTCACATTCACCTCTTTAAAATTAAACACATCATTAAAAGGTCTTGGTTGAATCAAGTCTAAGAGAACCCAGATCTCTGGTTCCACTTTCACACCTGAATACTTATGAAGCAAAATGTGTGAGGCTTCTGAAACTTGATTCCCAACTTCTCCATTCAGTGGACTGTTTTGCAGACAACTGAATTGTCTCATCTCTCAAGATTATTATTTTATACAATGTGGTAGCATCCTAACTGAGGCAAAAAAAACCCAAAACATGCTTATTACTGTATTTATCTATTCTTTATAGATCCATAAATGTTTGCAAAAAGTCTTTAAGAAAAAGAGACAAATGGGAGGGCCCCAAATAATCTGTGGTAACCGTGTATTTGCCAAATGAGGGATCAGTGTATTATTGGGCTAACTGTGGACTTATACAGACAATAATTTCAGACTGTAAAGAACAAGAGGTAGAGAGCATTGGAACTTTATTATAGAGTTTGAGAAGTTCATGGCTAAATCCCTCTGTATTTCAGTCAGGCTCTTTGTATACTTACCTGCTTCATCAGGATGTTTTCAGATGGATTACACACATCTGCCTAAACTGAAATAGATTGATTTTGACTGGATGCAAGCAAAAACCTTTTCACTCTGAGGACAGTCAAACATGGAACAGGTTGCCTGGAAGATTGTATAGCCCCAGTGTGGACTCCTGGGGTGGGGAGAGTTAAAACCTGACTGGAAAAGGGCCTGAGAAACCTGATCTGATCTCATAGCTGACCCTGTTTTCAGCAGGAGATTGGACTACAGCCCTTATGATGAGTCCCTTTCTAGCCTCAATAAACTTGTGATCCTTCTGTATTATCTGTGCTAATGGTGAAGAAATTCTCAGTCATAGGTGCTTTTCATGAAAAAAAACAAGGTCAAAGAAGAAACACTGAAATGCTGACAACATCATCTAACTGCATGTAGAGAACTTAACGGGTGGGATTTTTTTTTTTTTTAAATGTGTTCTTCCTTGCCATTGGATCTGTTGAAATGTAGCCTATAAAATAGTTGCCGAAACTACGCCAACAGTAAGTTAGAGTACTCAGGATAGATTTTGCTGTTTATTAAGAGGTGAGAAACATTTAAACTGAATAGATTACCTCTGGCTGCTGAGAACTTAAGATACTCACAGAGACTCCACTCTGCAACTGCTTACTTCCATTTAGATATGGACAGAATTCTTGCTCTGTGGGGGAAACTGGCTTGGGGAAAAAAGAAAAGAAAATAAAAGAAGTATAGTCACACCCCCCCACCTCCCATCTTTGGCTAGGTTTGATAGTTATGAAAAGTTGACTTTCATTTATTGTTTGGTTGGTTGTGGGGGTGGAATGTAATTGCAGGCATTTCAACAATAAGTTGCCATTTAGATTCTGGGCACTGGATCAGCTGTTCGGTCCCACTTTTGCACATCAAATTTGTGCTAGAAGGGGGCACTCAATGTCATAAGCCACTTTGGACACTTATGTAGAAGAAACGACAATCAAAAATATTTTTCCTTTTACCCCCTACTCCTCTTCCCTTCATGCTGACTGCTGAGAGGTTTTTAAAAGCCTATTGCCTTCAGGAGCACATGGTTGGATTTTGCCTTTGTCAGGCACAGAGGAGGCAGGCCAGCCTTTTGAAATTTCTCAGCAGTCACCAAGAATAAAGTAGGCATCCTAGTGGCAGGAGTAATTTTCAGCTTCCTGACAACAATTGGCAGAATGCTGGGAAAAGCTATTAAAAATGAGGTTTGATCACCAAAGTCTATTTTGGCCTATATTTAATGAGATGTGTCAGGTAGAATTTACAGTAAGTGGCTAATTGTTAATAATAGGCCTGCCTAAGACACTCTATGACTTCAGCAGGGCTGCACAATACAATCCCCATGTGCTTGCTAGGTTTTTCTTTACTGGGTGTCACAGGTCAGCTCATTACTATAGTGAAGGAACAGGATGTGAGAGGAACAAAGGCATGGTTAACTTTATAGAAGTTTATTTGTTATATATGATTGAACATATTATACCAGTAAATTACAACAAATAAAAATTAAAAATGAAGATGTGACCTCCATAGAGCAGTGGCATTTCATCTACCTACCTAACTGTGCTCAGAATCAAGGCAACACATCTGTGGAGAAGGGTATTTGTGTTTAGGGTCCTGTGCAGCTTGATCACAAATTTGGGTTTTCATAGTTTTGATCAATTTACTGCATCTCTTTGGCCCAATTACATACCTCTTTGCCCCTATTAAAAGAGGGATGTGGACATGCTGGAGAATGGCCAGAGAAGGTCCATGAGGATGCTCAGAGGGCTGGAGCACCTCTCCGATGAGGACAGACTGAAAGAGTTGGAGCTGTTCAGTCTGGAGGAGGCTCTGAGGTGACCTTATTGCAGCCTTCCAGTATCTGAAGGGGGCCTAAAAAAAAGCTGGGGAGGGACTTTTTGGGCTATCAGGTAGTGACAGGACTAGGAGGAATGGAGCAAAGCTGGAGGTGGGGAGATTCAGATTGGATGTGAGGAGGAAGTTCTTCACCATGAGAGTGGTGAGAGCCTGGAATGGGTTGCCCAGGGAGGTGGCTGAGGCCCCATCCCTGTAGGTGTTTGCAGCCAGGCTGGATGAGACTGTGGGCAGCCTGATCTAGGACAGAGTGTCCCTGGGCATGGCAAGGGGGGTTGGAACTAGATGATCCTTGTGGTCCCTTCCAACCCTGACTGATTCTATGATTCTATGATCTGTTTGTGGTTGTGTTAGTTTGCGGAATCCTAGGTCCCCCTTAAACAAAACCATAGGGATGAAGGCTCATCCCAGGAATCCCCTGTTCTGTTTTCCAGTATCAGCTTAAAAGATAGTGCCTGACTTGACCTCTCCCCTTTCTCCTCCCTGCCTTTCTTGCTTCCACTTCTCTGAGCAGTGCATGCTCTTATCTCGTGGTTTGTTGGGGAGTTGTTGGGCAGGGAACTGAGCCACTGAGGCCTTGTGGGCCCACCCTTGTGGGCCCAGCTTCAGCCTACCTTCAGGCAAACTGAGGGTGGAAGGGGTGGAGGATTCTAGAAGGCCAGTTTGGGCCAGCCGAGTCTTGTGCTTATTCTACCTGATTGCCTTTTATGTATATGCTCTTGTAAAAAAAAAAAAATTCTCTTTAAAACTTCCAGTCAGTGTGCAGTATCCTCCTTCTTGCTCCTGAAAAGGGGTAAGAGTCGGTTCTGTTCTCCAGAACCGCGCAAGCTCACGGCCCAAACTGGGACAGTGGTTAGGTTTTGCATCTGTAGAAGGGAATGACACTTCTGTGGACAGTATACACACATTGAAGTGATCGAGGGATAGCCATAAGATCCTACAAAAAGGATTTATGACATAATGATTTAATATCGCCAAATCTAAGCCTCAATCATTTGAATACCGAGATTTTGAAGTCAACTAAATTAAACCACGCTCAAACTCCAGAAGAAACCATGTAAGGACATTTTGTGTCAACATGTTTGTAGCTTGAAACTTTACTTTCGAAGTACGACTCTGGCCCCCAGAACAGATTGAGCCGGTGCTGAAAGCTTTGTCATCTCATTCCAGCACATGGGTATGGGGGCAGCCAGAGCTACTGTACTAAAGCCAGCTCCTGGTTGTGCCATGTCCTCAGAGAAGTCATTGCCTGAGACACCTGATGTTTCAAATTTGCTTCTAGAAGATATTAATAACTTTGCTTTCATTTCCTTCTGCCTTTGTGTAGTTCAATGTAGTTTTTAGGGAAGCATGATATCTTTCATCAAAGTAACTGATGTTGTTGAAGAAAACATAAGAACTTTAAGACCTAAAAATATTTTTTGGGATATGAAATAAAACCAGGCCTCATACGTAAATCCCTTCACCATCATATGAAAAATGATTATTGTTTCCTTGGCGTTGCTTCTTGACAATAATTTTCCTCTCATGAAAACAGAAACTACATAAAAAGAGTATCTACTTTCCAATTTTCCTTATCAGACTTTTTCAGTTTCTGATAATGAGCAAAACCTGTGAGACTGATTTCCTTGTGTGTTTCAAAACCACATTCTACTCTAGGGTCTGGTGTAGCTTCTATAAGCAGTATTGTACAACGTAAGGAATGTCAAAAAGTATAGTGCAAATTACCAAACACAAGTAACAAGTATTGCCACAAATGACACACTTAATTTCATATTTAAAATCAACTAATTAACTAACAAGTAACTATATTATCAAATCAGACCTGTTTCTTGAAATAATAGGAAAACCGGCAGAAAACATAGACACTTTTCTAATGGTATTGGGTGGAAACAAGGTTATTGGCAGGCAGGAGTGTAGTATTGCATATGGTGAATAGGCACCAAGACATTAAGGATGCTAGAAGATCACCGCAGAGCTAATGGGGGGGTGTGCATGTTAAATAAATTGCTTGAATTGGAAAGTGAACTTGGGAGATTGATGCCACATCCATATAGAGAACTGCACACTGAAATGGATCTTTTCAGTTGAGCATGAGGTCCAATATTTCATTTGTTTTGTGTAGAGGTAATTTTTCTTGGTACGTGGGGTAATTTCTGAGCAATAAGCTTTTATCTCTTCCTTCCATCTACCAGTTTCCTCTTAAAGATGAAGAGTTTATAAACCTATGAAATGCAGAAGAAAAATTAGACTTAGAAATTGTAAGTGAAAAGAAGATATCTTGTCTTGGAGCCAGTCTCCCTGAGTGTCACTTGTCAGCAGCTCTCACTGAGTCTAAACACTGTCTCCCTTTCTGTCTCAGAGCATAATGAGATAGGGCATGAATGACTTAGCATTGTCTACAGAATTAAGTAAGAGCAGAACTCCTCCTATATCTTTTACTTCTGCTGCATGTGATACATTCTTTATTTGCTTCCTCAATTTTAAGTCCTTATTTTCTTGTAGGATTCTTTCTATGCTTGCTGTGAGAAATGTCAGTGTGAAGGCTCTGACTGACTTGACACCTTCTCACCATAAATATCTTCTTGCGAATCTAATGAACCTCTTAACTTCATGAATGGACAAATGAAATAATTCTTGCAAAGATTATACTAGTCCTAAACAGTTATGTTTCTGTAACCTAGCAACTTTTAATGCAGATAGGCAGGTGTTCTGTTGGGATCTCAGTTTTGGACCCTATTAACTAGATTTATTTTTCAGAAAATCTTTCATTTTGATAATGTAGCAGTCAGTACAGTGGTGGTGAAGTAAGAAAATGCATTTTTAATGTGTTTAAATGATGTTGATGTTATGGCATAGAGATGAATCATGTATCATTAGTACTAGGTGAAAATAGTCTTCTGGGCTTTACTTGTCAATTTTTGTCTTGAAGGAGGCAGTAACACATACTATTTACCTGGAAAAAAATAAATAGGGAGTTTAGATGATCTTTCTTTTTAATTATGGCTATTTCAGTGTGGGGGACAATGTAAATGTTATCTACTTAAAGGAAAAGGGAGTGATTCTCCATGATAGTGATTAAAAAAATATTTAGTCCTTGTATTGCTATTTGGTCATGTGAAATTGGGGCACAGTTGTATTCTAAACTGCTGTATAGTTGAGGAGTATATCTGGTTAATTTCCAAGTCAAGCATGATTACAATGCTGTGCCTTCAACAAATTTCACAGAACTAATTTAGCCTTCAAAGGCATGAGAGGTTAAAGCTAGGTCAACTGACATCCTTCTTGAACAACAGCATGTCTTCAGTTAATTATGTTGCATCTAAATGTGTGTTCTGTTTTGTCATACTAAGCCTAAAAATACTATAAGAAGAAAAAATGTAATTGATGAAGATGAATACACAGACTGCCAGCATGGCTTATTTAATAGCTTCTTCAAACCTATTAGCGAGGAGTTTCAGCTCAGAACCCATTGTCCAATGCTGCAACAGACCTGTCCTACAAGCAAAATCTCACCAAGTGTTAATAAAGATAATAATGTTTTCAGACTAAGCTCTACTGACATGTGTATGAAACCATTAGAATGTATCAATTCAGCTTCAGTTAGACTTCTAACAGTAATAAGTGTCTGCAGAATCACATATTCATTATTTTACTATATCAAATAGGCTATAGTGCAAATCCTAGAGTTTTTTGTTAGTAATTAACCCAGTATACAGACAACTTCAAACTGTAACAATGCCACATCATTTAAATGATACTGTAGAGCCTTCTAGAAGTGGAAGGTAATGTAACAAATTACATCTAGGTGATGCAGAGAAGGATGTAAGGAAAAAAGGATATAGGCAATACCATAGAGGTACAGACAGAATCTATATAAAGAAATGTACTCCAGGCAAATCTCAAGTAACTATTGGCTGCTTCTTTGTATGAATCTTGTTCATGCACATACTAGTCTGAAGATGCATAAACACAACAGTATCTGCTAAGAGCATCAAATTAACTGATTGCTCTACTCCTGTCTACTCTTTAGGAAATATGCTTGCAGCTATCATTAAGTGCTTGTACAGATCTGTACACGATATGCTTTCATACCAATAAACTCAGCATGGGCCTGCAAGCTCTGCACAATTTCTGGTTGTGTGACTATGTTACTTATCATCTGCTTTTCTACCTCATCGGTTTGCAACCTCATTGTAGCATAGCTGCATGCTGTGGGACAAGATTCCAGAACTTTTGCACAGCTAATTCTGTAACTCAGGCTTTCTGTTTGCCAGCCTGTCTGTAGTTGTGTATCACCTACTTCATTACAAGCAGTAGTCTTGCTAAGAATTGTTATCCATATTTGCTTTTTCTGTTCTGTGGTATCACCCCAATGTCAGCCAGATGAGCACAGCTGCTTCCTGGAAAAGTACTGGGAGCAAGCAGCCTAAGATGTATGATTCAGCAAGTGCAGTTTTCACACCTGTAGACATGCTAGACTATATTGCATTGATAAGATGAATATGATCCAGAGGTCTGGTAATTTTCTAGCTATATTTCACTGCTATGGAGCTAGACATTTCTTGTCAAGGCTTCAAATGCTTCTGGTTAGAGACTTCCCAGTGCAGAGCTCCTTGTCTGCCACAATCCTAGTTGCAAAAAAGGTGAATTTTTAGATTCAAGCAAATGGCAAAAAGAAGTCTTATGATGTGACTATGATGATGACCTTTCCAAAGACTGGGGTGTCATACAACTCTTCATGGGATGCTGTTCATCTGGGTATTCTGAGAATGAAATTCAAATGACCTAATGACCTGTTTAGCAGTGGCTTTGGAGGTGAGAGGTATGGGGGTTGTTTTGTTGGGTTTTGGGTTTTTTTTTGTTTGTTTGGGGTTTTTTAGCAGGAGGAAAGAAGGAGAGAAGGAAAAGTCCTTTCCAAAGACTGGGGTATCATACAACTCTTCATGGGATGCTATTCATCTGGGTGTTCTAAGAATGAAATTCAAATGACCTGTTTAGCAGTGGCTTTGGAGGTGAGTGGTATGGGGGTTGTTTGTTGGGTTTTGGGTTTTTTTTGTTTGTTTGGGGTTTTTTAGTAGGAGGAAAGCAGGAAAAAAATGCAAAGGCAGAATAAGTGGTAGAAGAAAGGCACAATTTTATCTTTCAGTTGTAGCATTGCTTAATGGCTATGAGAAAGGGCAAAATCTATGATCATGGCAATTACTTAAACTGAAATAGGAGAAACATACTTTGCCTTATGAGACAGTGAATTTGCTATGAAAACTTTCATATTTTGGAAGCTCTTTGGATTGATGTCACTTTGTAATTTATTTGGCTACTACAATTCATGAGTGAAGCCATGGAATATTTGGTCCGTTTTTCCTGATAAAAGTCGTTCCAGGCAGGGAAAGGGCTTTCATCCATTCAAATAAGGTATACAATTTTATAAACAAACAAAAAATGTAACCATCAGAAAGTGTTTGCTTTGATTTGTACGTTGTAGTTCCAAATAAAAGACAAAGTAGTGCTTTCTTTTTAATACTGCTGCCTTGCGTCTTTACAGAGAAAATGGATTTTGCAGAAGAACAGCATGTAGTAAATAATCTTAGAACAGTAGTGTATTTCACACTTGGAATAAGGAAATACAGTCAGATACCTTGACAGTTTTCAAATTCACTACTGATGTGGCCAAAAGCACATTTAGCCACTTCTTTTAGTTCCTTCTTAATTTATAAGTGGGCAATATTGTTACAAGGCACAAAATATTTTTGCATGGTGTTTGTTAGATTAATGAGATCCACCTGACTAAATCAAAGATGGCAGCGTAGTATATGGCTCTGACAGACTGGAGCTGGCGGAGCCTTCCATAGACAATGATCTACCCTAAGAACATACCTTTTAATGAGAAAAGATTTTCTCTTTATTTCAGGACTGTAGGGCAGTTTGCTTCACAGTATGTGAAACCAGCATAGCAAAATTCAGATTTTGCTGCAGAGGAAGAAGCCATACAAATGCATGCTTAGAAAAAGGCACAGAGATTAAAAAAAAAAAAAAAAAAAAATCAGGATACCATCTCTGTAAACTATAATTTAGGAAGCTGCAAACTGTGTTCTGTAATCAGTGAAATTATAGGCATGCAATTACTGTTTTCTTTATCAAATCTTATATTCCAATGTACTATAGCAAATCCATTAGCATCTCACCCAACCCGTCAGCACTCATCAGAACAGTACTGTCAAGCTCCTGTGGTGGCTTTTCTGGAAAGACACGAGGACAGGAGGTTCTGGAAGGGTGTGATGAGGGAGCTTATGCTTTTAAACCATCATGGTGGAATGTGCACATAAGGTTGTTCTTCAATCAGACCTGCAGGCATGCCTGTTTGTGCGGGTCTACCTGAAGTGATGAAATAGATTTGTTTTCATGATACAGGTGGAGAAAGTTCCTCAATCTGTTGTAAGCAGTGCCAGCTTCATTAGCTCAAACCATTGTCAGTTGTGCACTCATGGAACCACGTGAAGGATAAAGTTATTGCACCTGCCTGATCATCACAGTCCTCTTCTGCTTCTTCAAAAGTTGCCTGCAAAGTTTTGCTGGTTGTGCTCCATAGCCCACTTCCACCAAAGCAAACTTAAGAAGGACAGAGACTTTAACCTGCTTGGTAAACTGCTGACCTACACAAAGCAAATTATAGGATTGTTTTGCTGCAAGCTGGAGGCAAGTTTAATTGCTCCAAATGTGCCCGAAAAAGCAGTTCTGCTCAAAATCTGAAGAACTTCTTGGAGGACAAACGCTTCTAGTAAGTTTACCATTTTTATTGTTATACTTCCTCTAACTCCAAATAACTCTTTTCTCTTTTCAAAAAAATATGATACAAATAGACTTGGGTGTTTGTAGTGTTAGATAGCATTTATCAGTTGGTGTACAATGGGGAGCATGTAGCTTTTGAATGGCAGCAGTAACAATAGTTGATGTTTCATAAAAATGCTTACTGAAGGACTGCTCTAATGTAAATGCAAAGCTTTATTTAAAGAGAAGAAGGAAGTTCAGATGCAAGTTGGAAAATTTAAAGCTCTGCAGACCTGTCAAGTTTTGTGCTCAAAAAATGTGTTTAAGCACTCTTGGAAATTTTGGCTGTATCCATCAAGTGCTAGGGTCCGTTAATTTGTTCCTAGTTTTGCCAGGGTATATTTATTTATTTGGAAAGTATCTTTATGTATTTGTATTTAAATTAATTTTATTTGCAATTTTTGAGTTAGCAGTGGTGGTGCTAAATAGGCTGGAGGATGATCTTAATGAGGCTTCAGAAGCAATTAGTTCAGACTCTTTACTTTAGCTGTGGCAATAACCTGATTTCAACTGTCCTGTATTCTAATTTAGGACTGTTTCTCTAGAATGCTGCTTGGCTTATTAAGGCTTTCCAAGCTCAGCTGATGTGAATAAAACCCAATCCATATTGAAGTTCATAGCAATGTGTTTATTAAGTTCTAGTTTCCTGCTTTAAAATGAGTTTCCATAGATTCTTTTAATCTTCTTTCATTACATTTTTCATATAGTCATATTTATAAAAGTACAGTTTGGACCTGTTAAATGATCTTGTTCATTAATGTCAGAGCCATTTAAAAAGATTAGTATGTCAGTTGTGGTAGTTGCTTTGTGGTCAAGGCAAACATCTGTGTTTTGAGTGTCTGCAGAATCTAGTTTGTTTGATCTTGAGGACATTCCCAAGAGCAAGCAAAATGTTGAATGCTGATTAGATTGTGGCCTTAATTTGATTTCCTTCTCAGGACCTGTCCTTAATGTTGCGTCTCAGGCTAGTTTTATTCCATTCTCTGGTTTGGTTCTTTCCTTCTCTCCAGTATTTCCTTTCCTTCTCTGTGAGTTTTTCCTTATCTGTAACTTATTTTCTATTTGTCTTGTTCCTAATTGAGTGCCATTTTTATCTCACTTTATAAAACTGATTTCAGCTAGTGGCATCAAAGGAACACATATTCCTATTCACTACATGGAAAATTGGGTGCACAGGTTGAGTGACAAATAAAACTACTTTTCCTACAAACAGTGCTCAGTTCTGGTGGTAGCCAAAGGCTGTTGTAATAGATATATTTCTCTTCAGTTAAAACAATTGTAGGAATTGTAAATGTAAATCATTAGTGATTTAGTCTTGAGATACTTTAGTTATACTCTATAACTCCACCCTGAGTGAAATGTTATTTAATCCATCAGAAATTGGTGAAGTGACTGAAAGCTAAGACAGATAGATTCAGATTGGATGCTAAATATAAAATAAATATATGAGGGAAGTGGCTATTAAACTTTGGATGAGACATTTAAAGTGCATGTTGTGGTGAATGCTCTACTGAAAACTTTGCTTTAATTCCATAACAGTTATTGGCTCAGAGTAAGGTTTAATGGCCTGCGATACACATGAGGTTAGCTTGTATGATCTCATGTCTCTTTCTGGCTTTAAATTCTGTGAATGGAAGTTGTAAAAATGTATTACTTCAAGTTCCTGTATATCAAATAAGGTATCTTTGTGTTTGGTTCAAATTTGAACTGCCTCTGCTTTTTTTTTTTTTTTTTTTTTTTTTTTTTTTTTTTTTTTTTTTTTTTTTTTTTTTTTTCTTTTCCCTCTCCCCTACAAGGGCTGTAGTGCTCTCAGACTTCTACTTCTGTGCTTATTACTCATCTTACAGAAATATTCCAAGCTCAGTAGCTTCTGATACTTCTTTTGGGCCCTGGTGATCCATACAGAAGGCATGTGAGACCTTAATAGTCTTAACAGGCTTGACCTAAGCATGAAATGTAGCTACTGGCACTAAAGGCTTTATTAGCTGTGGATCATACAGTTATAAACCTTTTGGTTCCCTGCTTGTTAAACTGTCTGTGTGATAACAAGCATTGGGTTATTTTACTCCAGTGCAGTCCCTCTATTATCAGGAGGACTGACACGTTTACAAATATGGAGTAAGCCTTGGTAAATTAAAATTCAGCAGCTTGTGAGGGTGGAAAGTGGAAAAGTTAAAATGGAAGTATAGTTCTCCTTGTCAAACAGAACATGTTACTTGTCACTGAAAGGAAAAGCAGAGTGATTCAAAATATGTCATCACTCAGGTTAAAAGTACTGTGAACTGTTTTTAATTTTCTCTTCTGATGTTACCCTGCTCTGAGGTAAGAAAAAGCAAGATATGAAATAACTTCTGAATTGTTCGATTTTCATAGTACTTTATCACTTATTAGCACAACTTACTTGTAGAGCTGATGAGATAAGGAAACATTGGCATTGCTCTACTATTATGGCTGTATCACTGTAGTAATGCTACTACAGCTCAAATGAACACACTGTTCTGAATTATGAAGATTAATTCTGAACCCTTCCTAAATGGAAACTTAAAAATTTGCTGTTAGATTATGCCCATTTCATTGTGAAAGTAAGCTTTGCTCTGTGATAAGCTTACTATACTTTTAGTTTTGCTAGACATCCTCATTATTTCAGTACAGGTATTTTGTGCAAGCAAAGCATGAGCAACTATTCGGCCTAGAGCACTCCAAATTCCTTCCTTCTCTCCTTCACTGTGGGTTTGAATGGGGAGGAGGAGAGGGTGTGAAACCTGCTTCCTCCCCCCAACCCTGCAGGCTTGAAGAGGGAACAGCAAAAGATACCTTTTTCCACATGTGTGCTGACTTGTGTGGAATCCTGTGCTGGAAATCAGGCTGGTGGTTGGCTGAGTCTTTCACACCCGTATAAAGTGACAAATGGACAGTTTGTCTAGAAAATCATAGAGTGAAGGAAAAATGTGCAGGATTCCTGCCTTGAAAGGGTTCCTAGATTGGACTGTCCCCACTTTTGGAAGGCTCCTACTCTTTTACACAGCTCAGTTTTGCACCGCCCCTCCTTTTGGACGGTCTCCCACTTCTGCACCATTCTGTGCAGTCTTGCAAGCTTGGCAAGTCCATTTGAGAGAGCTGCTGAAGGCACCTGGACCTGGATGCTCTGGGGCCCTACTGCAGCTGACTTCCTGGATGCTATTCTGGCTGGGGGAGACCCTAGCAGCATGGTTCTCTCCTGCTGCTGCTGAGGCAACATCACTTCCAAGAATCTCTGTCTTTTGGAAGCCGTGTTTTGAGACACTACTGATTTTGGCAGCTTTTCCACCTGCCTTGGACGTTTGCTGTTTTGATTAATGATTTTGACATCGCTTGCAGCATCAGAAGGCAGCCAAGCCACAGAAGAATCCAGCAATGGATCATCTCTGAATACTTATCTCACCTTCATGAGGAAAGCCTGCTGTTCTCTTAATTCTCTCTTTAGTCTGATTGATAGTGGGGAAAAAAGCTGTGTTTGTAGCTTAGCCTTTTCCATTTTTTGACTACTTAAGTCTATAGATTGCCTGTAATATCCTTTGAAGATTTTCCTAATTGACTTGAACCTGTAAACAAACCTAAACTAGTCCTATATATATTTTGGGGGTGGGATTTTCAGGGAAATAAAAATAATTCTATTTTTATAATTCCTGACTCAGCCAGATTAATTCCCTGTCTCCACAACACTATTATAATTTGTTTATGGTTTCTAGGCATTTATTCAAAGACCAGTGTACCATGGTTTTTTTGGAGCTAATGCATGGAGGCAGGACATCATCAGTGCAACAGCCTAATGCATCCTAGGTAGTTTAATTTTGATGTTCATATGCTACATTATTAAATACTAGCATCAGACATCCCTGCCTGGGAAAAACTGTAGGCAACAGAAATGCACAATAATTCTTCTACAGAGTGTAGGTGGGAGGTTACTGTCTTTGTGTATACTGGGCACAGGAGGCTAATGGTGCTCTAAGGACACTCATCACATTCAGTCTCCAAAGTGGCTTTGATTTTCAGCACTGCTTTGATCTGAGTATCTTGGACTAAAAGGTGAGAGTCCTTGTATGAAGATGTAACCTGAGTTTGAGTTATATTCAATTCATACAATGAAGATATTATAAATGTCTTTTTATGACTTCTAATAAAAAAAGAAAACACAAAAAAACTAATTACATATGCAGTCTGATTGGGAGAGTGAGCTCTTTCTGCATCCCTCTGCATGGTTTCCCAAAGGGTTACCTTGAGGATTGAGGAGAAATAATATAATCTGCCAACAAGTAACAATTATAATGATACTTTTTTTTTAGAAGGACATCTGAACACTAGAGAATCTGGCCTATGTACCAGTGTCATAAAACCTACCATAAAATACCTGCTAGTATTTATTTCTGTGGTTAATTTTGAGTATGGATTTGAACTAGTAGTCTAGGGAGAAAATTCTTGAGCAATTGAGTGACCCCTTAGTAAAATCATCCTCAATAACATTTAAGTATGTGTTTTTGCTAGCTATATCACTTTGAATGGAACAGGTGTTCTGACAAAATAATTGGTAGTAATTGTTGTACTGGTGTCAGTATTAATAAACCATTCAAGTAGAAAATATTTTACGGATCCAGCCATTTTCTATGTGTCATCAGATAAAACTTGCACATCCTTCAGCACCTGGATCTTAAAGCTAACACTTGTATCTTTCTTTCATGCAGTATTTTTTTTTTCTTGTTAATAATAGACCTGTCATTTCTAATAAAATATGAAACAGCCATCCAGGGAAATAATACCAGTGATAGAGCATGCTGAAGTATTAGACTGAGTGAACACAAGTGTTCAATAGCTTGGAATATAATTCTGTCATTAAACTGAATCTGTTGAGGGAATAGGACAGAATGCACTTGGGTGAAACAGCTTCTGTTGGGACTGTTCAGGTCACTGGAGTCAGATGAAGCTTCTGAGGTTTGAGGGAAGCTCTACATGGAATGAAGAGGTGCTGTCAAAAATCAGGAAGCATTTGGCTGACCAGAGAGAGCCCATGGAAGCACGTATGAAAGATGGGTCCCCTCCGCCAAAAGATTCCCTTTATTTGTCACTCACTTTATTGAAGAAAAGGATGTTGAGTCCTATCAGAAAATCTGCACAAAAAGAATCACAGGGAGCTGCAGATCTTATTTTCCTTTGATATTAATAACTAGGATTCAAGGCAGAAGGAAAAGTGCAGTAGAGAGACTTCCATCTCCTTCTTCTGCTTGAAACACATGTGACCTATGTAGGAAAGGGTTTTTTTTCCACGTGGTCTGGGGACTGTGCTTTCACTTTCTTCTGGCTCTCCTTGGTAAGGTTTCTCCAGTAATTCAAGATATATGCTGTCAAGCCACCTGGCAGATTATTCCTTTTCTCTGTGTTCGTTTCCTCCTTGCCAAAACCAGAAATGAACGGATCTATCTTTACAGAACACGGTGGCAGCTGTGGATGGACAGTGAATTAGGAGGCTTCAGCATCATTGTTATTGTAAATAGTGTTGTTTCTTTGTCCCCAAATACTGAGGACAAGTAGTTGGTGGGGGAGGGGAAGGTTCTAAGTGGATAAGAAAACTAAAACTGCCTATTTAAATGATAATTATGTTCTTCTCAGCCTCCAAATAACAGCTAAAATGTCTGTGTTTTTCTCATGGAGCAGTCTGGTTGGCTAATGGACGATGTCTATTTGCAGTTAAAGCTATTGCAATGTTGACAATTAAGCATATACGTGGAACAGGGTAATCAGTATGAATGCAGTTTTATCACCAATGTTAATTATCTAATATTTTCCAGCTTACAATAATGTGAAAATTCCTTAGGCATAAATGAAAATGAAGCCATCAATTACAATTTTTCTCAAGATAATGGCTGACAGAACATTTGCTGCCCCACAAAAAATAGAAACAAGAGAAAAATTAACAAAATTAACTACTTAGTTGTTCAGGCTCTATAGTATATAAACGTAGTCATATATTACATGTTGTGCATTCTTATTTCCTTAGAGGGGGAAATTTCCAAATGGGTGATTAGAATTACTCATACAAATTTTTCTTTCCAAGAGTTCGTATGTGAAACCACTTCTAAAAAAAAAATCTAAAGAAAACAGTTTTTCAAGTGTCTTGAATGTGAGTTGTGAATAAGAGCAGTATTGATCTAAAAGCTGTTGTTTACTATTATAATTCTCAGAGATTTGCTACTTCAGTGCCTAGGAGAGTATGAGCTGCTTTGTGTAGAAACAAGGCAAATACTCTCTGGTATGTCTCCTTTATATTCCTGAACAACTTGCCCTTTTCATTCTATTTCTCATCAGTTGAGGACTAATCTCAGTTACAATCATTCCAATCAGACATTCTCAAATGACCTTTAAGTACTGAGAAAAGCCACTGAAGGTTATTTGTTAACCTCTATTTTACAGACTTGAATAAGCACCCTAAGTTAACAGGGAGTGAGGAAAACTAGCAATAATTTTCAGCAGAACTAATCTTGGCAGTCTTACAAGCTTTGTGATCAATTTTCATTTTGAAGTTTGAAAACTGGACACTAAATTACTCTCATTTATAAGAAAATAAAGTTAGGAGTAGAAATTTCTTTTTAAAAGCATTCCAGAAATGTGGCCAACATAGCTATGGGCTTGCTGAGCTCCAAAGCAGAGTGCATACACTATGTTGTATGATATAAATGTTTGGATTTAAATTTTCTGTCTACAGTTCATCTATCTTAAGTGTTTAGGTTCCTTAATCAAACTGCAGGAAACTGGTTTACTCTTAACAAGAACCTCTCAGGCAGTGAGCTCTTTCTTCTCCTAAAACCTATGGTTAACTTACCAGAGGTGTGTATCTTGTGTACACTTTGTGATGTGAGTTAAAAATACCTGAAATATGTTCCTTCAGTTTCAGAAGAGAGAATTAAGATGACACAAAGTTTGTGGCAGAATAAAGCTACTCTTTTGCATGTGGCCAAACTAAGGAATTGTATTTGTTGTGTTTGCTTTATGAGGCACTTAATGGTTGTGACTATGATCTTAGCTGTATGATCAGGCAGACCAGGCTGATCATACAGTGTTTCTCTAGTAGGCATCACATATGATTTTGTTTTACTGGCAGTTGAGCAAATCTATTTTTTAAATTAAATTCTGGAGAAGGGTGCATATGAAGAGAAGCAATATACCTGTTCAGAGGTGGTTTGATTATTTTCCTCTTCACTCTCACAGAAAGTGTGTTGCTAATTATATATATTCTATGGCCTTGTTTGTTTTTACGGCTCATGAAAGTCACTGGATTGTGTTCTCTCTCTTCTAGGTTGAATTCAGGTTTATTGAAAAGCTTCTTTCTATTGACCTTGTACTTAAAAAAAATACGATCAGTTTCTACTCTTTCCCTGCTCAACATCAGTAGATCTTCTCTGTGCCTGTTTTTTCTCCAGCTTGTTTTGGTCTAACACAATCTGTACTGATCTATTTAAAAAATGGCTATATATTTCTCCTATGAGCAATCAGTAATTAACTAATTAACTTGTTATGTTTATTCATGTACTTTACAAGAAGCCCATTTAAAATTTAGAGGGCCAGGATTTCAAAGTTCTTTATGTTTGGTTCTTAAGTGCAGTAACTTCTTGCCCAATTGCTGAAGCAGTAATATGGTAGAGATCTGTATTCAATACAGTAGCAAAAAAAAATGGAGGTGGGGGTTGAAGGAATTATGCTTTAATTATTATGTTTGTGACTAAGTCCTAGCAAGAAAGCCCCTTCAAAGTAGAAGTGCAGAGGTGTTATGCATTCTCACCAATGCAGGTCTCTGGAAGATTACCTATTATCCTCACTAGAGGAATACCAGCATGTACTAAAGCTCACCAAGGAGGTCTCATTTCCTTACTGTGGGAAAGGAAACTGCTGCTTAACACAGTATGAAGATTCTAGTTTTAATGGAGATACAGTTAGTGTGTAAGAGAACTGCATGGCCTTGGCAGAGCTCTGGTGCTAAGGTTGCCCTGCATATGGAAATAGAGATTTGATGAAGATATTCCTTGCAGTGCCTCTCACCGTAAAGCTTGATTGTTGTAATTCATTTCATCAAAGCTTCAATCAAGTTATGTGGCCACGCTGTGGCTGTAATTGCATATATGGATTTATGTGCAACACATTAAATTGTGCAACAAAACCAGTTAAAAAAAATTCTTTTTCACAGAGGAGTAGTCTTCTAGGTTTTTGCTATTACACAATTGGGTGTAGCTGCTTGGTAGTAGACAACTGCTTAGGAAATGTTGCTCTGACTCTAGAGAAAGAAAGAGGAAGCATAGAAACCCAGCAAGTCAAGGAGAACTCTGACTTGAAAACGTTACAAACTTACAAGTTGCCACAAACTGATTGCTTCCATGGGGTATGTCAAAGCTTTAATTACATTGAGTGATAAAAGAACAGTATGTTGTGTTTGTATTTCATCCTGACAACAAACAGGAATTCTTTCTGGTAAGTTCTAGATCTTAACGGGTGTTTCTGTAGCATAACATCACTAACGCCTGCATGTTTCACAAGGTTGTGTTCATTTTCTCTCAGGTTAAATGAAATGTATGTGTTTCTATGTGATAATTAGGTTTGTTAGACTTCTTGGGATACTTTTGACGTGTCTGCCAGTATTAAATATTACCTTCCAAGAATGGTAAATTTTGGCTCATGTTGTTTTTCCTTTCCCTTACCTGATTCCACATGACATAAAAGAAATTCTGTACAGTCTTCCTAATATTGATTCAATTTTCTATTTAAAAACTAAACAAAAAGGAGAAAAATTCTCCCAAACTTGTTTCAGCTGTAAAAGAGCATTAATAGTTCAGCAGAAACAAAAAATTCTCTAAGATCAAGTAAACATTTCTTATTTTTAACTTTCATATAAATTGATTTACCCAAAGGACATGAAACAGCCTTAACAGGTAATTTAGCTGATCCTCTAAACATAGGCTTAATTCCCACTAAACACTTTCTTGTTTTATGCACGCTATCTTTAAATATCTCAAATGCTGCCCCTGGAGACTAGTTTACAGGCATAAATATTTGGTAAACAAGGCATTTTTTGCTATACATTATTCTTAGTATTATACGCACAATGATAAGCAATAGGGCTTGTTGTGCTAGTCAGTGTGAAAAATTCAAGAAGATAGCCCTTTGTTTCCCTGGGATATGTGACTTCTGTAAGTCATGAGCTTTTTTTCAGTGGTATGACTGATGCTGAGAAGCAGAATTGTTGTACTGAACTGTAGCAGACTTGAATGTCTATCTTGGTATTGTATGTGAAGAAGCTCTGCCTTTGCATCAGGTACTGTCTGCAGATACTGCTCTAGTTTGCCACATCATCTTTGCATATAATAAAGTTACAGTTGGGAAGCTCTGTGCAGAAAAGTGCAAGCCTTTCAGATTTCTGCCACTCTTCTGAGTGGCAATATATTACATTGTCCTTTTCCTGTCTCTTCAGTTTCTTTTCTGAAATACTGCAAGGTAGAATGCCTATGGCTACCAAGTCAAAAACCTTCAAACTTTTGACTAAGCCAAAGGGATATTTCTAGCTAATTTCTTGTCTTTATTACTTTGAAGCTACATTGACTAATATCACAGGCATTAATGATTAAAAAAAAATTCCTTGAAACTTGAAAAAAAAAAAAGAAAATAAATTGAGTGGAGCACATTACAGAACCATTTCTGGTGGTGGCTTCTGGACAATGACATTGTATAAATTAAGACTGGAGAGGTTGTGATTTCCATCAAACAATGTCACTTGTTAATTACAAGATGTGATGGCCAAATGAAGGTAAACAAAATATGCTTTGTAGTGATCAATGTAATGTGAATTTGTGAAGAGTAAAACCATTAATGTTGTAAAGTGAGTTGCAGTTTGCATCAGAAGCCGCAAAGTTTAAATTACTTTAATCTGCACTGATTTGTTTGTAGGCAGACTTATATTTCTTTTCTACAGAGATTTGTCCCTTGAAGTGAAGAATTTTTCATTATGCCAGAGCAAAACATCATTGAACAAAAGTAGCTTGGACAGTGTTCCTTGAAACACAGTTCCATAATCCCTTTTTGAGTTTTCAGCCCATGTTTTAGTCGGCAAAACAAATGCACTAGTTAATGTTGTAGGCAAAGATAACACCAGGGTAAACAGAGGACATGCTAATATTAATATGATCTAAGCATTTAATTGCCTTCCTTGTAGTTTAATCTTATCTTTACACATTGAAGCAGTGTGTATTGTATATTCTGATCCTCAAAGGATAGCTTTTCATATGGCATTGTAGAATAAGATGTTATCGCCACAAATCTGACAGGCCTGTAATGTTGCTTGTCAGCCAAAGGGCTAGAAAGTTTGTTATAATTATGAAAGAGATGTGCAAAAGATCATGGTTTGCAAAAGGCAATGCTGAATACCATTTTATAATTAAAGAGAAGGGGTGAAGTCAAGATGTGCTATGAGTGCTGAGTTCTTATGAGAAATGAAGTGTCAGAATTCAATAAGCCCTAAAGCAGAGAGCTCAGTCTCCAGATGATACTTTTACAATCAGATTAAAAGTAAAGAAACAGAGCTTTAAATTCTGAGTGACAAAAAGGCTATAATTAAGAAGCTTAATCCCACATTTGAGGAGCCATGTTTATGATGAACTAATTATCTAAAACAACAGTTTTTGTATTGTCCAATTTAAACTTACTTTTTTAAGATTACATCCATGTTTTTCTTTTTAAACTTACTTTTTTAGATTACATCCATGTCTTTGTTTTTACTTGCATATGTAAAGAAACATAATCTGAATTTAAAAGGGAAGCTTGGGTTTACCACAAGCTATTTTAGTTTCCTTTCTTAAAGCAGGCAATATAACACCTGGAGCTCCTTCTCTGCTCCCATTGTAGAAGAGGTTTGTTTTGCTTAAATCTGGCTGGCTAGATGTAAAGTCTGTCTAGATTTCAGATCCAGTTTTACCAGGCTTAGTAGGCCAACCTCAATCTCTTTCTATCTATATTGGGAATATAATATACCTTTTTTTTTTTTTTGGTGGTAGCACCACAGTAGTGTTTGAATTTCAAATATCTTTGTGGAAGGCTGGAGTTGAATGTCTCCCATAATTATCAAATCTATTCCGTTAACATACAATCCATTGGGAATTTGTGTCATCAGTATGATCTATTTGTAAATATGGCCATCATTTTGTCTCATTTTTCCTTTATTTACTTTACTGTTTCTATTCCTTCTTTTTAAATGTGCTATAAAGCATTATATGCTGTAGAGGACCCATTTAAAAAAAAAAGCTGAAAATATGAGTAGGCATAAATTATCACACTGCCATTAGGCTATATAGCTTGCCTTGGTATGTGCTGCCATTTAGGCTGCCAAAGCCAAGAAGCCAAGTTGCACCTCTGTATAAAATCTCTCAGAAGACTTTTCTGTGTTTCAATCTGCATGGCAAATGATAGTATAGTAGGCAATATAAATACAGCTACATGCATAAGTTGCAAATTGATATACCATTTTTCATTAAAATACTTATTTCATCACATCTCCAAGGATATATATATAAAAAAGTAAGTATTCATTTCAATTATTGTTACTATATTTCTTTCAAATCACAACGCCTTTCTCATAGCCCTAAGCATAATTTTGTTGGTCTGACTTAGAAATATTGTGGAAGGCAGCTAAAAAGAATCTTTTAATAGAATGTGAATTATGCATATGTTGACCTCTTAATCCATAATTTTATTCCAGAGTTGTATCACATATTTGTTTGATCTAAAATCTGCTATGGGGCAGTATCATAAATTTAGACCACTGACATAGTGTATTTTGTTCATCTGTGACTAATTCATTTGATGGAACAATAAACTTACATTGTAGACATTTCCGACCTGTACTGATGCGAGGCTTCTGGTGTGTGATACTAAATTACAGAGGAAATCTTGGTTTATCCTATTATTATTTTTAACAAATAGTTGGGAACTTCCTTGGATTTCCTTGAATTTCTCAGGGCTTTAAAAGAAAATATAACCAAGCACACAGAAAACCTTTAACTATTACACTGTTTCCTTGTAGCTATTGAAGCTGGCAATGAGTTTTTCCATGCTGTTTGTAAAACCAACAATTTATCAGTGTATTTTGGGCTGTGGTCTAAATGCTGTTCTGTGTTAATTTTTGCCAGCAAATCTGCAATTGGGCTCTCTTGAGCTTTTTTAAAACCAGACCATATGAAAGAATGTAGTTTTAGTACCCTAGAGGCAAATTTAACTTTCCCAAGGCCAGGAGCCTGATGTCTCCTTTTTCAGTGTGAGGTGACTGCTACTTTTAGTCAAATCACTTCTCATTTACAGTAGTTGAAACCAGGCTTTAGGGTAGAATAATTGACTTGGTAACAATGTAAAACCATAAGTATCTGCTCCAATCCCTTTTGTATAGATTTATATATGATATGGGTAAGCACTTGGGAAAGGTGAAGACAGCATTAATATCATTTTGTGTGCATTTCTATACACCTTCTACTTGGTTTTTTGAACTTGAGGGGTCTATTGGGAAATTTAAGGACTCTTATCAATTACTCTAATAATAAATTTGTCAAGACACAGCTCGTAATATTTTGTGCTTGGTTTTGATTCAATTATTTTGACATTACTGAAATGAACCTGGAAATGTTACTCCATTGGGGAATACAAAGGCAAAAAGAATAACATAATACATCAAGAAGAAAGGTTTGTGAAGAGAAGAGTGATTCAAGAAACAGGCAGGTGAAATGTTTCTCATTTCCTGCATTCCCATCTCAATATACTTTCACAAGTGAACTGTATTTTACCACCAGTGTCTCACATCAAGCTACAGCAGTTTTATTCTGATCAGTGATCTTTTGCCTTTTACTGATCTGAGTGTAAAGAATTTTGAAAAGGGGATGGGGCAAAGAAAAGGTGAGGATTTCTTCAGAGACAAATAATCTCCAAAGCACCTGTAGCTTATAGAGTTACTGGAAAGGTCTGTTTGCTTGTATCTGTTTTCCATACTGCTTGCTAGAATGTAAAGAAATGGAATTATACTGGGATGAAATACAGATGACAAAAACATTAAGAGACGAGGTAAATGTTTGGTCACTTCTGAATTTAGGACTGAAATAATTTGTAGCCTTTCACATTATTAATAAACTACGTTGTATTGATATAGTTGTGGTTATGTACCTGTTCCTTTTATCCTATCTTTTACATCACAGCTTTAGTTCAAACCCTGAACACGTTCATTTAACAGACAGTTGACACTCATATGGAAATTAGCCTGCATAATAAAGTAAGTATCTGTACTTGTTCTGTCTCAGTGGAGATCTCTGAAGCTTTCTCTGATCTGAATAGCTCTGTGGATGTTCAGATCACAGTCTAGTTTTATTGTGCGTAGTCCATTACAGCTTGGCCTTTTGGAGGAAGGAAAGTCTCTGCTCTAGCTCATCTGCATTTTCCATCTTTAGACTGTTGTGTGATAAGAGGGTATTATGGTGCACAGTTATGGTATAATGGTACTGTAATTGTCAGGGGCTTTTATTACAATAGTGTTAAAATTGCGTCCAGTAGTTTTGGTTTCAGTTATTCAGCCTGTGATTTCAGTTGTCTTTTGTTGACTTTATTAATTAGTTCTCAGAAACAGACCTGGGCTTCTCTGGGCAAAGCTACTGCTAGCTCACCGGGGTATGTCTTCTTTCTCAATATCTACTAGTATGGGGGGGTTCAGTCTTGATGGTATTTGGTTGGGATCTCTGAGAACCTTGCACCATGGTCCATGCTGTTTTTCTGTGGCTTAATCAGATGAAACCTGGAAATCATAGAATCAGGGTTGGAAGGGACCACAAGGATCATCTACTTCCAACCCCTCTGCCATAGGAAGGGACACCCTACCCTAGATTAGACTGGACAGACCCTCATCCAGCCTGGCCTTAAACACCTCCAGGAAAGAGGCCCCAACCACCTCCCTGGGCAACTCATTCTAGGCTCTCACCACTCTCAAGCTGAACAACTTCCTCCTCACATCCAATCTGAATCTCCCCACCTCCAGCTTTGATCCATTGCCCCTCGTCCTGTCACTACCTGGTATGCTAAAAAGTCCCTCCCCAGCTTTTCTGTAGGCCCCCTTTAGATACTGGAAGGCTGCAATAAGGTCACCTCAGAGTCTCCTCTTCTCCAGACTGAAGAGCCCCAGCTCTTTCAGTCTGTCCTCATAGGAGAGGTGCTCCAGCCCTCTGATCATCCTCGTGGCCCTTCTCTAGCCATGCTCCAGCATGTCCACATCCCTCTTGTAGTAGGGGCTCCAGAACTGGACACAGTAATCTTGGAGTTGTCTAGTTCCAGCTTGTCTACATGGATGACATTCAACAACTGGTCTGCTCTGGGCACACTACAGATCTGCCACCTGCTTTGGTGCAAGTACGCGCAGCAAAGCTGTTAAATGTTGAAGTGAGCTAACCAAGTGGCTTGCCTGAGCTGTGTGTACACAGTAGCTCTGGTGTGTCCTAAGTTCACAAGTTTCACTGAACCAATACTGTGTAGTGCATGCTAAGGCAACTTGAATTATTTTATTAACAGTGATACTAGGTTCTAATGAGCTTTGAAGTGCACAGTGTCACATACCATATGAAGGCAGTGATTTGCAGGATCTGGGTGACAGAAAAGGCAACTCTTCCCAGGTTTGCTGTTATTCTTACACTGGGGTCTGATATAAACTAATTTTTTTCTTTTAATTTGCATACTTCTAGTTTTGGTCTTTCACATTCTTATAATGTTTTTGAGTCTTAACTGCTATATCAGTAAGATATTTATTGACCTTGTACCAAAAAAAGGTGGGCATTATTAAGCCTTTCAGACTTTTTACTATTGCAGATCTGTAGTTTGTTAGCCCTCGTCCTCTGTTGCAAAGAGCATTCTTGTTTTCCTTTATTGAAATGAAGAAAACCCAGGATTTGCATGTTGGCATAGTGTCACAAAGAAACGGTATTCTGGATTTTAGGCAGGATCCTGAGATGTATTAGGCTATTTTGTTTGGGTCTAGAGGATGGGCAAGATAAGGCAGAGATAAGCAATTCTGTCTGCTGTTAAATTCAGTCCTGCAAGAATGTATTTCAGTAGCAAGCACTCCCTAATCTGACATTCCATGTGCACTGAACAGAGGACTGGCAATTTTCCTGTGTATCTCACCTCAGGTTCAGAGAGTGCTTTGTAGATGATGGGTGATCCTCATAACAGCTCTGTAAAACAGGAAATCAAAGGCAATGTTAGTCACATGTCAAGTGGTGAAGTAGGGCCCTGGGGCACTGATGCTGCAGCTGTGAGTTCCATCTAAAGCAGCCTGGCTGCTGTTGTATCTGTTGGTTTCTTTTCTAGAAAGATAAGGGTGTGTATGTGTGTTGCTGGTGATTTTTTTTTTTTTGTAGTAATTTTCTAGTACTGGTTTTCTATTAATTTAGTATTCTTTCTTGAGAGTTGGAGGCACTGGAAGACAGTCAGAAATTAAAAGCTAATTAAAATAAAAGAAAGCAAATTATCCAAGCTTTCTTCACTGACTCTTCTGAGGGTGAAATATATTTGAGGTGGTTCAGGGCTGTAGGGAAAAGAGCTATACTTTAAAATTCAGTTTGGAAATAATTAGCATTCCAGCAAACTCTGTGCTCCAAACTGTAGGATGCAATCTGTCTTTCCAGGGACATTTAATAGCTGCCATCGAGGATTGCACTGGTGGGGCTGTGAGCTCAGTCAATAAACGTTGCTGAAGACTAGGCTGCATGGTTCAGTAAATGGAATTTGCTCAAGTAAAAGGAAAAGAGCTTCGCTCTGTGTGTCCAGTACACAGTGAGACCACTAGAGATGCTGGTATCTCTTAAAACAAGGCTCCTTTTTTCCCACCCTTTCTTTCTGTAATAAGTACTGGAGATGTAAATGAACATGAGCAAATCTGTCTGAATATATTGTGGAATTAAATGGATTGTCTATAGAAAGATTTTGCCTATTCTTTTTCTTGTTCAAGTTTCTGAGAGATTTGGTAAATCTCCAGTTAAAGTGAACTGTGTTCTTGCTTTAGGTGTTAGCTTTAGTATGCATGTCATGTTTAAAAATGTCAGCAGAAAAAACTGAATAATACTTGTTGCATATAAATCTGAAGTACATAATTGCTCCAGCTGACATGTATGAATGCACTTTCATTATCGTGTCAAGAGGACACTTTGTGCTTGCAAATGAACAATGTTTGGGGTTGGCAATAAAAAGGGAAGCACTTGCTTAAATGAAGTTTATTACAGCTTTTTAGAAAAATGTAATTATGAAGTGTTCATACTGAATGAGAACAGTTTTTGAAGTGTTAACTTTAATATGAAAATGGAGTTATGGTTTAAAGAGGAAGACTGTTTGGTGTTGAGGGTTTACTACAGAGAGCACAATACCAAAGTGAAATAATGCGATTTGTTTTGCATGCCCATGCAATATTGGATGAGTACCTGAGCTGGTTCCAAAAATTAGCCAAGGACTGGCAGCCCACTGCACTTTCTTAAATCGGTCCACTTAATTTAGGAAGGTTGGGTGGAAAATGCATGTCTAAATATAGAGATCCTACCAGAGAATCTAAGTTAAAGTATCCAATGCTGCAGCTAAATCTAACCGGTATTACTGGATTTTACTTGCAGAAAAGCTCCTGTTTTAAAAATGAAAAAGCTCCAAACAACAAACAATCAAAGCATAAAATGAAAGAATCCCAAACCACCAAAATATGTTTAGTGCATGACAATGAAATGCATTAGTACTAAAAGTTTCATTGACTTCCCTTTTTCCAGACAGGGAAACTGAAGAAGGAATAGCAAGGAAATAATGTTACACTAGGATGTTCATTAAAAGTTCTTTGGAAACTTCAAATGCTCACTGGTGCTAATGGACTTCTGGCTCGTTGTGTGGCTCTTTGTAGATAAGACACGTTGCAGAGAACTAAGTTGGGATTTATATGTCTAACATAATCCAACTTACAATTAATTGAGTTCTAAACATAGCTTTCCAACTTGCATGGGGTGAACTCATCCAATATTTTTGTAAATTCCAAGGCATCAGAGGTAGTACTCAAATTTATGAGCTACCATGTTTGTGCCTGGTCTATTTATTAAACAGCACAGATGAGTTAGGCTATGAATATGACTCGGGTGTTTGCTCTTGGTTTACGTCAAGGACTATTGAATTATGAGTTGCAGTCTCTGGAGAAGCACTGGATGACTCTCCTGCATAATCTGTTAATGTCACCTCTGCTGTTGAGTTAGCCAGTTTAGAGAAGTGCAGGCAACAGCTGCACGAAGGAAGCAGCAGAGGTGCCAGAGGGTGTAGTCTCCGCTGGTGGTGGACACAGCAGTCAGCAGCAGCTGGCAGGACATCTGGAGGTACACCTATTTGGGGGCTGGAGACAGGGTTTAGTCTGGGAAACTGGAAAATGTATTGATTCATCACCTTGTCATGGTAGGACTGATAGGTCAAAATAAGCTCATACATGTCCTAGCTTGTTCAGGCATGTTTTTCTGCTCTGCCTTCTGTTGTGGGGAGAAGCAACCTCTGGAAAGAGGACAAGAAACCTAGAGACACTGAATTTGAGAGACCCTTTCTTGCCCAGACTTGTTTTGCTCCTGTCTATGTTCTTTGGTAAGCACTTGGCCTGTGTCTGTCTCGTGCAAGGCCTAAGTTTTCCCCAAATTTGGGTAAAGCAAGCCTATGGCTTCACCTAATATGGTCAAGCTTGGCTAACTGCCATTCTGATTGGCTATTCTGTGCCCAAAGGCCCATTAGTCTCAGGCTGCATGGATAAAAAGAGATGAGGCGGTAACACAATGTGCTCTGCCATATTTGTGCTTGCTGCTATTGCTCTTTGCTCCTGATGTGATCCTGCCATGCTTCATAGCATTACGCTTTCTAAGCTGTAAGCTAGTTTGTTTGCCTGGAGCAGGCATGATTGCTTCCATGCGATTGGCCCGCATAGCCAGCATGACATCCGTGCTGAGACTGCACATCGCAAGACATGCTGCCTACACCTGAAAGTCTCCTACTAACATGGGGAGTCCTAGAGATACACAGATCATCCAGACAAACCAGGACCAGGTCAGAGATCATCTGCCCTTTTCCCCAGCAGCCTGTGTAGCCTGGGAAGAATCAGAAGCATTAGCGGCTAAGACATCGGCAGAATTCCCTGCAAGTGTTTAGGTACTATCTGAAGCTGTAGCTAACCCCACAAGTCGGGAGACTAATATTTTGTGAATAAATACTTAAAGCCTCTTGTAATTCACTAATTGCCTTCTGCCATAAGCAGAAAGGAGCTTCCGAAGTCCGTCCTAGTGAGCAAGCAGTATATTGACTGCAGGAACCTTCTCTTCCAGTTCAGTTAATGTTTATATATTGCTAATTATTTCTAGATCTAGTTTATCCTTTATGTAATGTGTTCCATGACCTTTGTAAAGAACCAGTTATTGTTAAAATTATTGGTTGGGGGTGGTGAGAATTTTGAGTACAAATATTACAAATATTACAAATATTGAGTACAAATTATTGAAATAATAATATCTTGCCCCTCCATTACACACCTCCACAATACACTGTCTGCCAGCAAGACTGTGATGGAACCTCTGGCATCAAATGAAAGCTGGAACTCTGAGGGAGCACAGATGGTAGTATTGTTTTTTGCTTTGAGTTCTGTTTGGTAGGTGCTTTTTCCACACTCCTGTGCTAGCAAGGGTGACTCTGCTCCATGCTGCATTCAGGAGTTAACAGGAAATTATTTCTCACATCTCTTGCAGTTATTCAGCATTTCTATTGCTATGTAAAGATAATACCCTTGTGAGAATGCTCTCCAAACAGGTTTCCCACTTCCATGTTTTCCTTTGTTCTTTAAAAGATTTTCAGAAATGCCAGCCATGCTGCTGTATTTAGGAGAATGGTTGCAGCAGTGAGGGAGACTTTGTATAGGGGAAGTAATAAGTCATATGAAAGCTTCACTGTCCATCTACAGAGTTTAGATTTGTTCCCTGTAACTCTTGTCTTTGCCTTTAAAACCCAGTGTAACTTCAGTCTGGCTACTACTTGTCCACAGATGTTCCTGCTGTTTGTTTTATTTATCTTTTTTTTTTTCTTTAGGGAATAAGAAAGAATAAATTGAAAGGTCTTTTCTCCCCTTCTGGAATTTTTCAATGGAATTGTCTGCTCTGCAACACTCCTCTAACATGCTTTTGCTGGTTTTAATAGCCTCTTGGAGGTCTAGAGATGCTCATATTAAGTCTTTACAGGCAATCTTCATGCCTTCAAAGTGGCACTTGTAGTGTGAGTGCTGCCATTCAGTGAAGCTTCTCCTACGAAAAGATTTATGATCATAGAATCATATCCTGCAGTAGCCTTCAATGTATTGGGTGCAGAGCATGCTGCATATATCTGTGTGATGTCACCCTTTCATTTTCAAGCTGTTCAAAAATGAGGAATTCTGATTCCTATATGCATTTCTTCTCTCTCTCTTTTTTTTTTTTTTTTTTCCTGGTCTGCCCAAATGTTGCTTCCTAGTGAAAGCTGATGGTAGCAAATCAGGAAAATTTGCTTCAATAACTTTAAAAGTGTTCTACTTCCCCTCCTCGTGCTTTAATTACCTTTGCAACCTACAAGAGGCAATCCTCTCACAGACCTAATTTTATTTCCCTTGATGAATCTAGAAGTAGATGCAGAGATAGAAAATAAAATAATCCCCTTAATGAAAGCTGAGATTTATTACTAAACATATAATCTTTTCCAAGATTGCGTGTATTAAATATCCAGCTTACACTGGTTGAAGCAAAGCTGTATGCTGCTGGAGGTCTGTTCTCCATTCTTGACTTGCAATGTATATGTGAAATATATTGGCCCTGAGATCTCAGTACTTGTGCTGTGTATTTTAAGCATAGTAATGAGAAGATAGAGCCACACTTAGCCCTCCAAATTATAGATACTTTTGGATTAGATAGCACTTCTGTAAACTGCTGTGTTTTGTGGGCTTTGCCAACTACTGCATGTTACTTTAAATGGAAGTAAATGAGATAATAGAATGGGCTTTTGATACAGCAATACCAGATGTGCTACCATAAAGCTAAGGAACATGCAAGAAAAAAGTTCATTGATCTCGTAATATTCCTACAGCATGAAAGGAGAGCTACTCCTCACCCCCAAAGCCTAGTTTTAAACTACTGGACCTCTTCTGTCATTGTTTTGCTGTAGTGTTTGTAATTTTAAACGGATGTTGTGGATAAACTTTTATAAATAATAATATTTCATGTTCACACAGACATGTGGATATAGAAAAGTCATAGAGAACGAATGGCTGCAACACTAGCTATTAGCTTAATTATTGTTTGTTGTAATGGTTTTGAGGACTGTGAATAGAGTGTTTGCAGGTACTACTAGCAAGTAAAAACTCTGTTTTCTGGCAAATGAATTAGAGAAACATCAGTGGGCTGGGAAGGTGAGAAAACATAGAAATTGAGAGGTGAATTTGTGCTCCTTTGTCAGCACCAACATTTTTTCATGGTGGCATTTATGGAAAATAAAATATTATCAAAATGCAATGTTAGATTCCATAGTAATCATAGATAAACTTTGAGGAGTTTATTATAAAGCATTTTCCCCCCTTAAAACACAGAACAGTTTATAAGATTATGGAGAATGTGAATCAGAAAGAGGCTGAACAATTTTATGGCAGAAACTACTTCATTAAAAGCATCAAATAATCAGAGTAAACCAATTTTGAAACATATTGGAGGAGTTAAACTCCTGTCTTGATGTAGATCACCTTCTGTCAGAAATCTGTGTGGTTTTCTACAGGGCCAAATAGTCCAGGGATGCTTTTTTT